>CM070027.1:24662864-25067864 GCA_036247105.1 Cirrhinus mrigala | reverse complement strand
TTCCCCCTTTACTCCTACTGCACAAAAAGTGATTCAATAACATTAAATGGTTTGCATATGGTGGAGTGTTTTTAATTACAGCTTTCCTAAAATTATGTCCTATTCATAAAATAAAAAATATTCCAGTATATCGCCTTGTTTGCAGTATCGCAATGTATCGCAACATATCGTATCGCAACCACTGTATAGTGATACATATCGTATCGCCAGATTCTTGGCAATACACAGCCCTAGCTCAAACGCTCACTGATGCTCCAGAAGGAAACACAATGCATTAAGAGCTGGGGGGTGAAAACTTTTGAATTTGAAGAGCAGGGTAAATTTAACTTATTTTGTCTTCTGGAAAACATGTTAGTATCTTCTGTAGCTTCTGAAGGGCAGTACTTAATGAAAAAAAAGAAAACGTACACATTATCGTCCTGTTCAAAAGTTTTCAGCCCTGCCTCTTAATGCATTGTGTTTCCATCTGAAGCGTCAGTGAGCATTTGAACCTTCTGTAATAGTTGCATATGAGTCTCTCAGTTGTCCTCAGTGTGAAAAGATGGATCTCAAAATCATACAGTCACTGGAAAGGGTTCAAATACACAAAAATGCTGAAAAATCAAAGAATTTGTTGGACCTGAGGGATAAACTTTTGACTTCAACTTTACTGTGTTGAAAGAGAAAAATAATAAATGGTGCAAACTGAGGAAAATAAAGTCATAGATAAGAGAAAAGATAAAATCATAGAGGGGAAAAATGGAACAGAAGGATGAATTGAGAAAGAGACATTAGTTTGGCCAAGAGTGTGTCCAGGAGTCAGCATGGTGCTCCTCTGTGCTTGATGTGCCAGGCGTTGTGTAATCACCTTATGCCCACCACAGAGAATCTTCCCTGCCTGTGGGCCCAGTGCTCAGGCAAGGTAATATGTGACCAAAAATGTCTTTGTCCCTCAAAATGGAGAAAGAAAAAGAAGAAAATATAAAGGGGGGAACAACAAAAGTGGTGCACAGGATCCTCTAATGGCCCAAGGATACACATGCAAACTGCAGATACAGTCAAACAATAGTCCTGGTGTTGGATTGCATGATTTAAAGCACTAAATATAAACCACTTATTAGCTCGTTAGAATATCGCATTCATTTTTTAGAGCCGTGGTCTAGTAGTTAGTGTACATGCTCTGACGCACTGAGCAGTGGGGCTTATTAAGTCGTTCTGAATATGAATCCAGCTTGTGGCATTTCCAGATCTCATTCTCCCCTCACGCTCCCCATCTTTTCCAGTCTTCTCTCCGCTTAATCGAAATCCTCATTGGAGCAAGTTTGTTCACTTGGCAGCCATCTTGGCGAAACCCTCTGGCAGCTATTTTCTAGTCATGGAAGCACAGCTTCTGCTTGAATGGGGAAGGACCACAATCTCCAAAAATGGTTTGTCATGCTGTCCAGTATACACTGCATATTTTAATGTTGTATTAGTGGTTAATTTTACTTTATATATGAAATTTAAAAATGTTACATTTTCTTAATCCTTATGTTTATTTCCAGGTTTAAATGGGATTTTAAGACTGTTTCTGCCATAGAATAAAATAATAAAAATATAACTTTTTAGCTCTCAATATAGACTTTTTCCTCACATTTCTGAGTTTATATCTCACATTTCAGATTTGTTTTTCACAGTTCTGAGTTTATATCTCACAATTCTGACTATTCGAAAAAAAAAAATAAAAATTGTGCAATATAAATTCCAAATTCTGAGGAAAAAAAAGTCAGAATTGCGAACTTACAATTCTGGGTTTAAATCTCAATAATTTTTTTTTTTTAAATTTTGAGTTTACATTTTACAGTTCAGTTCAGTTCAGACTTTTTCACACTTCACAGAAAAAAAATCAAAATTGCACAATATAAATTCCGAATTCTGAGGGGAAAAAAAGTCAGGATTGCAAGATGTAAACTCAGAACTCTGACTTACTCGCAATTCTGAGTTTAAATCTCAATATTCTTTTTTTTCCCTCTGAATTTTAAGTTTACATTTCGCAGCTCAGTTCTTTTTTTTTTTTTTTTAATTCAGACTTTGTTTTTCACAATTCTCAGAAAAAAAATCTGAATTGCACAATATAAATTCCTAATTCTGAGGGAAAAAAGTCAGAATTGCGAGATGAGTTTAAATCTCAATATTATTTTTCTTCCTCTGAATTTTAAGTTTACATTTCGCAGTTCAGTTCTTTTTTTTTTTTAATTCAGAATTTTTTTTTACAATTCTCAGAAGAAAAAAAGTAGACTTTTTTTCTCTGAATTTTGAGTTTACGTTTCACAGTTAAGCTCAGAAGTTTTTATTTAGACTTTTTCACAATTCTCAGAAAAAAAAAAAATATAAATTGCAAAATATAAATTCCCAATTCTGAGGAAAACAAGTCAGAATTGCGAGATGTAAACTCAGAACTCTGACTTCCTCACAATTCTGAGTTTAAATCTCAATATTCTTTTTTTCTTCCTCTGAATTTTAAGTTTACATTTCGCAGTTCAGTTTGTTTGTTTTTTTTTTAACTCAGACTTTGTTTTTTACAGTTCTCAGAAAAAAAAAAAAAAAATCAAAATTGCGCAATATAAATTCCAAATTCTGAGGGAAAAAAGTCTGAATTGCAAGATGTAAACTCAAAACTCTGACTTGCTCGCAATTCTGACTTTAAATCTCAATATTCTGACCTTTTTCTCTAAATTTTGAGTTTACATCTCGCAGTTCATTTCAGGGTTTTTCTTTTAATTCAGACTTTGTTTTTCACAATTCTCAGAAAAAAAAATCTGAATTGCACAACATAAATTCCTAATTCTGAGGGAAAAAGTCAGAATTGCAAGATGTAAACTCAGAACTCTGACTTGCTTGCAATTCTGAGTTTAAATCTCAGAATTCATACGTTTCTTCTCAGAATTGTGAGTTTATATTTCACAACTTACTTTTTTTTTAATCTCACAAATGGGACAGGTTTCACAATATTGCAAGACATTAACTCGCAATTTTAAGGAAATTATCAGAATTGCAAGATAAACCGGCAATTGCGAGATTTAAAACCAAATTGTCCCTGATAGTACACGTACATCATGGAGACGTCTATTTGATGTTTGCATTATGTCTGCAAAACATTTTTTTTTTGGAGTGCTGGCTCATCTGCAATACGTCTATAGGACGTTTCCTATTAGATGTCAAACAGACATCTATTATATGTTTAAGATTTAGAATGGATGTAAAACTGCCATCTTACAGACATCTGTCAGATGTTTGTACACAGCAGATGCTTTCCAGATGAAGTGATCTTAACAGCATCTTGCAGACGTACGTGTGCTATCTGAGGTGAAATATAAACTAAGAATTGCAAGTAAAAAGTCAGAATATTGAGATAAAAAGTCGCAATTACTTTCTGTATTTTTGTTCTGACGGCAATCTGACGGCAATGAATCATAATTCCTCTTCTTTTGTAGTCTCATTTATGTTGGTCCAGCAAATTCGCTCTTAAATTAAACTAGTGCAAAAAAGTGGCATAATTTAACAGGCCTACTGCATACTTAGTGACAACAGAAATCCTAACAGTGAGACATTTGCAGTTGCACAACTTATTTCAAGTTATTCACATTCAAAACACCACCACAAAAATGACTTGTGTGAAACCTTTTTAGTTCTACCTCAGGAAAATACACTGCCTCTCTTCTTTAAGACCGGCTGTGTGAGGGATGTTTGCACCTGGAGACATAATGACCCTGCTCTCCCTCTCTATCTATTTATCTATCATCCCTTTTCCTCCTCTCTGCTGAGCCATCAAAAACTGCAGAAACTTAAATGGCACAGCAGGCACCCTCCCTAGTCGTGACGCACCCCGGTATTTATAACGCTGGTCATCCATTTTGTTTACGATGACGGAGGTGTACAGCAGCGCTACGCTGGAGTTGAAGAGTCATCTAGCGGTCCACAGCGGTACTACAACTGCAGTTTCTGTCGTGTTCTGTGTACCACAGCTTTTCAGAGATACCTTCTGCCCCTGACCCAGCATTAACAACAGTAAGAGGTAATAATAAAACTGATCTCGCATGATAAAGTGCACATGTATGAGCATTTTAATCCATAGTGGCTTGCTGTAGCGACACGAAAACTGGACAGTGAAAGTTAATCTTGGTTCACAGATTTAGCGTCCAGGCAGGTCATGTGAGGTAGAAAATCCGACAGACTGCAAATCTCAAGATTTTCCTCTGTTTGTGTATGTGTGTGTGTTTCAGCACATGATGTGCTAAATATAAATCGTAGGTTTTGTTCAGGACACGGATTGTGTTGTTGATGTAGAGCGGTAGTAAATCCCACTACTTCATTTTCTGTTCTCAGACATTTTCACATAGATTCAAAATTCAGAGCTGAATTCTTAATGTGTCAACTATCAGCTGAAGAGAGACAGGGAAGAGGAGAAAAAATAACAGCGCAGTGCCCCGGATGACCTTGATTATGGACCATTGATTTGGGTGACCCAGAGGTCAACATGGTAAATTCTTCCTGTTCTCACGCACCAAATACACACATGTAAATGTCATTATCACAAGGAGCTGTGCCGTCATGTCAAAACAGATGATTCTCACTTTCTCACATTGAAAAATGGAACAGGTCTTAAAACCAATCATTCAAAAACAGGTTTAGGAAAAAATGAGCATTTTAGATTCAGAAATACACTACCAGTCAAAAGTTTTTGAACAGTAAGATTTTTAATGTTTTTTAAAGGAAAAAACAGGCTTGCATTTGTTTGATTCAAAGTACAGCAAAAACAGTAAAATTCTGAAATATTTTTACTATTTAAAATAATTGTTTTATATTTTAATATATTTTAAAATGTAGTTTATTTCTGTGTTTTTTTTTTAGCATCATTACTCCAGTCATATGATCCTTCAGAAATCATTCTAATGTTCTGATTTGCTGCTCAAAGAAACATTTATTATTATTATTATTATATTAAAAAAAAAAAAAAAAAGCTGAGTAGAATTTTTTCAGTTTTCTTTGATAAATGGAAAGTTCAGAAGAACAGCTTTTATCTGAAATGGAAATCTTTTGTAACATTATAAATGTCTTTATTATTACTTTTGATCAGATTAAAGCATCTTTGCTAAATAAAAGTATATATATACTGACCCCAAGCTTTTGAATAGTATAGTGTATAATGTTACAAAAGTTTTTTATTTCAGATAAATGCTGATCTTTGGATCTTTCTAGTCATCAAAGAATCCTGAAAAAAATTATTCAACTGTTTTAAATATTTATAATAATAATAATAATAATAATAATAATAATCATAATAAAAAATGTTTCTTGAACAGCAAATCAGCATATTAGAATGATATAAGGATCATGTGACACTGAAGACTGGAGTAATGATCCTGAAAATGCAGCTTTGATCACAGTAATAAATTACATTTTAAAATATATTTGAGTAGAAAACAGTTATTTTAAATAGTAAAAATATTTCAACATTTTTCTGTTGTTGCTGCTCTTTGGATCAAATAAATGCAGGCTTGGTGAGCAAAAGAGCCTTCTTTAAAAAAAAAAAACATAAAAAATATTTCTGTTCAAAAACTTTCGACTGGTAGTGCATTTTGCTCCAAAAAGCATTTGGATGTTTATACAACACACTTCATATCTTATTACAATACATTAGATACAAAATATCAAAACTAATATTGAATATATTAGTGTGGTTTGAATTTCAATTTGGTTTTCAAGACAAAATGTACTAGATTTTTAAATTAAATGTTTGAAACGACACCATTCGAAACTTTGGGGTCAGTACAATTACAGTAAAAACAATAATAGTTGGAATTATTATTCTTAGCAATGCATATTACTAATCAAAAAAATAAGCTTTGATAAATTACAAAATATCTTCATGGAAGATGATCTTTACTTAAAAAAAGAAAAACCCATACAATGTATTTTTGGCTATTGCTACCCGTGCTACTTAGGACTGGTTTTGTGGTCCAGGGTCACATTTGTGTAACTGACTTTTGGCTCAAAATTTCATAGTTACTGTACAGTGAAGCAAATCATTGTACTTTAGAACTCAGAAACTTTAAATCCATTACACAACAAAAAACAGACCTGTCGCCCCTAGCTGCAAATATTTGCGTGTGCCATTGACATTAAAATATTTGTAAGGCTTTTAAAGGCTGTGCACAATTTCCAGCTTTCACACTGCTCAAGCTGACCTATTTCCTATGCTCTAATTAAAAACAAAACTTGCAAGCATGCTCGTTCTCATTAGCACATATTTGTATCATTTCGAATTCGGCTGACTCATAACACTGTCAAAACAGTTCTTTATTTATATGTAAATAAGAGCACGCTTATGAGCTTTCCTGAGCGCAAGAATTGCTAAATTGTTATCTTATCACTAATGCGGTCCTGCTACACCGGATAAAATGCTTAGTTAAACACTAAAAACAACAAATAGCTCATAGCTGTTTGATTAGAAGGAATATTCTTTAAAGAGCAGGTGTTCTCTGTCTGAAAACAATTCATTTATTCTGTTTACTTGTTCTGTTGTTTGGGTGTTTGAATAGCACGGCATGAATTATGCAACCACCTGAGACCAAAATGTCTTATGAAAACAGCTGGACAGAATTTCAAAAACAAATCCTGGGTCAGTGAAATTTAAAATGTAGTATCCGCAATCACGCTGTGATAAGAAATCACGGTTAGGGATAGTTTTTGCAACTAATAATGAGTGAACTTTTAATACTTATTTTAAAGTCTCCATAAAGTCTAGACATTGGCTCTGATGACATCAGCCTTGTGTCTTAAATCGGTTGCTTGGATTGCAATGAAAGTGTTGAAAGAAAAAGGCAAGGAGGTTTTATCAATTCCAAAAAAAAGCAAGGCATGAAAAGTAATCTCAGCCAAGATTCATCAGCAGCATCATGCAAACAGCTCCATAGAAACTCGTCCTTTTGGAGGAAGATGATTTATCTGTGCTTCCAAGCTCTTGAGATCGACACCGTCTGATATGTTTAGAGTTGCTTACTCATGAGAGATGTGAGATTAGTCATCAGGAAGTTTTGCTGGCGAGAGGGTCTTCATTTATTGCTCATCAGATGGCTGAGGATGGAGATCATTCTTAGTGAGGACTCCTCAATGACTCCTCTGCATACAAACAAGAAACAGCTGCTGCTTTGTCAGCCACTAGGGGGCAAGACTATGAATAAGTCTCCTCAGTTCATCAGTGACCACAACTAAAATAGTTCAATCAGTCACGATTAATAGGGTATCAATAGCACAAACATAGAAATAACTGTAAAATTCAATACGTGTACTGTTAGTCTGTTTCTATTAATCTAATTCTTTTTATGACAACGGTCCCCTGGCCTTGTGGGCCGTTAGGGTCCTTTAATGGCTGTCAGAGGTCAAGGATGAAGAATTGGTGTAAACAGTCCCTGTTGTGAGGGTTTCAGTTTGTCAACAGAGTCTCATTTGCTTAGTTTAACTTTAGAGGGCAATCAATGTGATAAATAATATGATTGTCATTAATGTTTCTATATTTATTATTTCACATAAAACATAATTCAATAATAACATTACATTTGCACCACCAATGTACAGAAGAGACAAACACAGAGAGGTGAAATGTCAGCTGTTATTTTTTAATTGGCACGGTTTATCTGTTAGACATTTTTATAATTAATTTGATAAATATTATACATGCAATTTTTATTATCTAATTGATTGAGAGACATATGTGTTAGTTTAATATTTTAGCACACATTTATGACTCCAGGTGTGTCCTTAAGTAGGTAAAATAACATTTGTTCAGTTACTCATTGAGTATGTAATGTTTAAAAAATATATATTTATTTTATTGTTTAGTTAAATGTGTTACTGTAATTTTATTTTATTTATTTATTTATTTATTTGGTGTAATTTCTGAGTGAAAATTATTTCCACACCATTTTATCAGCACACATGTTAGCATATATTTAAATATTTATATATAACTTCAGCTGTGTCCTATATAATATATTAAAATACGTTAAAAACTGATATCAAAGCTTACAATATATTATAATATTTAACTCAAACCTCACACCATAAGGATTTCGCCAATATAGTAATAAATATATTAACAAAATATTAAAAGTAAAAAAAAAATAGTATATTAAAATATGTTAAAAAGTTGATACCAAGGCTAATTTAATGTCTTATGGTATATTATAACATTTACCTCAAACCTCACACCGTGAGGATTTCGACAATATATAGTAATCAATATATTAATAAAATAATAAAATATATATTTTTTAAAATGTAAAAACTGATATCAAAGCTTTTTTTAACATCTTATAACAGATTATAACATTTAACTCTATCTTTACACACACATATATATATAGTAATAATAATAAATATATTAATAAAAAAATAAAAAATAATATTAAAATATGTTATATGTAAAAATATGTAAAAATGACATAAAAGCTTTTTTAATGTCTTATAATATATTATAACATTTAACTCAGACCTCACACCATAAGGATTTTGCCAAAATAGAGTAATAAATATATTAAGAATTTATTAAAATAAAATTTTTAAATATGTTAAAAAACTGATAATGAAGCTTTTTTAATGTCTTATAACATATATTATAACATTTAACTCAAAATATAGTAATAAAAATAATAAAATATTAAAAGAAAATAATAATAATATATTAAAATACGTTAAAAATTGATATCAAAACTTGTTTAACTTGTTTAATATATTATATTATAGCCTAGTATTTAATTCAAACCTCACACCACAAGGATTTTGCCACAATATAGTAATAAATATATTAAGAATTTATTAAAATAAAATTTTAAAATACGTTAAAAAACTGATATCGAAGCTTTTTTAATGTCTTATAATATATCATAACATTTAACTCAAAATATATTAATAAAAAATAATAATAAAATATTCAAATAAAAATTATAATAATATATTAAAATACGTTAAAAATTGATATCAAAACTTGTTTAACTTGTTTAATATATTATATTATAGCCTAGTATTTAACTCAAACCTCACACCACAAGGATTTTGCCACAATATAGTAATAAATATATTAAGAATTTAACAAGGATAACAAGGATTTCGCCACAGGAATGTGTAGTTGTTACCTGTGTCAGTTATGAAATATTAAATTCATAATTTGCTTCCCTGAACCTATGGAAGTTGATCAAGTGCGGGAGTAGGAGGGGCCGGTGGGAATCTGCGCGTGGGGCTTCGCAGGAGGTAACCAATCAATACTCTCTCAATTCCTCAAAGAAACGCCGAACTTAAAGACGCTGGCTTTAAACGGACAAATATCTTTATATCATCTCAAAGTGTCTGAAATGAGCTACACGGGCAGCGGAACTCCTCTCAGACTCGCTGTGGTGGTAATACTGTTCTCATCGGGAACGCCGTGGACTTTCCGAGAGGAGAAGGAGGATGTGGACAGGTAAAGTGCCCGTGCTGTCAGCTCGCCGTTTACGCGAACTCAGAGGATTGAACGTTTGTTTCTTGTGCGTGAGGCAGGTTTGTTTACGGAAAAAGAAACAGCTGACGGCTCCTTTGTCTTACAGAGAAGTGTGTTCAGAGAGCAAAATCGCAACGACGAAATACCCGTGCGTAAAATCCACAGGGGAGGTGACCACATGCTACAGGTAAGGGACTGTTTACGTCTCCAACTGTAGGTTCTTGTGTATGATTATGTGTAATATGTAATGTAAAAGTTTTGTGTTTATTGAAACTTATTGAAACTGGCTGAATTACCACTTCCCATATGGGATAAATAAAGTGTTCTGTTAGTCTGTCTATCTGTCTGTCACGATTGTTTATTTTACATTTTTATGCGATGAAATCTGTTTTGCCCCAAGTTTTTTCTGAAAATCTTGTTTGCAGCTAGGCTGCCGAGAAATTATGTGTACTTGTTTTATGATTAAGTTTGAAATGGTACCACTGTCTGTATTTCTGAAGGCAGACAGTTTTTAATGTACCATGGTATTCTACATCACTAACAATACACAGACTCCAGCTGTGATTCATGTGTTTCCTATGTAGCAATGGGGAAATAAATGTACTGAGTTTATATTTAGAAAACAAGATCCACATTTTGTCCATTTAAATTGAAAATGGCTCAAATTTGTTAGGTCAGTTACTGTTCACATATGCAGTCTACATATATATATATATATATATATACAGTTAAGGGTCAAAAGTTTACATACACCTTGCAGAATCTGCAAAATGGTAATTATTTTACCAGTATAAGAGTGATCATACAAAATGCATGTTATTTTTTATTTAGTACTGACCTGACTAAGATATTTTATATAAAAGACGTTTACATATAGTCCACAAGAGAAAATAATGGTTGAATTTGTAAAAACGACTCTGCTTGATTCTTACTACTGTGTTGTTACCTGAATGATCCACAGCTGTTTTTTGTTTAGTAATGGTTGTTGTTTATGAGTCCCTTGTTTGTCCTGAACAGTTAAACTGCCTGCTGTTCTTCAGAAAAATCCTTCAGGTCCCACAAATTGTTTGGTTTTTCAGAATTTTTGTGTATTTTAACCCTTTCCAGCAATGACTGTATGACTTCAATCTTTTCACAATGAGGACAACTGAGAGATATGCAACTATTACAGAAGGTTGAAGCGCTCAATGATGCTTCAGAGGGAACCACGATGCATTTAGAGCTGGGGGGTGAAAACTGTTTGAACCTGTAGATCAGGGTAAAATTGTACTTATTTTACGAACTTATTTATGTAAGTATCTTCTTAATAGATTGAAGATTTTATATAGCATATATCACTTAATTAGCCAATGTTTCCTCTAGAGTGACTTGTACTGTTTCTGTTCCCCTAAGTTGACCTGGGTTTCCTTTCATTGGGTTCACTGTGTTGGTGTCTTGTGTGGGGCATGTAAAATAATCCTGTTTTCATTCCTGTGACCATTTAGAATTAGTGAAAGAAAGCAAGGAGATATTATTCTTTGAAGGTTAGGGATTATGATGCTGGAACTTTAAGCCGGCTCCAGATGCAAAGGAGACCCAGACTCCTCAGCTTTACCGTGGTAACTTGACTTACCCTCAAAACCAACCGACTTTTCTATGTTGAACACAAAAGGAAAAGCTTTTATGAATATACTTAACATCCAAGTTAACAAGGATAAGGGTTGCTGACCTCCAAAAGATAGAAAGCATCACAAACTTGGTCCATATAATTTGTCCTCTGAACAAGTCAAGTCAATGGACTATTTTTAATCTTCAACATTTCTCCCTTGTGGTCCATGGAAGAACATTAAATTATTGCTTTAAAATTTTATCTAGAATAGAAATACAGTTGAGGTCAAAAGTTTACATACACCTTGCAGAATCTGCAAAATGTTAATTATTTTACTAAAATAAGAGGGATCATACAAATTGCATGTTATTTTTTATTTAGTTCTGACCTGAATAAGATATTTCACATAAAATATGTTTACATATAGTCCACAAGAGAAAATAATAGTTGAATTTATAAAAAAATGACCCTGTTCAAAAGTTTACACACCCTTGATTCTTAATACTGTGTTGTTACCTGAATGATCCACAGCTCTGTTTTTTTGTTTAGTGATAGTTGTTCTTGAGACCCTTGTTTGTCTTGAACAGTTAAACTGCCTGCTGTTCTTCAGAATAATCCTTTAGGTTCCACAAAATCTTGGGTTTTTTCAGTATTTTTGTGTATTTGAAACCTTTCCAACAATGACTGTAAGATTTTGAAATCCATCTTTTCATGCTAAAGACAACTGAGGGACTCGTATGCAACTATTACAGGAGGTTCAAATGCTCACTGATGCTCCAGAAGGAAAAACTATGCATTAAAAGCCAGGGGTGTAAACTTTTGAACAGAATAAAAATGCGTACATTTTTCTTATTTTGCCTAAATATCATATTTTTTCATTTAGTACTGTCCTTTAGAAGCTACAGAAGATACTTACATGTTTCCCAGAAGACAAAATAAGTTAGGCTGATCTTCAAATTAAAAAAGTTTTCACCCCCCGACTCTTAATGCATCATGTTTTCTTCTAGAGCATCAGTGAGCGTTTGATCCTTCAGTAATAGTTGCATATGAGTCCCTCAAATTGTCCTCAGTGTGAAAAGATGGATCTCAAATTCATACAGTCATTGTTGGAAAGGGTTCAAATACACAAAAATGCTGAAAGCCAAAGAATCTGTGGGACCTGAAGGATTTTTAACTGTTCAGGACAAACAAGGGACTCATGAAAAACTATCACTAAAAAAAAAAAAAAAGAACATCTGTGGATCATTCAGGTAGCAACACAGTATTAAAAATCAAGCGTATGTAAACTTTTGAACAGGGTCATGTTAATAAACTCAGCTATTATTTTCTCATGTGGACTATATGTAAATGTCTTTTATATGAAATATCTTATTCAGGTAAGTATTAAATAAAAAATAACATGCATTTTGAATGATTCCTCTTATTTTGATAAAATAATTAACGTTTTGCAGATTCTGCAAGGTTTATTCTCTTTCTCGCATCACTTAGTTGTCAATCTTTCTCTTCTATGGTAGTGCACTTCATTCCACCAGCATGTTGGAAGTAGCAAGTTAAAGCACAAACTACTACAGGTTTTTTATTTCAGCAGGCATTGATATGCGCTGCTTTGAAACGCTTGCCAAAATTGCCGTTAAGCTTGTCCTTGTAAATTCTTGGCGTGTGTGGTGCATCAACATTGGTGACCTGTGGAGTCCCTGAGTCTCTCAAGCGTGCATGGGGAGTATTTTGCACACCGGGTCACATGTGAGCAGGCTTGCTATTACCATTTGCTAATATGCAGATCACTAAAATGACTCAATCCCAGTTTTGATATGAGCTCATTGTTAATTTTGACAGTTGCCAGTAAGCCACCACACCTCTTTTCATTTGTGACTTGGCGGCTCATAAACTCATGATGCCATCGGGAAATCTGTGTGCGTGATTGTTCAATTGATGCTTCTGATTGGATTTGATCTTCTGCGCATCTGTTCTTGTGTCAGAAACATGCCTGCAAGCCAGGGTTTGTCTCTTGAATAGATCATAACGTCAAACAGAGGAGAACGTTCATGCACAGCAGTGTGACATTTGCTTTGGTTGCGATCCATCCTGAAGTTGGATAGTTGCAAAAACTGGCCAGGGATGTAGTGCTAAAATGTTCTGTCCATCATTGAGTGTTCGTTTTTGAGCTCTTATTGGCTTGGAAAATATCTATGCGTGTGTGCGAAAGTATTTTGGTGCTATGTTGTACCAGTATTCATGTGGCTAATGGATAACATTTGTGTTACAAGTGCTGTCAGTTGAATAAATTGTGAATTAAACTACATTTTTTGCTAATTAATTTCACTGCATGTTTTATGAAAATATTCCACAATTTTTTTCATTTTCATTTTTATGTTTTATTTAATATATTTTTTTTTTTTAATATTTATTTTTTAATTTTAACCTTTATTTTTCTACAGTTCTTTTAAACACCGTTTATAAGTAATCACAAAAAAGGAATAAATTTACAACTCTGATCTGAATGCTTAAGATTAATTAACGTTATGTTTTATTGGAGGAAATGGTTTTACAAAGAAAAGCAGTGTATTCTGAAAGTCTGGTGTGCAGTTGTTGATATTGTGCCATAGAATTTATAGGTCTTAGTTTTAAATGAGCTGCAGCATACAAAGTGAGTTAGTACTGTAGTTTTGGATTAATTGTTTCTCACGACTGGGATCGGGGACAACGTTATGAAGCCAGATCAAAATGCATCAGAACGGGCCTTTCCAGAACATACTGAAGGTGTTTCAGGAGATTCCTGGTTGTTCTTCCAAATAATTCTGGTGGTTTCAGGCCTGTTTCTACACTCTTAAGCATTCCAGGCCAAAAGGCAAAGGGAACCAAACAGACAAAGGCCATATCATATAAACCTCTCGTTTTTTCCTCACTAACTCCTCTAGGACTGAAAACCAGCCATGAACTTAAACATGAAGTTCATCTGACCACAAGCACTTGTTCGTCGCCAGAAGAAAGCTTTTTAATTATCGCCTGAACCTTTATACAAACTGGGAAGCCTCTAGAGTCCAGTCGCATGTCTTTCTTGACCCTCTAGTTCATCTTTAATGTCCAGTGGTGTCGAGGGAGTTTATTTCCAGAAGTGTCCATTAAAAGAAACAAGATCATTTTGGGTTTTTCAACCCAGACATGTCTAAAAGCTCTGTTGAGCAAATGCAGATGTGTCTGGCATAAGCATGGTAAACTAAAACCTGTAACTTGGCTTCACAAGGGTACTGGTTACCTACCACTGAACAGCTCCAGGATTGATTGTTGAAGTACTGTGAGATTTGGGACTTGATGCTGAAGGACAAAGGTTTTCCAAAATACTTCAACCCCAAAATTCCAAAAAAAATCCAGAAGTTGAACTTTAGGAATCTATAATTGTGCTACAGCATTGTCCTTCACATAATGTGATGTGTAGTACTTTTTTTACTTCAAATGTTTGACCATGAGGAAAGGAAATGTTTTCTTTTTTTGTCAGAGGATTGTATTGAGGAGAAAAGAATTGAAGTTGAAGACTCTGTCAGTGTCCTGTTTCTTTTGTATTTGTAACAGATGCATTGTTTGTCCTCTTGAATGCACATGGGAATATTTGAGTTATTTTTATTCTGTTCATCTGTTTTGTGAGTCCACGGACATGTCGACAAGCTGCTATCTATGGAAACTTGTTTCTACCACAGAAAATACATTTTAAACAGATAATTGTGGCTTTTAATCATTCTTAGTTAACATCTCACAATTCTGAGAAGAAAACTCTGAATTTGCAAGCAATGTCAAAATAATGAGATTAAAAAGTTGCAGTTACCTTTTTATACTCGATGGTGGGGGAAATACAGAATTCTGAGGAAAAAAGTCAGAATTGCAAAATGTATTTCTTATAGCTTGGAATTGCGAGATAGAAACTCTAAGAAAGTCAAAACTGTGAGATATATGGAAGCCCGTTTCCGCCACTGAATAAAAAATAAAAAATGTTATTGAAAGTTTTTATCTCACAGTTCTGTTTTTTTTTTTTAAATTGTCATAATATAGAGAATATGTCAGAACTGCGAGAACGGCAGAATTACGAGATACAAAGTCGCATTTGCGAGAAAAAAGACTTTTTATTTTGCAAGTCTGCCTCTTTTTCTCGCAAATGTGAGTTTGTATCTCACAATTCAGACTTTTTTGTTGCAACTGCAAATTTATGTCTCGCATTTCTGAATTTTTTATCGCAATTCTGACTTTTGTCTTGCAATTCTGACTTTTTCTCAGAACTGCGTGATGTAAACTCACAATTGCGAGATAAACTCACAGTTCTGACGTTTTTTTTGCAATTGCGAGTTTATATCTCGCAATTCTAACTTTTTTTTCTCAGAATTGCATGATATAAGCTTACAATTGTGAGAAATAAAGTCAGAATTGCAAAACTGCCTTTTGCTCGCAATTGCAAGTTTGTATCTCGCAATTCAAATCTTTTTTTCTCGTAATTCTGATTTTTTTGTCTTGCAATTCTGACTCTTTCTTAGAATTGCGTGATAAACTCACAATTCAGACTTTTTTCTCACAATTCTGACTTTTTTCTTGCAATTGCGAGTTTATATCTCGGAATTCTGACCTTTTTCTCACAATTCTGACTTTTCTTGCAATTGCGAGTTTATCTCACAATTCTGACTTTTTGTCTTGCAATTCTGAATTTTTTTCTTGTAGTTGCGAGTTTATCCCAAAATTGCGAGAAATAAAGTCAGAATTGCAAGATAAAAACTCTGCCTTTTTTCTCGACTGATATTTTCTCAGAATTGCAAGTTTATATCTCACAGTTCTGACTTAACTCGCAATTGTGTGTTATAAAGTCAGAATTGTGAGAATTGTGAGAAACTCGCAGTTATCAGAAAAAGTCAGAATTTCGGATTTATTTCTCAGAATTATCTCACAATTCTAACTTAACTTGCAATTGTGTTAAAAAGTCAGAATTGTGAGATATAAATGTGCAATTCTCAGATACAGTCAGTCACAATCTTGACTTTATAACTCGCAATTGTGAATTTATATCACGCAATTCTGACTTCTAGAATTGCAAGGTTTTTTTGTATTACGCAATTGTGAGAAAGTCAGAATTGTAAGATAAAAAGTCGCAGTTTCCTTTTTTATTTTTTATTCAGAGGTGGAAATGGGCATTTACGGATATAAACTCACAATTGCGATTTTAAAAAAGTAAGAATTGAGAGAGGAAAAAACTTGCATTTACCTTTTTAAAAAATAATATTTCTTTTATTAATGGAAACAAGTTTCTGTAGTGTGCATAGCGATAAACAGTGTGGCACAGATCAAAAAAAGGTTGACATGTTCTGGTTAATTTTCTCAATAATTAACCTTGCATCATTTGTTAGAAAAAAAACAAAACAAAATTGTTCTCCTACAAGGTTGTTTGCTATTGTTATTGTGTTTCAATTTTAAAATGCGTCACTTTTAATTGATTTTGACTTTGCCAGTGTTCATATTTCATCAGGAACAGTTTATCTAAACTATTTTTTTATGAGCATGAACTCTGTCTGCTACATTAACACTTATGAAATATGGAACAAATTTCATTTAACGGCAACACATGCCCAGCCTGAATACGTAAGCTACTTAATTGCAAAAATATTTAAGCGTGATTTATTTCCAGCAAACAGTTTACGAAGGGTTTGTCCTCCCTTTTAATATTGAATAGATACAAGCTGGAAGTAATTGATGCAAATCACTCTCAGAGCATCTGCCCTTTGGGATTCCAGTACATTTAATTTTATGACTTGGGCAGAAATATTACGCAATTTAAAGTGATTAATTCCCTTCTTGGTTAAGTTAACCAGATGGTTCGTATCAGCCAAAGTCTTCATCAATCAGCTCAAAGTGCTCATCAGGCCGAACACGCTGTCAAACAAAACGATTTGACCACCAGCTCATGAAATTCCAGGGAATCGGATATTGGCATTGTTGACCCGTGAAACGAAAAGGGTGATTTCACAGGAAATCCTTTCCATTGTTCTCTGTTGTGTCTTTACGATGACTGTGGGGATTAATGGCAGCAGATCAAACGGTGGTCGATGTGCCAGTCTTTTGTTTGTGGTATTGTTTTTTCGAATATCATACGAATTCCTTCTTGTTTGCTCATAGAGAGCTCTGGTTATATAGTCTCTGTGTTATGGTCTGTGTTATGAGCCACAATGATTTCAAGCAGGGGTTACCATTGCATCTAAATGTGTGTCTTTTTAAAGCACAAGTGAGTCATGAGCTCTGTAGATGCTTAAATCAAATGGACCACTGACCACCAAGTCAACACCACTCAAGCTGATTTATAAGCTTTTCAACTGGCCGGTATTTATGACAGGGATGACCCTCGTTGTCCTCTCCAAAAACCAGTTAATGAACGTCCAGCGTGTTTTCAGGCAGCTCAAGAACGCGCTAGATCGAGTGACTGATTCTAGTTGGGACGCAGCCAGAGTTTATTTGGGATCAGTTGAGCCAAGCTAGTCAAAGCATGGAGAAAACTGAATGCATTACCCAACAACCTCTGGAATTTACACAAGTCCCTGATGGATTCTGCGATAATTCCGACGAAAATAGTGGCGCTGGAATGAGGCATTTGTTTTCTAGCGCTCTCCTTTAATAATTTTCTCTCTTTGCTTTCCACATCTTGTCATGACGCTGTTTCTTTCAACGCAGGTCTGCTTGGTGATGCCGTGTTGCTGTGTGTACACAGCTGTAAGCTATGAATTCAGATGCGTTCGTGAACTTTCTTCGAAATATCAGTCTTGAAGAAATTATCCGAGGTGAAAATTGTAACGCCCCGTTGACATCTAAACAAATTACGTCAGCTTCGGACAAATTTGCTCGTGTGATTTTATGAATATAATGAAAACATTATGATATTGATCTTTGAAGTAAATCTTTAGCAGTGATTTTTGTTTAATTTATATACAATTCGCCAGTGAATCTCTTATATAAAATGCTATGAATGGGAAACTAAAGGGGTAAAGTAACATCTAGTAAATACTAAAGAATATTAATGATGCAACCATGTTTTTACTACTTCTGTAAGCTTGCAAAACTGTTTTAAAATCATATTTTAGACATGTACAGTTCCCCATTAAGTGATCAAAGCAGTACCGTGTTATTGTGGAGTGACGTTATGGTGTCACATACAAATGATGGCCATCCCTCTCGCTGTCTTGCGTTCGCAAAGGTTAATTTCCTGACCACAGTTTTACCTAATTTTGCTATTAATCGCAGATTTTCTTGCAGTAATTAGAAGCAGTGGTGGTCTGTTTTGTCTCACTAGTCAAAGTGATACAGACTCATGGTTAGGCCGGTAATGGTTTGCCCATGCAATTAGAAGGTCAAAGGGCAACAACCTGAATAATTGGGGCCTGATGTGGTAAATCCCTGTAAACCATGTTGCTGTTTAACTAGTTCCCATTACCTCATTTCTTTGTTTGTAAGTAGCTAATGTTGCTAATAGAAGAAGTGCAAGAAAATTTGATCTTGCACGTTTGATACGTGCACTACTGTACACAAGTTTGGGGACAGTAAGATTTAAAAAAAAAATAAAATAAAATAAAAAATAATATTATTTTAAATTCATTTATTTGTTTTTTTGTTTGTTTGTTTGTTTTATAATTTATTATTTGCTTTATTATTTGCTTTTATTTATTTGATTAAATAAATAAATACAGTAAAAACTATGATATTTTGAAATATTGCAATTTAAAATACCATTTTCTGCCTTTCAAATAAAATATTTTAATATACTTTAAAGTGTAATTTATTTCTGTGAAGTCAAAGCTGAATTTTCAGCTGCTGTTAATCTGATTAATATTTTTGTGGTAATGTTCATAGATTTTTTTTATTCTTTAATGATTAGAAAGTTCAAACATAATATCAAAACACAACAGACTTTGTCTGAAATGGCAATATTTTGTAATATTATAAATGTATTTACCGTTGCTTTTGATCAATTTAATGCATTCTTGCTAAATGAAAAAAAATATATTAAAATTTTTTTAACACTTTTTTTTTTGTCACTTTAATTGTGAAAAAAAAAATTTTAGTTCACAGTATATACAGTAAGTTGCCACTGTGTGTGTGTGTGTGTTTATGCTCACCAAGGCTGCATTTATTTGATTAAAAATACAGTAAAAATGCAATATTGTGAAATATTATTGAAATTTAAAATACTACTTTCTGCCTCTTAAAATAAAATATTTTAATATGTTTTAAAGTGTAATTTATTTTTGTGATGGCAAAGCTAACTTTTTGAAAACTAATAGTCTGAATAATATTTTGTTGTAATAGCGATGCATTTTATTCTTTAATGATTAGAAAGTTCAAACAGAATTTCAAGACACAACAGACTTTATCAGAAATAGAAGTATTTTGTAATATTATAAATGAATTTACTATTGCTTTTGATCATTTGATGCATTCTTGCTGAATTAAAAAAAAAACTGACAGAAACTTTTTAAATGCTAACATATTTTTTAACACTTTTTTTTTTTAGTCACTTCAATTGCGAAAAAACAATTTCAGTTTACAGTATATACAGTGTTGCCACTGTTTTGTTTTTTTTATGCTCACCAAAGCTGCATTTATTTGATTAAAAAAAAAAAAACAGTAAAAAAAAAACGCAATATTGTGATATATTATTGCAGTTTAAAATACTATTTTCTGCTTTTAAAATAAAATATTTTAATTTACTTAAAGTGTACAGTAATTTATGTGATGACAAAGCTGAATTTTCAACAGCTGTTAGTCTGATTAATATTTTTGTGGTAAGGTTTTTTTTTAATGCTCACCAAGGCTGCATTTATTTGATAAAAAAACATTAAAAATATATTGTGAAATATTGTTGCAGTTTAAAATACCATTTTCTATTTTAATGTATTTTAAACTATTTTATTCCTGTGATGGCAAAGCTGATTAATATTTTTGTGGTAATGTTGATACATTTTATTCTTAAATGATTAGAAAGTTCAAACAGAATTTCAAAACACAACAGACTTTATCTGAAATAGAAATATTTAGTGATATTATAAATGTGTTTACTGTTGCGTTTGATCGATTTGATGCATTCTTGCTAAATGAAAAAAAAAAATCTAACACTAACTTTTTAAAGACTAACTTATTTTTAACACTTTTTGTTTAATCACTTTAATTGTCAAAAACAATTTTAGTTTACAGTATATACAGTAAGATGCCATTGTGTTGAGGGTTTTTTTAATGCTCACCAAGGCTGCATTTATTTAATAAAAAATACAGTAAAAATATATTGTGAAATATTATTACAATTTAAAATACCATTTTCTATTTTAATATATTTAAACTGTATTTTATTCCTGTGATGGCAAAGCTGATTAATATTTTTGTGGTAAACTTTTTTTTTTTTTTTTTTTGTCACTTTTTAGTTTATAGTATATAAGTAAGTTGCCACTGTGTTGAAATCTCATTTCCAGTCAACTATTACTTCCTTCATCCCACTTCCAGTAACCCAATTATTTTGATTGTGGAATAAACTGATTTAGGCCATCATACACTTGGTATTTTACCTTTTCCAAATAAATCTCAGACATCCACACTACATGAATCACAATTCCCTTATGAACTTTGTAAACTGAAAGTGTATAGAATAAGTGCAGTGTGATTCATAACTAATTGTCTAGTCATAAAGCCCCTATCTTTGGTACAGTTTCTTAGGAAATTCATTTGAAATGTTCTTGTTGTAGGATGACTTTGCATGTATAACTGCTGAATCGCAGCCCTCAGAGACATTGCCAGTTGGCAGATCCTTCCCTGCTTGAATTCTGCCAGTCGTTCAGGATAAATAACTCAGTCCCTCAGCTCATTGAGAAACCTCTCGGCTAAAGCGAATGTAAAAATGTGTCTCTCTCCATCCTGGCATCAGACGGACCTAAGAAACTTGATGTTTAAGGCCCGTTTTTTTTCCAGTAGTTGACTGAAAAAAGAGGAAGACCTCTTTTCGGCACAATCTGAGAGCGCAGTTGAGCAACAGGGAGTCTGCAGTGCTGTTTGGGATATCTTGGCAGGCGTGCGGGGGAGAGGACGTGTTGTTTTTGTTGTGTTGCATTCCTCAGTGATGTATGAATTGCTTTGGATCTCTGGTCTTGCTCTCGTTCACGTTTGCTGATTGTGCATCATTATTTCCTGTTATCCATCCCAAAGTTATCGCATCTCTGTTTTTCATCGTCATTTAAAGTGATGTCAAGGCACTTTGACATCTCTGGTTCTTAGCCCGAAGTTTGCATTTTGTTTGCATGTGTGGCGATCTGCTGGAATTCTGTAACTCATTTGCTGAGTTATTGTTGCATTTGTCACCAGTGGCGTAAAGCGGCCACGTTTTCTGCCACACACAGCTGTGCGCTTTACCGCCCCTTTGCTTTTCTGTGGTTCACTGTCTGTTCCAGTGAAATCACAAATCAAAATGCTAACAAATGTGTTCCCATTGCTGATATACATCTGCTATGGTACAGCTGCAATTCTGGCTTTATTAAATTAAAAAATTATTTTATGGAGGGATGGAATCCAATTTAATTTCTTGTCTGTGCATTTATCAACTGAGAATCAGAATCAGATGTACTGTACAGAATCATATGTACTGTACATTTTTTTTTTTTGTACATTTCTAGCTAATTATTGTGGTTTACGCTTCAGTTTGACTGG
This sequence comes from Cirrhinus mrigala, assembly GCA_036247105.1. Lineage (NCBI taxonomy): Eukaryota > Metazoa > Chordata > Actinopteri > Cypriniformes > Cyprinidae > Cirrhinus > Cirrhinus mrigala. Next base: position 25,046,076 of record CM070027.1, on the reverse strand, counting down.
AAAGTTAGCATATACTGTACTACAGACCTGTTCTACAGATCAATACATCACATTTACAACAGTAAAATATCATTTTGGATTTATTCATGTGATAATAAAAGGAACAGTTCACCCAAAAATAAAAAATGTGTCATTTACTCACCCTTACATCAGTATGAATTTCTTTCTTCGTATACAAAAGGATATATTTTGAAGAATTTTGGTAACCAAACAGTTGCTGGTAGACATTGACACCCATAGTAATTTTTCTGTACTATGGAAGTAAATGGCTACCAGCCACTGTTTGATTAGGCGCTTTCTTCAAAAAATCATCTTTTGTAGGATGATATGATTTTTACGATGCGGAAAACGCAGACAGAATTGCGAAAAACATCTTCATATCATATACAAACAGAAACTTAAAGGTCTTCACAGCAACCAGTCAGAATAAAAGTTCAGTTTAACTTGAAGAAATTGTGACAAATATATTACTTAGTGTAATGATAGTACTACTACTACTAAAAAAGATTATTAAAACATTATTTTTAAATAATGTTTACCAGAGAAATTATTTACCAGAATTTATTTACCAGGAAAAAAAATAAAATAAATAAAATAATAATCAATTGTTTTATGAAATCAATTATTTAAAGATGCTTTTGATTATTAAAATTTAATGAAATCATTAAAATTGAATCCAGAAAATTAATGGAACACAGAATTTGAGAAAAATATTGGTCTTAAAAATTTAATTTTTGTTCAACTTTTAATAAATTGGTGTTAAATTGTGTATGTTTAATGATTTCAGTTAATTAGACATGCTTTTTGATTTAATATTATTTCAATTTAAAATGTTTTAATTTTTTTTTTTTTTTTAATGTAACCATTAAAACAGAGTCTAGAAACATTAAAATGGAAAAAATGGAATCCAGAAAATTTAAATGGAAAAAAATGAGTTTTGGGGAAAAAAATAAATAAAACTGATTTCATAGGGCCTTAAAAATTTAATTTTGCTAAACTTTTAATCAATTGCTGTTAAACTGTGTACGTTTCATGATTTTAGTTATTTAGACCTGCTTTTTGGTTATTATTATTATTTTTGTTTTTTTTAATTTAACCAATAAAACAGAGTCTAGAAAAATTCAAATGGAAAAAAAATGGAATCTGGAAAAATTTTAATGGGAAAAAAAAACGAGATTTTGGGAAAAAATAAAACGGATTTCATAGGGCCTTAAAATGTAATTTTTGCTAAACTTTTAATAAATTGCTGTTAAATTGTGTACGTTTCATGATTTCAGTTAATTAAACATGCTTTTTGGTGATTTTTTTTATTTATTTATTTAACCATTAAAACAGAGTCTAGAAAAATTCAAATGAAAAAAAAAAAAAAATTGGAAAAAAAAATAAAACAGATTTCATAGGGCCTTAAGAGTGTACATTTTGCTAAACTTTTAATAAATTGCTGTTAAATTGTGTACATTTTTATGATTTCAGTTAATTAGACATGCTTTTTGATAAATATTTTTTTTTACTTTAACCATTAAAACAGAGTCTAGAAACATTAAAACAGAAAAAATGGAATCCAGAAAAATTGAAATGGGAAAAAACGAGATTTGGTAAAAAAAAAAAAAAAAAAAAAAATTGATAAATTGGGAAAAAAAATTCCACGCAAGAAACAAAAACATACAGGTTTGAGTGAACCAAACTTTAAATACTCATGAGCTACTTCTTCATCATAACTAGCAATGTCTATGCGCTACCACTTTATAAAAACAGAAGGGAAACAGTGAAGCATCAATCTTACAAACAGAAGTTTTAGTTGAAATTTTCATGTCAGCCATGGTGATTTCCATCTTGGCAAGTGTTTTGATCCACCTGTAAGCAATTGTATTGGGTGTAGAATGATATCTGCCATTAATGTAGGTTTCTTACTGTTCTCATGTCAGTCTTTTTGAAAACACTGTAGAGCAGATGTAGTTAACTAAAACACTTTGTCACCAGAGTAACCTGACGTTTATGTCAAAGGTCTTCAGCTGTCATAAATGACGGCCAGTCACCAGACAAGGAAACTGTTAATGCGATTCAAGTGTTTTGTTCTATGATAAAAATCATTGCATAAGCTGAAGATTGAGAAACTGTGATGTTGTGCTTGAACCCATTTTTCTTGCACTTTCTAAGCCTTTTATCAGAGCTGTAAATAAAAGTGAAATTTTCCTTGTCGTTTCTTTTGGATGGTCTTCAGTAGTTTCTCTCCACTGTTTGGAGAAACAGAAAAATGATATAGTCTTTCTCTCCCCAGAGGCATTTTTATTGAGTTAACCTTGTTAACAAAGCACGTTGTTAAAGGATAAGAAGACATAATTTGCTTTTATCTAGAAATATCTACTGGATTTATTGACTAATTTTTTAATTGAAAACTTCATTTCTGCATAACACATTCTTTGGTGTGTTCTCCAGTTCATTTCGGATGAGGTCAAGCAGTAGTTATTTGAGACATAGACACACTGACTGATGTTCTCCGAATTTAATTACTTAAGTTTTCCACCCAGAAAGAGCCAGAGGCAAAGCCAATGTGAGCAGTTGTTCGATTAGAGAAGTTGGATGAATATAACATCTGACGGGTAGCTCTAAACAAACCCAAATTAATGGGTTTAATATTCAATGTATATAGCAGTCCTAAATCTCAACCGGCTGATAGCGCTGGCTTTCTTCCTAGGCTCATGATATGTAATGAAGTACGCTGGTATAGGAGTATCACAGCAGGATATCTTGTGATACACCAGAGCACTGGCAAAAAAGCGCTATAAATGTCATATATATCTGTTAAGTCTCATATATCATCATGAGCACGCTTGGTAAGAATTCATTTCGTTCTCACAGGCGGCCATAAACCAAAACTGTAGGCAGTCTTTATTTTATTTGCAGTATTATGCCATTGCGTGACTTTTTACAATAAAGCAATACACAGTTAAATATGAAGTCATTTGATTCAGTTCATTTCACATCTTTGCATTTGTGGATTCCTCAGTGTGTACTGAAGGGAAAAAAATGTCCTATTTATAGATACTATATTATGCTGCGCTTGGAAGATTGCGGTATTTATAAATGTATTCATGCAGAAAAGTAAGCGAGATGTGCAATATAGTTTCCCATTCCTTTCCCTTATGTCTTTCTGTTCTCCCCAAACCAAATGAACTTGCATTTTGCTGTTACATAATGCATTAAAATTTAGTACTGTTGTTTATGACTACTCAACACAGTTTTTGGATGGCTTTGAATTCCTTTTTTGTCTTGAAACTCTCTGTGGATTATTCTTCCTTCCTGATTGTCTCTGTGTTTGAGTGCCAAGCGTGAAGAATCTCTCATCTTTGCGGCATGATGTGCCAGGGCAAAGCACAAGGCCAGTGAAGTAAATTACAGTAAAAGGTCATTCTCTTAGATTGTAATTCATTTGTGAAGTGCTCTCTGCAAGATGCATAAATCATTCTATGAACCTGGTGACTTTTGTGTCCCTCAGTGGTGTGTAAATATGATGCATAGTCTATAGACTTTTAACAGTGAATTATAGGCCTTTTTGTAAACGCAAATACAATTATATAAATGTAATTTATGTAACTAGAATGTAAATTAAGCATCTGTATGCATTAGTGCTGTCAAATCGATTAATCACGATTAATTGCATCCAAAATAATTTTGTTTACATAATATATGTGTGTGTACTGTGTATATTTATACATACATGTATATATTTAAGAAGTGTATGTAATTTGAAATACATGCAATATCGATATGGATTTGTGCTGTCAAATGGATTAATCGCGATTAATCGCATCCAAAATAAGAGTTTGTTTACATAATATGTGTGTGTACTGTGTATATTCACACATACATGTATATATTTAAGAAATATATGTAATATCTATTTGAAATATATGCAATATATATATGCATTAGTGCTGTCAAATCGATTAATCGCAATTAATCGCATCCAAAATAATTTTGTTTACTTAATATATGTGTGTATTCTGTGTATATTTATATGCATATATACATATAAATAACTACATTTATATATTTAAGAAGTGTATGTAATATCTATTTGAAATACATGCAATATCGATATGGATTTGTGCTGTCAAATGGATTAATCGCGATTAATCGCATACAAAATAAGAGTTTGTTTACATAATGTGTGTGTACTGTGTATATTCACACATACATGTATATATTTAAGAAATATATGTAATATCTATTTAAAATATATACAATATATATATATATATATATATATATATATATATATATATATATGCATTAGTGCTGTCAAATTGATTAATCGCAATTAATCGCATCCAAAATAATTTTGTTTACATAATATATGTGTGTGTACTGTGTATATTTATATGTATGTATACATATAAATAACTACATTTATATATTTAAGAAGTGTATGTAATATCTATTTGAAATACATGCAATATCGATATGGATTTGTGCTGTCAAATGGATTAATCGCGATTAATCGCATACAAAATAAGAGTTTGTTTACATAATATGTGTGTGTACTGTGTATATTCACACATACATGTATATATTTAAGAAATATATGTAATATCTATTTGAGATATATGCAATATATATATGCATTAGTGCTGTCAAATCGATTAATCGCAATTAATCGCATCCAAAATAAATTTGTTTACATTATATATGTGTACTGTGCATATTTATTTGTACATATAAATATACACACATACATGTATATATTTAAGAAATGTATGTAATATCTATTTGAAATACATGCAATATTGATATGGATTTGTGCTGTCATATCGATTAATCGCGATTAATCACATCCAAAATAAAGGTTTGTTTACACAATATGTGTGTGCACTGTATATATTCACACATACATGTATATATTTAAGAAATATATGTAATATCTATTTGAAACATATGCAGTATATATGTATTAGTGCTGTCAAATCGATTAATCGCAATTAATCGCATCCAACATAAAAGTTTGTTTGCATAATGTGTGTGTGTACTGTGTATATATAAATATACACACATACATGTATATATTTAAGAAATATATGTAATATCTGTTTGAAATATATGCAATATCTGTATGCATTAGTGCTGTCAAATCGATTAATCACATCCAAAATAAGTTTGTTTGCATAATATGTGTGCACTGTGCATATTTGTATGTATATATAAATATACATACATTCATGTATATGTAAGAAATTTGTTCACACATATATTATGTAAACGCAAACATTTATTTTGGATGTGATTAATCACGATTAATCGTTTCGACATCACTAATATGCATGCAATATAAAATATTTTTAAGTGATTTCTTTAAGTGATTTTATATTTTACATTTATCAGAAGTTATTGATCTTAAATGGCCAACCCTGTTACTGTAGTTTTGTACTTTGTAGAAATATCTAAAACTGTTAATCATGTTACTTCTCTTAAAGTAGATTAACACTGTTTACAGTACTTAAACCCTGGCACACTTTTTAAAAAATTAACTATTTTATTTGAACACACACAGAACTAGCAAAATGATCAGTGTAATAATTAGTTTAAAAAAAATTATTTATTTATTTATTTATTTATTTTATTGTGAAAATTGTATTTATTTAATTTTTATTATTATTATTTATTTTTTTAATAATCTGGGCTTGGATTGTCTCATTTTTATGAGTCTTATTTACATGTTATGTTTCCATAACATGCTCATTGTTCTCATTTACTGTTCTTTTCCTTGAATGTAGCTGCCATGGGTGCATTTCTTTGCCAGGGTCACTTTGTCAAAATGATAATGACCTCCATAATCCTTTATAAGTGCTCCAGCTCCTGTAGGTTTCCTCTTCTGAGATCGAGTTTCAGCACTACAAAAGCTACCAACACAGAAGGGCTTAAAGAAAAACAGACCTTTAACCAAAAGGGATTTAACTTGTTTAGGCTTGGATAATTATCTCTCTTTGCATCTTTGTTTGCAAAGAGATGATTACCTATCATTTATATTAATAATATTTTATATGTGCTTTGATAATGGCAGACATGGCAGATGACAAGCTCTGTATAATTAAAAATGAAATAATTTGGCACAGAAAATGGTACAACTGGGCGTTAGCATTATTTTATTTTGATCCAGGTTTACAGTAATACTAACTGTCCAGGCCTGTAAGCTAGGCACTGAAATGTTTTGTAATCCATGTGTTTTAGCGATCAGGTCAATAGAATGTGACTGAGCATGTTGGTAGCTAAAAATGTTGACATACTTGCCAAAAAATGAGGAGTTTAAGCCACGTCTCCCTTTGCTGTGGATTAGCCTCAAGGTTTTGGCTCGGCAGAGGTCCACTCATCCTGTCTACATGTTTACCGCAAACTTCCAAGCTTCTGTTAATCACGGGTGATGCCTGAGATGATGTGTTTCTTGCTCATTATTTGCTAATATGAGTGGCATGTGTTTCTGTAAACTAGATCCATTTTCACAATGCTGTGATAGGTTTGTTTGTTCATGTTCGGCTTACTTGTAAAAGCGTGACTGAAACATCCTGTTTTACCAAATATTTATGCACTGCTTGGAAAAGCATATACTTCTAACTTAAGCAAAATACTGATTTAATTACTTGGCAGCACATTCATTGTGTATGTTGCACAGAGCTTTGTGCGTAAATTGACCATTTACCTGTCTGTGAGTTGTAAACAGATCTTTAGCGTGTAATTGATTGATTGTTTGTTTCTATTTGTTTCTGTAAGGTTTATTAGAAAGTGGACAGGAAATGAGAGGAAGAAGGCAAGAACGACTCCAGGCAATATGATCTCAGTAGTAATCGTAGGGTTTTAAAATGTGGTAAACATTTCATGTACAATATGAACAACTTTAATTTGAGACCTTTAAATGTTTATGAACCCATTTTACTCTGGGTTCTTAAAATATTGAATTCATGGAATTATTACATTGACTTTATTGTATTTAATCATTAGCATAAATGTGATGGGATTGAATGCAGTTAATTGAAACGTTTACCTCAGTTATAACTATTATCTACTATTTAAATAGCACAATATAACTATACAGATATTTATATTATGAAGGATTTATAACAAAATTATTCAGATTATTCTGTGTGGTGATTAGTTTGCAGGAGTAACAGAAATGACCTTTTCCAATAAGTTTAAATTTAAATTAAATGTACAGTTGAGGTCAAAAGTTTACATACACCTTGCAGAATCTGCAAAATGTAAATTATTTCACCACAAGAGGGGTCATACAAAATGCATGTTATTTTTTTGTTTAGTACTGTATAAATTCTTTGGTTTTTCTTTCTTTGCCATTTTTGTGTATTTGAACCCTTTCCAACAATGACTGTATGATTTTGAGATCCATCTTTTCACACTGAGGACAACTGAGAGAGTCATATGCAACTATTACAGAAAACTTTTTTCATTTGAAGATCAGGGTAAATATCTTCTGTAGTTTCTGAAGGGCAGTACTAAATGAAGAAAATGTGATATTTAGGCAAAATAAGAAAATAGTACACATCTTCATTCTGTTTAAAAGTTTTCACTTCTTCATACATCGTTTTTCCTTCTGAAGCATCAGTGAGTGTTTGAATCTTCTGTAATAGTTGCATATGAGTCCCTCAGTTGTCCTCAGTGTGAAAAGATGGACCTTAAAATCATACAGTCACTGTTGGAAAGGGTTCAAATGCACAAAAATGCTGAAAAGACAAAGAATTTGTGGGACCTGAAGGATTTTTCTGAAGCACAGCAGGCACTTTAACTGTTCAGGGACTCATGAACAGCTATCACTAAACAAAAAAACACAGCTGTGGATCATTCAGGTAACAACATACTATTATGAATCAAGTGTATGCAAACATTTGAACAGGGTCATTTTTTTTTTTATAAATTCATCTTTTATTTTCTCTTGTGGAGTATATGTAAACGTCTTTTTTGTAAAAGAAAAAAAATCTTATTCAGGTCAGTACTAATTAAAAAAAACATGCATTTTGATTCCTCTTATTTTGGTAAAATAATTAACATTTTGCGGATTCTGCAATAAGTATGTAAACTTTTGACCTCAACTGTATGCATCATCTTTTGTGTCAAATTCATAAATGTATTCAATAAATTCAACTAGTTAGACACCATAAGGCTGTTGCCAATCAAATGAAATCAGTATCAACAAAATTTGTGTTTGCAATGCAGAGGTGGCACAGAATGTGTGGCATTTAAATGCATTTACACACAGTGTTTAATGCTTGACATGAATGCATTTAACCTGCAATTACAAATGCATAAATAATGTTTTGATGTTTTGAAAATGAAATGTTCAGTAGTGATATTTGAAATTATTTTGCGAAAAAAAAAGAAAAGTTTACTTTGAATGTAAACGTAAAATCCCCAGTAGGCGGCAAATCACTGCATGAGTAAGCCATTGAGTCATTCATTCAACTGATTCATTCAAATTCAGTAACGAAAAAAATTCAAACACAAAACAGTTGCTGTGGCTTTGTTCAAAACTATATTTGTTTTCTCATTTTACCTTGTTAGGACAATACCGTAACAGACCCCCATGTGACGATGAGTGTAGTCACCACCAAAAAGAGCCAGCACTCTAACTGTTTCAGTCCCCTGCAGTACTGACAAACTCTTGGCTCTTTCCAAATGCATGAAAAATAGCGCTGTCACTCTGCCTTTGCCGCACACTTATCCTTTTTAAGCGTAATTTTGACAATATTCATTTGCCCCTGCCATGGTTTCAGGGGGGTTTTGTGTTGAATAGGTGCCAGTAGTTTGAATGCAGACTACTGAGGATTTGGCTTCCTAAAGAGAAACAGATGTTAGCTTTGGCCAGAATTAAAGCAGGATGGTCGAGACACAGGTTGATGATGTATAGGGCTTTGTACTGTGTCAACATATGTGTGTGTGTGTGTGCGTGTGTGCGCACCTTTATCCTGTTAAGTGGGTTCTAATGGAACTACTACCGTGGGCCTAATGATTATTTAAGAGGAATACAAGAGCGGGACTACATTTCGCATCAACATGACCCCTGTGTGTACACCCTGGGCAGAGTGTAAAAATGTGGTTTCCAGATTTGGATCAGAAGCATTACAAGCATTACATCTGTGAATTATCCACCTTATTTTTCCCGTAAGAGCAGACGCAACCATTTGTAAATTTTAATGTGTCTGGCTTCCAGTCTCACCCACATCCAGGTATTTTTACTTGTACAAAACGGCTCGTTTTGCTTGATATTGCAAACTGGTGTCTCTTACAATATTATTTTAATGTATTATCTAAATTATGAACACAATGGTTTGTAGTGCAGACAGTTTTACTGTTTACTGCGCTTTGTTATTCTTCTTGTTATTTCCCTATGACGGCTTATGAACCAGAAGTCTCACACATTAACAAAAACAGCATTGAAAAATAAGGTGGATTAAATTCAGAAACTGCTAGGAAAATTAAATTAAATTAAATTAAATTAAAGTTTACAAATAAGTGGTTTTGGATTATTATTATTATTATTATTATTATTAAGGTGCATTGAAAAAAGTTGGTGTACAAACAGTTTTGACTCAAAAATTGCCAGTAAATTTCACAAATAATTACAAAGAAATTGCTAGTAACTTTAAATTATGCATGCAATTTTGAAGTAGACGAACTGAAATAGTAGTTTCTTCCAATAATTCTTGATTTATATACAACTTCAAAAAATCGTTGTAGTAATAGCAGTAGTTTTATTTATTTTGCACCTTTTAAAACTCAAGATTGCTTTAAAGAAATAATTTTAAAAAAGGTTTAATGAATCTGATTCATTTTGAATGAATGATTTTGGATCATTTTGGTGCTGGGAGCTTTTCACGCATCAGACAGGATCTGTTGGATTTAAACAGACTTTTCCCACCAATGCAATAAATTCCCAGCATGGCTAAATTGTGCTTATTTTAATTCTTCATTTTTATGGAAAAACATTAAATGTGTTAAACTGCATGACTGATGGGTAGTGGATAATGAAGTCAAGCATGGATTGTCAAGAAACTGTTTATGTGGGTTTGCATAGGAAATTGTACGTGATTCCGCAAAACCACAGTCTGGGTTTTTTTTCCTCCTGTAGGCAGTTAACCGTTTGGCTGTTTTGGGATTTTCAATGCATATTTTACAGGCGAAGCGTTTCGTTTCTGTTTTGCTGTCACAAATTGTGGTCTTTTTAACTCTTCATTTATTCTTCCATTAGGAGAAGAGACAATAATTCATCAGACCGCTAGGATTTTAACTAGGGAAAGGAAATGTTCTGCACTGTTTAAGTACTACAGTACCAATCATTTTCTATTGCTAACAGCTGGATATTCACCCATTTGGATGCCAGGCCTCTTTTTTTACTGCATTTTGACATTGTACCATTATAATAATCTTGTATGCTTCTGCATTTTAATATTTTTGTCAGTCAAATGGACTTTCCAAGACATAGGCGCACTGCTTTCATTTCAGGACATGCAAATTGTACCCGCTCTGTTTTCTTGCTAAATCGCAGGGAAAAACTTGGTCATCTGATACCCCGTAAGCCTTTGACTCGCCAACAAATTGAAAGTGAAATAAAAAACCTTTTTGTCTGAGAATACTTTAACTGGGGCTATCGTTAAAATCGCCATGTTGACGTTTATAATATATTTTCCTCTTAACTGAATCATTTGTATCCAAGCAACAACTCTTTGTCCTGATTTGGTGTTTTTGTAAACCTCTTTCCAGAGGTCAGCGCCTCCAGGATAAATTTTTCAGAAACGAGGGACGCTTTCATTCATTCATCCCATCATTCATTCATATCCTTCGGCAGTAAACGTGTCACTGTTTACGAAGCGGCCCAAGTGGTCAGTCTACACACTTGACATTTTCCTGGAAAAAACTGCCGTTACTGTGCAAATAGTCCGTCTGTTGAGGGTTCCAGTAGTCAAAGTCTTTTCTTCATCGTTGATCTGGCCTCAGGCCAGCGGTGTAGTATGGTTCGAGTTAAGGGAGTATAATGCGAAGAAAGGACGTCCGTAAACGTGGATTCTGTATAACAACTTATGGACGGGCATGTTCTCTGTAATTTCCGGGGTTGTCAGGGTGAGAGACATCACACCGGTTAAATTCAGTGCCAGTGTTTCTTAACACGCTTCTAAAGATACCTTGACTTCCTCCGCCTGCTGTATATTGAAGCCAGACGTTGCAGATTTCAAGCAGGGTTTGTGTTTGTGTATCTGAGACAGCGCACATCTTTTCTTTGTTTGGTTTAATTAGCGTTATCGCTTACAGGCTCAAAAGCGATATCGTGAGATATTTAGATGGTCCAGATAGAGAAACTGGTTACTGAGTGTGGAGATGGAGATGAGGATAGAGATTGTTCCACATGTGATTACTGGCCAAAAGAAGACAGAACTGCATCTAACCACAACCACATGGGCTCTGGGGGGTCTTTTCTAGAACCCTCCGACTGTTGTCAGGACAACAAAGAAGTCGGCAGTTTCTAGTGGCGGTGAGCATGTGCAACAACAAAAACCGAGACGTTCACATGTGCGTCTCAGGTCGGGAATTTAGAATGTGATGGAAAAACAAGACCTCACACGATAATGACATAAATATTCCGCAGCAGGTCGACTCATGCAATTTGGGTTCAAAATGATTATCAGAGCAGTTTTAGTTTTGCTGTTCAGTGGTGTTTTGTAGTGAATGTGGGCAATGTGGCAGACCATCTGCACATTTGCACTGTGAAATGTGTTGTGACTCGACTGCATGATGACTGATTTAATATTTTCTAAACCTCTGACAATGCTTCAGTTGGGAATGCGGAACTATGTGAACTTTATTAATTTAAGCAAACCATTCATGCAGGTTTGATATATATATTGTTTGTTTAGGATAGGACAAGGCTTGACAAGAATTTTGGAGGAGCTTTCTCTCACACACACAACCGTTGAAAAATTTGGGGTCGAGAAGATTTAAATTTTTTTGAAGTTTCTTGTGCTTGCCAAGGCTGCATTTATTTGGTCAAAAATACATTAAAAACAGTAATATTGTGAAATAATATTCCCATTTAACAGCTGTTTTATATTTGAATATATTCTATTGAAATTGCTTAGTTTCTTCTTCAAAATTAATTGCATTTTGAAGGTCCTAAACATGCTTGAAACTTTGCACACATGCCAAAGGGGGTGAAAATTGATATGGGTTTCTGAAGAGAGTGTGGCTAAATGGCTCAGTAGCGCCACCTATAAAATTTCAGTGAAGTGCCACTACAAAATTCTGTAGACACATGTAGACTTACAAAAAAGTCCCCCGGTACAAAGTTCGAAAGCCAAAAGGAAGTCTGTTATTCTGAATTTTTTTTAAGTTTTGTGCCGTTTTTGCCAATTTCAGGCTTTGAGTTTTATCGAACTCCTCCTAGAAATTTAAACAGATCAACACCAAATTTGGTCAGGGTAATGTAAAGCCCTTTGTGACATTAAATTGTGAAGATCTTGAGTTTTTGTTGAAGGGCGTGTCCGTGGCGGCCTGACAAACTTTGATGTTTCGCCATGAAACAGGAAGTTGTTATAATTCAGGCATACAATGTCCAATCTGCACCAAAATTCACATGTTTGATAAGAGTCCTGTCCTGAACACATCCCCATATTCAGTTATAGTCATAGCGCCAGCTGCTGACAACAGGAAGTGGGATGTTTTATGCTCTAACATCCTCCTCATAGAGATTTAATGACATCAATATTATATTGGGTCAGTCTACTTTAAAGGCCTTTGCAATGTTATATTGCGAAGATCGTGAGTTTTCGTTGAAGGGCATGACCAAGTTTGATGTTTCACCATGTAAAAGTAAGTTGTTATAACTCAGCCATATGATGTATGTTTGTCCTCCAAACTTTACATGTTCGATGAGAGTCCTGGCCTGAACACATCTAAAGGCCAATATTCTGTTATAATCATAGCGCCACCTCCTGGCAACAGGAAATTACTTGTTTTACACTAACTTAAACATGCAATGTCCAGTCTGCACCAAACTTCACGTTTAGTAAGAGTCCTGGCCTGAAGACATCTAAAGGCCAATATTCAGTTATAATCATAGCGCCACCTGTTGGTGACAGGAAATGTCATGTTTTACACTAACTCAAACATGCCATGTTCAATATGCACCAAACTTCACATGTTTGATCAAAGCCCTGGCTTTAAGACATCTACATGCCAATATTCAGTTATAGTCGTAGTGCCACCAGCTGGCAGCAGGAAGTTTGGCACATATAAATGACTTTGACATATTCCTCCTATATTTACGAGTTTAAATCCATAATGTGTGTGTTCGCTGTTTTCCTAAAGCCACCGGGTGGCAGTGAGCCCGGGTGCGAGGGCCCTTTTAACGCTGCTTGCAACTTGAATTTAAAATGTAATTTATTCCTGTGGTGCAAAGCAACTCCAGTCTTCAGTGTCACATGATCCTTCAGAAATCATTCTAATATGCTGATTTAATGCTCAAGAAACATTTTTTGTTGTGCTGCTTAAAGGGACTTAAATGATGTCTCTTACTGAAATATGTAGTAGAAAACCCTTGAAAGATTTCAAAAATCCACATCGTTTCATACATATTTTGGACTATGGGGGGCGCTATTATTTCGATTACATGAAATGATTGCACTCAGTGAGCTACTGCCGCTACCTATGGCTATTTTTACCACAACACAACTTGGAATATAAAATACGGATACGATGAAACATTGTGTGGAATTTGGTTGTGATTTTCAGTCGAAGGGCAACAAGAGAAGCGATGTAAGTCTTCACTGCTTTCCTATAAGATAAGCGATAAGAAGAGTAGAAAAGAATGGGAAGATGCCTGTGGACGAATAAAACTTCCTAAAGATCAGCATCTTTCCACTTTAGCCCTAATGCCTTTGAGGCTTTTAGTAGACCACAGCTACTGAAAGAGCTTACAAACAGCAGAGACAAGAAACGCTAGATGCCATCCTGGCAGGATGTAAAAATGCCAATGCTTGTCATGACACTGCAGCCACTGAAGGAGTTTCTCGTGCACTTTTCAGTCGATATTCAGTGGCATTTAGACTCTTTGTTGGGGAAAAAACAATGGTATGGCATTTGGTTTAAGGCTATGGTTATATCCATCACCTCCTGTAAGCTCTTTCAGTAGCTGTGGTCATCGTATCAGTATTTTATTTTCAGAGTTGTGTTGCGGTAAAGATAGCAACAGGTATTGCCAGTAGCTCACAGAATGCAACCACTTCACATCATCAAAATAATGGTGCCCACCATAATCCAAAATATGTATAAAACAATGTTGATTTTCCAAATAAAGTAAATCTTTCATGGGTTTTCTACTACATATTTCAGAAAGAGACATCATTTATGTTATATTACGCCATATAAGTCTTTAATACTCAGGGTTCTCTTTAAGTTTTATTTTTTCAGGATTCTTTAATGAATGAATATAAAGTTTTGAGGATTGAGGTTTTTATAGGGTGTTCTGAATGGTTGGCAGGGGACTCTGGGTGGTTGTCTAGTCTAGTGCCTCTTTTATTATCTGTCAGGTGAAAATTGTGCATCTGATAGTATAGAAAAGTAATGGCACACCTCCCCTTAAAAAGCTCAATTGGTGCTGCATGAACTAGGATAAAGTGTTTTGAGAAGATGGAATATGAGAAAACGTTTTCACATCAGAAAATTACACAAGCAGCTTTAAACATTTGATTATCCCTACAACTAACATTGTTCCTTAGTTTTAAGACACATTAGAGTGTAAATTCCTCTCTTTTATTGCAGATGCTTTTGAGACAGCATAACCAAGAAGTCTCTCAAGTGTTCTTGAATTTTTAGCGCTTTACACAAGTTTTTCCTGTGCATGACAACTCTGAAGCGCACCTTGGAGACTAACTAAACTTTGGCTGGTCAACATTAAGATGACTAGACAGTTCAGGAGCTAAAAGATTTTATTCAGAATTATTCTCTTACAAAAACGTTTCCCGGTCAGAGCGAGTCACAGAGGCCGTCCTGCGCACAGCACGTCTTTAGAGTAATATCCTATTTCAAGACAAATTGCCTTGTCCTCTGTACCAAGTGCAATTATATAATAAATGCCACAGTCAATTCAGTGTGCTAGGTTTATGTTAGAGTCCCAAGAAAACTGCACCAGCTGAAATTGGACCATGGAGGTGGGGCAAAAATCAAAGAAGTGAACGTAACAGGAAAAACATTTTACTCCAGTAAAAAAGAAGAAGACAAGATGAATTATGCCTTTCATGAAAAAGTGCAGTTCCTTCTAAAAATTATCTGCAATGCGTGATAAAAGGTACTTTTCTCAGGTCTGCAAAACATCCTGTGGTTTGACAAGAGATATTTTTAGCAGGGGTAGGAAGTTCCTCCAAATATGACGTTTGGAAGAAGAAATACGAAAAAAGACCGACATAAAATATGGAGAACAAAAAGATATCCAAGCGCTTTTCAGAGGTAACTGTTCTTTGTAATTTATGCCTTCCTGTAACTGTATTCCCAGAAGGCAAAGTGTTTTGGAGACATAACACTAGTATTTTCCGACAGCCGTTCTCCTCTCCTGAACTTTCTGGCGAGGCCTTTCGTTCTCACTGCTCGCTTGAGTAACCAGCGCACCATGATAGACATTTGGTTCACCCCTCCACCGATGGTGCGGTTTATACATAAGTGTACTTTTTGACAGATAACTAACCATAGATTACATAAAGTGGGTTACATAAAGTGAGCAGATCGCCCAAATGTCGGTTTTATTATAACACATGGGGCTTGAGGTTGTTTGCGAACCCCAGGTGTTGATATCTGAAGGACACGGAGAACCGTGGAGGACTGTAATGGATGTCAAAATTTTGGTGATGCCTAAAAATTGCAACATCATATGCTCAGGGGTTTAATACAGCCTTTAAGAAAATGGTTGAAATGTGAGGTATCATGTTATAAATAAAACTTTGAATGATTGTTGGACTAGTAGCGCGTGATCAGACTGTATGTTGCACAACTTTCAAATAATTCCCCATGCTGATCCCATGTGTTTGCTTCCAGTTCTTGGCTGCTCTATGGCAAGAGACTACCAAGCAGTTTCTGATCACGTATTGCAACGTAAACATTGGATAGATGAAACCAACAAAGGTTTTTTCTTCGTAAAACCATAGAGTAGACAGATCCCGTCAGCACATGCTTCCACAGAATGACATTAGGCTGTCCGTAAGCGATTTCTGTTTTGAAGTTGGCCAGCTCCAGATTTAGATTCTTCTCTCGAGCTGTTTATTGCAAACAGGAGTGACGTGAAAACAAAAGAGGGAGAGCGACAAAGAAGGAAGGTTTGCCAAAGCAACAGCTCAACATAGAGATTATATTTCTTGAATATCTCAGGTTTCCTGAAAGTCTTCCAGCTTGCCAGTCTTGCTCAGGAATTTCTTGGACTTGAAGTTCTTAAAAGCATTGATTGCCATCCAAGATGTAGCCCATATACTGGTTGAAACTGTTAACTCATGCAAATTTGTGAGCTGGAGTTTATATTTACTTCACGGTTGTACAAAACAGCACTGTGCATTGTTGGGAAGTGTGATCATTGTACAAATACCATGAAGGAGAAAATGGGAAAATGAGAAGGCTTGGAAAGGTGCCCCTCCATGGTGTGGAAATTTGTGTTTTATATTATATTATATTATATTATATTATATTATATTATATTATATTATATTATATATTCAGGGGTACCTTTTTACCTTGGTTCTCAGAAGAGTACCATAGAGATTCGGTTTGGTCCTCACACTGCACATAGTGTGACCCATTAAATATAACTCTAAAAAAATAAATTAATAATAGTGAGAATAATATCGTTGGACTTCATTCATTCATTCATTCATTCATTCATTCATTCATTTATTTATTTATTTATTTATTTATTTATTTAAAATAAAATAATAAAGTTTGGTAATACTATTATATTTTAAAATAAAAAGGGAATATTTAATAAAAAGACATATCTCACAATTTCGTGCAATTCTGACCTTTTTCTTAAAATTGAGATAATAACTTGGGATTGCGAGTTTAAAGTCCAATTTTTTTTTAGAGAAAAAAGACTGATATGTTCTCAGAATTGCAAGTTTACAGTATATGTCACATTTTTATCTTTATAACTCCCAAATGCATGTTATAAAGTCAGAATTGCAAGATATAAACTCACAATTCTGAAAAGAAAATAAGAGTTTATATCTCGAAATTCTGACTTTAGAACTCACAGTTGCGAGATTGTCACGCAATTCCAAGAAAAAAGTCAGATTTGCGAGTTTATATCACCATTTTGACTTCATTTCTCAAAAAAGTTTGTTTTTATCACAGTTTTGACTTAATTTCTCAGAATTGAGAGTTTATATCTCACCATTCTAACTTAATAACACCCAGTTGCTTGTTATGAAGTCAGAATTGCAAGATGTACACTCACAATTCTAAAAAATAAAGATTTGTGAGTTTATATATCGAAATTGTCTTTATAACTCGCAATTGTGAGTTTATATCACACAATTCTGAGAAAAAAGTCAAGAGTTTATATCACAATTTTGACTTCTTTTCTCAAAAAAGTTTATATCCCACAGTTCTAAGAAAAAAAATCATAATTGCAAGATGTAAACTCGCAAAAAAAAAAGAAAAAAGTTTTGCAAGAAAACAGTCAGAATTGCAAGATAGAAAGTCTCAATTACCTTTTTAAATTTTTTATTCAGTGGCGGAAATGGGCTTCCATATTTGACAGCTGTTCAAATGTGATATTAATTTTTTTTTTTTTATCGCAATTTAAGAAAATATTGTTTTATTTTATTTTTATCGCCCACTTTAATTTTACTTAATAGTAACATTTTACTTAAAGCCTTTATATATAATGCATTATAAAAGCCTTTTTAATTAATTAATTATGCCTTGTAATAAACCTTATAATGCATTGTATGATCTCATGAATAATTGTTATAAAACATTATACTTAGCTATTCGTTGTTATACCTTTTTAAGCTATAAAGTATTAAAGGATTAGTTTGCCTTCAGAATATACATTTCCTGATCATTTACTCACCCCCATGTCATCCAAGATGTTCATTGAAAAATGTGATTGTTAATTTTTTTTAAATATTAAAGGAGAACTCCACTTCCAGAACAACATTTTACAAATAATTTACTCACCCCATTGTCATCCAAGATGTTCATGTCTTTCTGTCTTCAGTCGTAAAGAAATTATGGTTTTTGAGGAAAGCATTTCATGATTTTTCTCCATATAATGGACTTCATTGGTGCCCTGATTTTGAACTTCAGTGAAGTTCAGTGTTTTAAAAAACTCCATCTCATTTTCTCTTACAACTTCAGAATCATCCGACATCGTTGTACCTTTTTGTTTGTAAACAGCGTTTCACTTACTTGCACTTCCTTAGTCTTTGCATGTTCGCTTTGTAAAAACTGGGTCTGTAGTTCCGCGTGACCTTTCGACGTGTTTCAATAGTACGTAGTGTCGTGGACGCGCATCCCAGAGCCTGTGCTACATGAGCTTTTGTGCTTAAAAAGTATACAAATTTTTATTTTCTGAAAAAAATTACAGATCGTTTCGCTAGATAAGACCTTCTTCCCCAGCTGGGATCGTTTAGAGCCCTTTGAAGCTGCATTTAAACTACATTTTGGAAGTTCAAATTCGGGGCACCAATGAAGTCCATTATATGGAGAAAAATCCTGAAATGTTTTCCTCAAAAACATGAACATGAAAGACATCTCACAAAATTATTTGTGAATTGTTGTTCTGGAAGTGGACTCCTTTAAGGTTTTTGAGGAAAAAAAAATTCTCTATATAGTGGACTTTTATGGGGATCAGCAGGTTGAAGGTCCAAATTGTAATGCAGCTTCAAAGAGCGCTACATGATCCCAGCCGAGGAGTAAGGTTCTTATTTCTCAATATCATTGTTTTACCTTTTTTTGTAAAGGGCGTTTGACTTTTCTTTGCACTTTTGCCTACATCACACATGACCTTTCCAGTGTGCTTATGTAATGCGTGAAGTTGTGCAAGGCAAGCATTTGTGGTTAAAAAGTATATAATTTTTTTTTTTTTTTTAGAAAATGATTGATCGTTTTGCTAGATAAGACCCTTATTCCTTGGCTGGGATCGTGTAGAGCCCTTTGAAGCAGCATTGAAACTGCACTTTGGGCCTTCAACCCGTTGGCTCCCATTGAAGTCCACTATATGGAGAAAAATCATAGAATGTTTTCCTCAAAAACTTTCATTTCTTTTCGACTGAAGAAAGAAACACATGAACATTTTAGGTAACATGGGGGTGAGTTTGATTAAAAATCAATATGAATATGAAAAGATATATTGCACTACAATGTACATTATGAATAGCTTTATAATGCATTATACATAAAGGCTTTAAGTGTTACTATTTTAATCTTCGTTCACTCTCACAACTTTAATTTGACATTCCTTTTTTACTCTACATATGTAAAATGTCACAATTGCACACTGTGCAGCTTAATCAGCAGGTTGAAGCAATTGACAAGCACACATTAAATTCAACTGAAATGTGGACTTTAACTGACTTTAATTCCCTGCCATATGAATTACTTTACATATGAATGATTTTAATCAGCATAGTAAAGAAAAAAAGTCTCTGACTATAACTGGATTACATGGTGCCCATGCCAACGTAGGGTTTCCAGACAAACTAAATGCCCATTACAACATCAGTCTGAATTCGTTTCAGTTTCTCGTCACCTCAGCATGTCTGAAATGTTGACAGGCAGATCTTTGCATTGGCAGGCTGGTTCTGTCAGGCTCCATTCCAAGCAGTTACACCTAAACAAGCACCAGCACTTCTGTGATTTAATGTGAACGCTAAAGCACAAGAAAAAAAAAATCAGTCCATTGGGTTATACCAGAGGCACACCGACTCATAAAAGACCTGTGGGTGGTGTTACAGAGCGCACGGAGAGAAGACAAGAAAAACGAGGAGCCACATCTGGGGCCAGTGTGGAGGAATGTAGAGTGAGTTTTTCTCTGTGTGTGATTCAGGCTCTTGATCTGTGCCACATTATCAAGATTCTTCTAAGCGTTAAAGCAGAGAAGGTGAAGTGGCCCTCTGCGTCAGAGCACCATCAAAACAATTAGACCCCCCTGAACACGCACACACACACAAACTTGGCACAAAAGCCCCAAGATCAAATCCGAGGCCCAACCCGTGTGAAGGGCGTTTACTGACATGCAATATAAGATACAATGAGATCTAGGCTCTAATAAGACCCTTACATGTGTAATACTGAAACTTCAAACAGCCACACACGTACACAAAGCCTGCGTTGAGTTATGCACTCATTATATATCACCAAACATTAATGGAGGTCTGTGTAATTTACAGTTTCCAGCTGCAGAGGAAAGGGGAGAGAGATGCCCGCCACGAATTCATGAAATAATACGTCCGCCCTCCTTAAGCAGCTGCTAATGGCTTAGGCTCCTGGCCAATTTTGTGAATGTTAATTATGAAGGAAATTGAGATTTTTGTTATGCGTTTGTTAGCCTGCGATTTCCAGCTGTGATTGTTGATGACTCTTTGTGCTGTGCTTGGCTAGATAGTCTGGAAAATTTATCTGTGAATATTAAATTCAGGGTATCAAGTTCAAGTGGTATGCTAATCTTAAAATCATCATGGGTTTGAAATGCGCTCAATTTATTTATTTTTTTTAATTCACATTCCTGGACTTATTGTGCATGATTCATTAGTGCCTTTAAAATTACCCTCACTGTCAGGCTACACTACACTTGGGCGTCAGTTTGGTGCTGAACAAAATGTTTCCCATCAAACCAAAATAAATAGAACTCTCATCACTAAATCGAATTTTCAACCAGTTCTTCTCTCTCCACACATGTTCCTTAGCAAAAGTGGGCTTAGCCTTTTAATTCTTTCTGCTGATGAGAGGCTTGGTCAATGCAAAGTGCACTTTTAGTCCGACTTCTCTTTTTCAGCACAGAACTGGCAAGCAATTCCAGCTGCAGTGCTGAACCGATTCCCCATTGAGAGTTTCTGCTTTTATGTCTTCTTGTGGGACTTAAATGAATTAGTCCCAATGTAAACCTGAAATATTTAAGAAATCTCAGACTTGGAATGACCAACTTGCAATGGCTGAAAGGGTCATCCCTATGGGCTATCAACTGGACGACCTCTTGCCGCAGGGTTGCAGTCAACTTAGAGTGGCCTGCCATCTTGCAATCTCATTGAAAATTGAAGGAATGCTCCCAGTTAAATAGGGTTTGTCATATAATTAAGGAAACTGGCACCAGGTGCCAGATTAACACCATTAACTTGGAGGTATCTGTAAGTGTTCTCTAATTTCGATCAGAGTTTTTTTTCAAATACCTCATTTAAGCTTTTTATATTGTGCTTCAGTGTACAATTAATTTATGAAATATGCTTAAAAACTGCCCTTCTACTTCTGTTAGGATAACTTCAAATAAGACTAAGCAGTGGCCTTGAAATTTAGGAAATTATAGGTTGTTCTCTAATTTTGATCTGCACTGTATATTGTTTGTGCTATCTATCATATGTTTGTTGTATCATTATATCTAGCTGTAGTTCATTACGGCCCAACCACCAATGGTGCGAGGACCCTATTGGAATTGCTCAGATTCTTCTTCTCCAAAATGAATTGCATTTTTGAGGGCCTAAACATGCTCGAAAACTCATTAAACTTAATCATTTAGATCTGATATGAGTTACAAAGCTATGTTTCACATACATGTATGAAATTCAGTAGACACATGTAACACACCAATACCTACAAAAAAGTCCCCCGGTACGAAGTCCGAAACCCAACAGGAAGTCTGTTATTATGAATTTTCTCTGCACGTTTTGTGCCGTTTTTGCCATTTTCAGATGTTTTATTTAAACGAACAACTTGTAGAGATTTAAACAGATCAACACCAAATTTGGTCAGTCTAATCTAAAGCTCTTTGTGACATTAAATTGCAAAGATCTTAAGTTTTTCTTTAAGGGCGTGTCTGTGCCGGTCTGAAAATGATGTTTCGCCATAAAACAGGAAGTCATACAATGTCCGATCTGCACCAAAATTCACATGTTTGATAGTCCTGTCCTAAACACATGCCCATAGCGCCACCTACTGGCAACAGGAAGTGGAATGTTTTATGTTGTAACTCCTCATAGAGATTTAATGACATCAACATTATATTTGGTCAGTGTACTCTAAAGGCCTTTGCAATGTTAAATGTTAAGACTCGGTACCCCGAGTTTGAACTTCCAAAATGCAGTTTAAATTAGATAAGATAAGATAAGACCCTTCTTCCTCAGCTGGGATCATTTACAACCGCATTTGGGATCGTTTGAAGCCGCATTTAAACTGCATTTTGGTTTGTCTTATAAGGAAACTGGCATATAAGGAAATTGAATTCCATTTTTGAGGGCCTAAACATGCTAGAAAACTCATGAAGCTTTCCACACGTGCCAAAAGTGGTGAAAATCTACATCTGATATGGGTTTCAGAAGTGGGTGTGGCAAAATGGCTCAATAGTGCCACCTATAAAATTTCAACGAAGTGCCTTTCGAGCTATGTTTTATATACACGTACGAAATTCAGTAGACACATGTAACACACTAATACCCACAAAAAGGTCCCATGGTACGAAGTCCGAAACT
Source organism: Cirrhinus mrigala (assembly GCA_036247105.1). NCBI lineage: Eukaryota > Metazoa > Chordata > Actinopteri > Cypriniformes > Cyprinidae > Cirrhinus > Cirrhinus mrigala. The sequence continues at coordinate 25,023,364 of CM070027.1, read as the reverse complement.
CAACAGGAAGTCTGTTATTTTGAATTTTCCCTGCAAGTTTTGTGTCGTCTTTGCCATTTTCAGGTGTTGTATTTAAACAAACTCCTCCTAGAGATTTAAACTGATCAACCCCAAATTTGGTCAGTCTAAACTAAAGCCCTTTGTTAAATTGCGAAGGTCTTAAGTTTTCGTTAAAGGCCAATATTCCATTATAATCATAGCGCCACCTTTTGGCAACAGAAAATGACTTGTTTTACACTCACTTAAACATACAATGTCCCATCTTCTCCAGACTTTATGTTTGGTAAGAGTCCTGTCCTGAAGACATCTACATGACAATATGCAGTTATAGTTATAGTGCCACCTGTTGGAAACAGGAAATGTCACGTTTTACACTAACTAAAACATGCAACGTTCAATCTGCACCAAACATCACATGCTTCATAAAAGTGCTGGCCTGAAGACATCAACATGCCAATATTCAGTTATAGTCATAGCGCCACAAGCTGGCAGCAGGAAGTTTGGCACATATAAATGGCTTTGACATATTCCTCCTATATTTACTGTACCACTTTAAATGCATATTGCTCAGCGTTTTCCTGAAGCCACTGGGTGGCGGTGAGCCCAGCTGCGAGGACCTTTTAAAATGACTTGCATATGCTACTTCATGTTGATTTTAATGTTCTTGATTTAACATCGCCACAGAACTCATTTAAGAATTCAGTCTTAATTGTTCAAGGCACTATTCTTTGTAGAGCTTTGTAGAACAATGTATTTGAATTTGAATAAAATTTATTTTGAATTTAGAACATTTATTCAGAATTTAACATGAGGACTTAAAAAAATCTCATTAATAATAGAATATTTAAGTTCCCTTATGACATCATGACAACTGCTTAATCACTATTATTATATTATTTTTGGAACCTTTATTTACAGCCTTAAAATTAAAAAATAGTATTTGATTCAAACTGAACCAATGTTGCTCATCAGCATTCCATGGTACATATCTCAGTGTACCCAGAATGTAATGTTATTTCCTCCATATGCACTGTCTGTGTGTGTGTTTACTCCAAGTCTCAGCTCAGTTTGTTTATAAGGTAATTAGAGATCTCTCAGAGCCCAGCGAGTGGGACTGAGGTCACGCTAATCCAGACCTGGTTTTCTCCTGGTAACCGGATCCCCATCAGCGTGGGAAATTAAATAAACACAACATTAGGAAAGCACAGGTGCTACCGTACCCACTAATAACGCCTGACAAGTCAAGTAAAAGCTCTGTTTAAAAGTGAATGTGACTCAGTGTTAATGCACCTGCTTTTGTTTGGACTTGGTACTGGAATCTCACCGCTCATTCATGGAGTGTGCATAATTTCCATCTATCATTTAGCAGAGGCTGACGAAAAACAACACGTTTCCTTTTCCGCACTATTGTATCTAAACAAAACACTCCCCGCTAATTTATTACTGACTTGTTTTAAGCTCTTTTAACATGCCAGAATAATCTTTAAGTAAATACACCTGACTGAAACGCTCTCAGATGTCAAAATCAGGTGCTTAAGTGAGTGTGAAGGCTTCAAGGTGAATCATCTAAATGCATTCTTAATAGACAATATTAAATAAATGTGATAAAACATCAGTCACTTATAAAGATCTGTGTTAAACCGTGTTGCTAATTCTGTTTCTGTTTTTGCTAATTCGCAAATTCTGTTTCTTTCGCTTTCTGTCTTACATAACGAGTGCTTGGTTTGAAGTCTGGTTGTTTCTGAGTGACCCAACCTGAACTAATCCGTTTCATCCAGTTTTAAACCTCCTGAGGTTGGGTTCACATCTGGATCCTCCCGTCCTGAGACGTGCACACCATCAGAGCAATCGGACCTCACTGCAATGCTCCACATACAATGTGATCTTATCATTGCAATCTGGCCCCAAGAGGATGTTACATAGCAAATTATGTAATGGCCTGCAGTTGCTTGGTATTCTGGAATAATAATCTACTGCATGAAAACATCTGTCTGACAGAAGGTCCCCAAAATATTCAAAGCAAATTTAGTTGCTTATCCCAATCTGTAGAAATACGGTTTTACTCCCAATTCATCAGCTTTAATGTGGAAATGAATTGTTTCTTTAACTTTATGGTGGATTTCAGAGAAGGAATGCATATATTTTTTAATATGTCGTTTTTTTATTGTATTGTTTATTAAAGTGAACGGTGGATATGAAGATTTACATGGCTTAATATAATGTACATTTTGTCTGTTACTGAAATACGCAGTTGAAAACCCATGAAAGATTTGAAAAATCCACATCGTGATCCTGATGACTTTGAGGGTTTTAGTAGACAACAGCTACTGAAAGAGCTTACAAACGCAGAGACAAGAAATGGTAGATGCCATCCTGGCAGGATGTAAACATGCCGACACTTGTCTTGACACTGCAGCCACTGAAGGAGTTTCTCAGCATGGATTTCACTCAATATCCAGGGGCGTTTTTGTGGGTGAAAATCGATGGTACGCCACTTGGTTTAAGCCTATATGTTTATATCGCTATCCTGCTCTTTCAGTAGCTGTGGTATCCATATTTTATTTTCTGAGTTGTGTTGCGGTAAATATAGCAACAGGTAGCGCCAGTAGCTCACCGAGTGCAGGCATTTCATGTTATCGAAATTATAGCGCCCCCATAGTCCAAAATATGTATAAAACGATGTGGATTTTTTTAAATAACGTAAATCTTTCATGGATTTTCTACTACATATTTCAGCAAAAAAGATCATTTTGTTATATTAAAAGAAAAGTTCAACAAAAATTTACAGATAATTTACTCACCCCCTTGTCATCCAAAATGTTCTTTCGTCAGTCGTAAAGAAATTGTTTTTTGAGGGAAAACGTTTCAGGATTTCTCTCCTTATAGTGGACTTCTATGGTGCCCACAGTTTAAATGCAGCTTCAAAGGGTCTTTAAACGATCCCAGCCAAGGAAGAAGGGTCTTAACTAGACTTTAACCAGTAAATAAATTGACAATTTATATACTTTTTAGCCTCAAATGCTCATCTTGTCTAGCTCTGCGTGTACTCTGTATCTGTTTCCATCACCCTGTTTTTATGCACATTTTGAAATATCGCGTCAGAAACGAGTGATGGAAATGCCACATTTCAAATAAAAAATCCCTTAATTCGCAAAAAAAATTTTACACTCGCTTGAGGTGGTTTTTGACTTGTTCGAAAAAGGGTTAATGCGAATAATGGGAGATGAAAACGCATTTGCCAAATAAATTACTCCATGGGACGGCAAAACCCGTCTAAGCAGTGGACCAATCTCGTTCCACAGCATCTGAAATGTTATAGTCATTCTGAAATGCCTGAGCAAAGTATTTTGTCAAATTATTTCTGTATGATTATGAGTCTTACACGACTGCGTTCCCAAACAGCAGTCATCCACCTCTGAAAGAAATTATCACATTTATTGTGTTTCGTCTGCTTGCTCTGCGGCGCAAGTAATTTATATAAAAATGACTATATTCAGTGGTTTCTCCTACTTTTCTTAGTAAAATATAATGTCAGTTTATCAGGAAGTGACGATTTGTTTTTCTATGACTTGTTGGAGGGAAATGGTGCTTATTTGCAAATGTTTTATGCGCTATTCCAATTTTTGCGTCTAAGTTAAATTTGCGACTTTGGATGGAAACCCGGCTTGTGTATTCCAGTTCAAGACAGTTAGGGTACGTCAAAAAAACTCATCTCATTTTCTCCTCCAACTTCAAAATCATCCTAAGTCGCTGTTTTACCGTTTTTTGTAAAGGACGTTTGATCTTCTTTGCATGTTCACTTTGTAAACACTGGGTCGGTACTTCTGCAGCAATGTAGAATGATTTTGAAGTTGGAGAAGAAAATGAGATGGGAGTTTTTCGACGTACGCTAACTGTCTTGAACCAGAATACACACAGTACAGCAGAGCTAGATGAGCATTTGAGGTTAAAAATTATATAAATTGACAACTTTTTTAGAAAATAACCGATCATTTTGCTAGATAAGACCCTTATTCCTCGGCTGGTATCATTTAGAGCCCTTTGAAGCTGCATTTAAACTGCATTTTGGAATTTCAAACTCACAGACATTATAGAAGTTCACTATATGGAGAGAAATCCTGAAATGTTTTCCTCAAGAAACATAATTTCTTAACATAATGTGCTGTAACTTTCAAAGCTCAAAACTTCCTTCCAGTCCAAAAAGTTTAAATAAAACATTAAAAATGACTCTAAACCTCCACTTTTTTCTTGCATTTTGACAGAACTCACATCAATGCTGTCGTGTTTAAAAACTAGATGTGCTCAAGCCATGTGTAATTCCTCTATTTGTGTAGCACCTGCTGTTCTGGATATGCATTTGAATGATTTCCAGTGTTGGGAAGAATCCTTTAAATGCATGTTATATAATCAAACTTCAGTCCACAAGTATTTTAATAGTATTTTTGCGTAATATTTTGTGGTATTTCTTTCATATGTAGGAGCTTAATGTTGCACAACTTGTCTCAGAAGCATGTGTCTGACTGCATTCAAGAAGACTGGAGTGACTCTAAGAGGTCCTGGCATGAGAAATGGTCATCAGGGAAACTGATTCTTAAGATTCTGGCCTGCATCAGACTGTCAGGCTTTAAAAAACACTGACAGACACACCACTATAGGGAGCGATTCAAAGGCTCCACATTAATGTGTGTCGTGTTTTTAAACGCTGGTGCCATTGACCTTATCTTTACAACATAAACATGTTGTTTCTCTCCACTGATTTTGTAATTTGTTGTTGATTTGCACAGTATATTGCATGTTATGAACACTTACTCAGCACCGTCTCTTGATTAGTTTTATGTTTTTAAGATTCTGAGATTAAACCTGTTATGTGTCACACAGATAATATGAATCGACGTAAGTAGCTGTAGTCTACGTAAGACCTCAGCATGGAACATCTGGGGTTGCTCAAGGCAAAATATTATAGCTCTTGTGAAGTTTCGTATATTTACATAGCTTTGGATTGTGTGATGTATACAGTATAGTTTGATTCCGTGTTTGAACATTTCTGGCTCTGTTTAGATGATTATGGGATTTGGTCCAGCTGGATTTCATGTTCTCCTATCCATTAAGCCTATATAATTTTTCATATTAATGATGCACATACTAATAAATTCTTTCATGCAGTGCAGATTTAGTTTGCTAAAATTCCTGGGTATTTGCATTCATCACATGCGTCCTGCATCACATCCAATATATTTTATAACTAAATTACCCTTTATTTTGAGGTTATGTAATGATATGTTTACAACATAAAAAAGATAAACTGGATAATTGCAGTATTAGTAATATTTACAAAAATGTACTCAAAGTTTGCGTTTAATGTCTTTATTAAGTCATTTTTAAAAAATGTAATTGTGAAGGCACCAAATGGATGGAAACCTGAGTGTAAACAGCTCAGAGAGTAAATAAACAAAGCTTTAAAAATATTTTTGGAACGCTTACCCTGGCAGACACAGGTCTAGGGTCAGTTCTGGCTGTTCTCTCAGTGCATTCTTTTCTCTGAGTGTTGCATGTTTGTTAAGATAGGGACATATCAGAGTTTGTGTATTTGTGGAGGTTCAGGGTGGCTTTGGTGTCAGTATACAAGAAAAACAAATGTTTCTGTTTTGGATCTCAGTGTACTTAAACCTACATCCTTACTATGATGCTGGATGCTTGTTGGAAGTTTTTTAATTTTTAGATTTTTAGACACAAAAACAGCAATAGAACAGCAATGATAATAACAGCAATGAAAATAATAATAACAGCAATGAAAAAAAAAAGGGGCACTTAAAAATTAAAAAAAATATTTTTTTATTTAGATTTTTCTTTCTGTTTTAAGGGAGTGTGCAAGAAGCAAGAGACTTGCTTAAAGTCTCCATTTGCACTTCATTTACTCTGGTGTCGTGGAGAAACGGCTGAGATATTAAACAGATCTCATTTGCATATGTTGCAAACTGACAACTGTGTTGTAACACATGCCATGTGTTGTTTATGTTTCTATAGCGGTGGTGTGCATATGCATGTGTGATTTTGGTTTGGTAGAGTGAATGTGACCCCCTGAGTGTCTGTGTGTACATGACTGCAAACATGCGTCGAAGTGTGAAAATCACCTTCAACTCATTCTGCTCTCACACCCATCATCACCTCCCACAGCGGGAGATTTGTGCCTCTTCAGCCCTCCTCTTCCACTTTTCAGTGCTTCCTCCCCACGGATTCTCTCCATTTCTGATGTTTTTCAGCATATAAATGTGAGTTACGGCACTTGTGTGTCGCAGCACAGTTGATTTTACAGCTCTGCATTTTAGCATGAGTCTTATTGACTTTAAAATTGAAGTTTTGGGGTAAGAAGGCAGACCATCATACCCTGATCTCTTTTAAACACCCTTAAAAATTAAGTTTCTTTAATTGAGTGCTTTAGTAATTTAGACACTAAGATTTGTAATGTTTTTTTTTTTTTTTTTTAAAGAAGTCTCTTCTGCTCACCAAGCCTGCAATTATTTGATCCAAAGTACGGCAAAAACAGTAAAAATTGTAAAAATTTTTTTTTTTTTTTAATTTAAAATAACTGTTTTCTATTTGAATAAATTTTAAAATGTAATTTATTCGTGTGAGCAAAGCTAAATTTTCAGCATCATCACTAGGGGTGTGAACCTACACTGGTCTCACGGTTCGGTTCGATTACGATTATCATGTCATCGATTTGGTTCAATACAATATCACGATGCATTGACGATGCGCTGCATACTCAATTTTACCTTCTCAAAGAAAACACACTTCTTAAATGTATAAACATGAAATTAAATTATAAACCAATATAAACTTTAGTACTTCAGAACTTATATCTAGAAGTGCAGTATACTTACTTGTAAAACATTTAAATGTAAACAAATGTATAAATTTTAAATGTATACACCAAAATAAACAAGAGGCCAGGCCGCACACTTGTGAATATAGTCGCTAATGTAATGTGCTGTTATTGTCACATACGACTCTGTCACGACCGAAGTCCAGGAATCACATGTTATTGCAACTCGATGAGCTTGGCTCATTGACACCATTACCTGGGCTTTGGTTTCGTGGTAAAGTTCCGGCATAATCTTTTCTGAAAAGTGGCTGCGTGAGGGAAGCTTATATCACGGCTCCAGTGTATTTAACAGGTGGGGAAACCCAGGGTTTTCCACCACAGAAAAGGGCCCTATATGCTTTGCTATAAAAACTGCAACTGCTCTGGTAATTCTTTGCCCTCTCTTCGATTTGGGCGGCAACGTTGATATCATTTGATCTATTTTTGGCTGAGCTGGGTCCACCTTGGCACTGACAGACGTTAACAGCTCAGGGTGAAAATGGCTGACATGGTTTCTGAAGTTAGTGGTATTACCTCCTGGATATTTTATTTGTGCGTGGCGTGATTTACACACAGCGTACTTACACAGTGTCTTCTCCAGGTCGTGCTTACCAGGTTGTTCATAAAAGCCGAAATGTGCCCAGATGTCGGCTTTTAAAGTAGTTGGAACATTTTTAATTACTCGCACTCGAGTCTCACCTCCCTCAGCCATTGTATTCTACTGCGACAAAGCACGTATGTGGCAAATGACGTCAGAAAAGCGTCAGTACGTTATAATCTGTTATGGTCTATTACTAAACCGATACCAAATCGTCCTCGACTGCACTGCGATGCATCGTAGAAACGATTAATTTCGACACCCCTAATCATCACTCCAGTCTTCAGTGTCACATGATCCTTCAGAAATCATTCTCATATGCTGTTCAAGAAATATTTGTATTATTATTATTATTATTATTATTATCAATATTTAAAGTGAAGTGATTTTTTTTCCAGGATTCTTTGATGAATAGAAAGATCTAAATATCAGCATTTATCTGAAATAAAAAAACTTTTGTAGCATTATATGCAATACCATTCAAAAGCTTGGAGTCAGTATTTTATATATATATATATTTTTTTGTGGGGGGGTTTGATGATGATAACATTTATAATGTTGCGAAAGATTTCTATTTCAGATAAATGCTGTTCATTTGAACTTTCTATTCATCAAGGGAACCTGAAATTTGTTTTAACATAATAATAATAATAATAAACGTTTTTGAGCAGAAAATCAGAATATTAGAACGATTTCTGAAGGATCATGTAACTGGAGAAATTATGCTAAAAATTCAGCTTTGAAATTACATTTTAAAATATATTAAAATAGAAAGTTATTTTAAATAGTAAAAATATTTCAACATTTACTGTTTTTGCTGTACTTTGGAACAAATAAATGCAGGCTCGGTGTGAGAAAAACATTAAAAATCTTACTGTTCAAAAACTTCTGACTGGTAGTGTAAATAAAAAATATTTATTTATACATACTATGTAGGGTTCTTGTATTTGGCTATACGTTTTTTTCTAGGGTTTTTTTTTTTTTTTACATTTATAGGTTTATGAGAGTAACAATGGAATGAATGAAAATTAAAAAAAAAACAGTTATTTATTTCTTAGAGTTCTATGAAGCATTAGCATATAGATAAACAACCATTAAAAGGTTAAAGATTCTCCTATGGTATCATAAGATCATTCAAATGTTCTATTATATCATCAGAGTTCTAATTCTATCGCATAACTTCAAAAAGGTTCTCCTATGACATCATGAGTCTTGAAAATCTATCACTAAGGAACTAAACTTTAAAATTGCTTTTGAAACCTTCATTAGGAGTCTAGAAAGGGACAAACACCCAAAGTCTGTGTCTCAGTAGCCTGTCTGTCTGTGAATGTTACAGGTTCTTGTTAGCGTGGGAAAATTCTTTATCTTGGAGGGAACTCCAAAGACACTCATTAGTTCTGGGCAACAAACAGCAGTTTGTGGTGTGGAAAAGACTGCAAGTCTGTCTGAAAACAAACTAATGCAGTCAGTGTTTTATTAAGTTGAATGCCAAGTTGTGGTTCATGATTATTCTTTAATTATCAGTGATTTCTTCACTCCTTATCAAAATTTTCAATATTGACATCTTGTAGTTTAATTTCCTTAAAGGAATTTCAGATGGTTGAAGCCTATTATTATGTGTGTTTATTATTTAATCAGGATGTCAAGATGGTGTCCCATAATATTGGGAGGGTTTACTGCATTTTAGCTCTAGGTTTGTGTGTGAGAGAGAGATTTGTAAGTGATTCTTGATATTTTCATCTCGAACATCAAACAGACCAATAAAGTTTTTCTATGTGAATCAGACCACCAAAACAGCTCCCATGATTCAAACCATACCAGCCTGCCGTAACCCAGGCTGTAAAAGCGATTGCATGGAAATATATTAGCTAGTTTATGTTCTTTTTTAACTTGTAAACCAATGCGTTTAATTGTTTAACATGCTGATATCCTTTTTAACATGCGCCATTATGCATTGTTGATCAGTTTGCTTCCAGATTAGACCGAGAGAGCTTACTCTGGGAGACTAGACAAAACAATTCCACAAAATTTGTGAGTAACACTGTTGGAAAGGATATGACCATTACTTAATATCCAAACTCCATGTCCCCCTGTTGTATTTTTAGTTTTACATTTTTTGAGAACATTTGGAAATCATTGTAGCATGGTGTTGAAATGAATCATTTATGTTAGTTCTTGTGAGTTATTCCCTTGTCACTCCGAAAGAGGAACATCTCCATGATGACCACTTAGAGAAGGTTAGGGGAATATTATCATCTTACTTTGGAGGTGAGTTTTCCATCACTGTTCAGAACACCTTTGGACCTTCACTTTGTCTGTCTCGTATTGCGGACATGGATTTCAAATTAAATACCATTGCAAAAACAGAAGAGTGAGATTAATAATTCATGCAAGTTTGTTTCAGCCTGGATTGAAGCCACTGTTCTGTCGTTTCTCAAGCAAGCATCACTATTAATATTGCTCATCCGTTCAGTTGTGGGTTTGAACGAACTCAAAACCCTGAGTATTATACTTCTGTGCGTGACACGTCCCAGTCTGTTCGTGCTACAGACGTGAATGATACCTCAAAACACAAAGCTCGTTGGAAATAGATTCGCTTTGATACTTTTCTAAGCACTTCTGATTTTCCTGGCAGATGATAAAACGGGTTGGGGGGATATGATTAGATTTTAAGAAATGGGCCAGTATGCAACTATGCAGCAACTAACCCAGGAATCCCATCCAACCACATTCGATGCAGTTCAAAAATGTGTTTTTTTCTTATGCTCACCAAGGTTGCATTTATTTGTTTAAAGGGATAGTTCATCCAAAAATGAAAATTCTCTGAATAATTTCTCACCCTCATGTCTTTCCAAACCTGTAAGACCTTCGTTCGTCTTCAGAACACAAATGAAGATATTTTTGATGAAATCAAAGAGCTTTCTGAGCCTGCATAGACAGCAAAGCATCTGACACGTTCAAAGCCCAGAAAGGTAGTCAGAACATCGTTAAAATCCATGAGTCCATGAGACATCAGTGGTTGAACCTTACATTTATAAAGCTACGAGAAAACAAAATGACTTTATTTAACAGTTTCTGTCAGTCTTCGACCTGCATTCAAGGCGTTCTCTCTTATTTCATCGTCTGTGTGTTCTGGATCAGATAAGTAAGGCTGGGCAAAAAATTGCAAGTCATCCTCTCTGGTGAAATCTTCAGGCAAGTTTAGTTGCGTTGCCATCTATGCAGGGTCAGAAAGCTCTCGGATTTCATCAAAAATATATTCATTTGTGTTCTGAAGATGAACGAAGGTCTTACGGGTTTGGAACGACATGGGGGTGAGTAATTAAAGAGAGAATTTTCATTTTTGGGTGAACTAACCTTTTAATGCTTAAAGGAGAAGTCCTCTTCCAAAACAAAGAGTCACAGATAATGTACTCAACCCCTTGTCATCCAAGATGTTCATGTCTTTCTTTCTTTAGTCATAAAGAAATTGTGTTCTTTGAAGAAAACTTTTCTCCATATAATGGACTGATATGGTGGCCCGATTTTGAACTTGCAAAAGGCAGCTTCAAACGATCCCAAATTTGGTTGTAAACGATCCCAGCCAAGGAAGAAGGGTCTTATCTAGTGAAACGATCGGTTATTTTCATTTAAAAAAAATACAATTTAAATACTTTTTAATGTCAAACGCTCGCCTTGCCTTTCTCTCCTTGAACTCTGTGTATTCTGACTCAAGACAGTTAGGGTATGTTGAAAAACTCTGATTGTATTTTCTCCCTCAACTTCAAAAATCTTTTCAAAATCATCCTACATCGCTGCAGAAGTGAACATGAAAGTAGATTAAACGCCCTTAACAAAAAAGGTAAAACAGCGATATAAGATGATTTCGAAATTGAGGGAGAACATGAGATTGGAGTTTTTTGACACACCCTAACTGTCATGAACCGGAACAAAAACAGTCCAGGCAGAGTAAGGCAAGATGAGCATTTAGCATTAAAAAGTATATAAATTTAATTATTTTTATTAAAATAACCGATCGTTACGCAAGATAAGACCCTACTTTCTCGACTGGGATCGTTTACAACCGCATTTTTTTTCATTTGAAGCCGCATCGGGGCATCATATCAGTCCATTATATGGAGAAAAATGCTGAAATGTTTTCCTCAAAAAACATAATTTCTTTACGACTGAAGAAAGAAAGACACGAACATCTTGGATGACAAAGGGGTGAGTACATTATGTGTGAATCTTTGTTTTGGAAGTGGACTATTTTTGCGGAAACCATGATACTATTTTTTTCAGGATTCTTTGATTGATAGAAAGTTTAAAAGAACATTTATCTGAAATAGAAATCTTTTTTAACATCATACATATCTTTTCTGTCACTTTTGATCAATTTAGTGTGTCCTTGCTGAATGAGAATATTAATTTATTCTAAATTAATAAATTAAACAATTCATCGTGATTAATCGATTCAAAATAAAAGTTTATGTTTGCATACTATATATGTGTGTACCATGTATATTTATTATGTATATACAGTGCTGTTTTGTCTACATAATATGTGTGTGGACTGTGTATATTTGTAATGTATGTATAAATATACACACATACAGTATATATTTTGAAAATGTTTCTATGTATTTACATCTATATATTTAAATTCATATAATTTATAGTATATATATATAATATATGAAGATCACATTTTTCTTAAATATATATATGCATGTGTATTTAATATATACGTAATACATGTGTGTGTACCGTTTATATTTATTATGTAAATATAACAAAACATGAACATTATAGCATGTAAACAAACGTTTACATTAAATCGATTAATCGCGACTAAACAGTTTGCAGCCCTAATATATTTAAATAAATCAGTCTTACTCACCCCAAACTTTTGAACAGTAGTGCAGCAACCTGGCATCCAACCCATAAGAGCCTATTATCAAGTGTAATTCTTAAAGGGGACACCGGATGCCCATTTTCCACAAGTTGGTATGATTTATTAGGGTCTTCTAGGAAATCTGGAACATACTTTGGTTAAAAATCCTCAATGGTTGTGTAAAACACCACCTTTTTTACTTTGTCAAAAACAGCTCTGTTCAGATCCGTTTCGGTGCATTTCTCTTTAAATGATAATGAGCTCTGCTCACCCCGCTCTCTCTTTCATTTTTTGTCTATTCGGTGGTGCGTTACCATCAAAAACAGAACTAATCCACTGCGTCCTCAGTAGCTCCAATGTCAGGAGAAAATGAAGACTGTTATGTTCACTTTACATCCAACTTTACAAAACACCTATAATTTGCAATTACGGAACACTCCATCAGCTTGACAATTGAGACTGTTTAGGTTTTTTGGGGATTAAAAAAAATAGAAGTGAATGGATTTTCATTACACTTTTTACATATTTACAGTAGAAGTCAAAAGTTTACATACACCTTGCAGAATTTGCAAAATGTTAATTATTTTACCAACATACAAGGGATCATACAAAATTCATGTTATTTTTTTATTCAGTACTGACCTGAATAAGGTGTTTCACATAATGTTGATGTTTACATATAGTCCACAAGAGAAAAAAATAGTTGCATTTATAAAAATGGCCCAGTTCAAAAGTTTTCCTACGCTTGATTCTTAATACTGTGTTGTTACCTGAATGATCCACAGCTGTAGTGATAGTTGTTCATGAGTCCCTTGTTTGTCCTGAACGGTTAAACAGAAAAATCCTTCAGGTCCAACAAATTCTTTGGTTTTTCAGCATTTTTGTGTATTTGAACCCTTTCCAAAAATGACTGTATGATTTTGAGATTCATCTTTCCACACTGAGGACAGCTTAGAGACTCATATGCAACTATTGCTTCAGAAGGAAATAAGTTGCATTAAGAGCCGGGGGGTGAAAACTTTTGGAATTTGAAGATCAGGATAAATGTAACTTTTTTTGTCTTCTGGGAAACATGTAAGTATGTTCTGTAGCTTCTGAAGAGCAGTACTAAATGAAAAATATATAATATTTAGGCTGAATAAAAAAAATGTACACATCTTCATTCTGTTCAAAAGTTTTCACCCCTCAGCTCTTAATGCATCGTGTTTTCTTCTGAAGCATCAGTGAGTGTTTGAACCTTCTGTAATAGTTGCATATGAGTCTCTCAGTTGTCCATAGTGTAAAAAGATGGATCCCGTTTAATGTAAACCTCTTTTGTGAATGTCTTTTATCTTATTCAGGTCAGTACTAAATAAAAAAATAACATGCATTTTGTATGATTCCTCTTATTTTGGTAAAATAATTAGCATTTTGCAGATTCTGCAGTGTGTATTTAAACCTTTGACTTGAACTGTATATGCAAACACCATGTAAAAGTGAATTTTATTCACAATTCTGAAAAAAAATCTAAAATGTATTTACTTAACTTCTTCTCTCTTTCAGAAAGAAGTGCTGTGAAGGTTTTAAGTTTGTGCTGGGACAGTGTATTCCAGAAGGTAAGATCTCTTTCCCTTGCTCTATTTCTTTACCCAGATTAGACTCCTCTGGGTTGAATTTGCTCTGATATTTCTGGACGTGTTTTCCCTCGTCTCCCATTAGTGTTCTAAACAAAATCATTCCTTTTGGAAACCACTCAGCTCGTGCTTTTAATGTTGTTTTAACATTTCCAGCACACCTTAAAAAGCTTGGCAGAGTTTCCCCACCCGTAACGATAGCTTGATTACCTCGTGTGTATTTTTATAGTGGGAACAGGTCTGTATATTAGCTTATGAATACAGGAATATACTTCTCAAGCTTTGGTTGAAGGGTTCAAACCACTAACGAGTTTTTACTCGTAACTGTCAAATAAAAACACGCAGTTATATTGTCTGCGCTCTGCGGTTCGCCGTGCCACATCGAGAGGGTGTATAGTGGTCCCAGGATCCCTCTGAGACAGTCTACAGCTTGTTTTTAAAGATTTTTTTTTTGTTTCTCTGCTTCTCTGGTGTCCTTACCTGCCCTCTCTCTGCTGATGAGAAACACATAAAGTACCGGTTGAGAATGGCCACATACTTCTCTGACTCACATGGTGCTTCATGCTGTGCCTGAGATGGTTTGGCTCTTCCAGGAGAAACCGTGGAATCAGGAAAAGATGCGAGAGTTCTTGGGCTGGAACTGGCCATGCTGGATTCCCGGACCTCAGTGTTTTGTTTTTACTATTATAATAAAGTCAAAGGGAAAAGATGTTTGGAGTAGCACATTTGTGTGTGATTTTCGGAAATTATAGGTGTATTGTCGGTTTTGATTGTCTCGTGCTTTCCTCTCTTGCTGTGTTTATATCTGTTTGTTTGTGGGTTTGTTTGTATATGTAGACTATGATGTGTGCGCTGGTGCCCCATGTGAACAGCAGTGTACCGATCATTTCGGCCGCGTGGTGTGCACCTGTTACCCAGGGTATCGCTATGACCGGGAACGACATAGAAACCGCGAGAAACCATACTGCCTGGGTAAGATTTTGCTTTTATTTGTAAGATATTGAGAAAAGGATGCTTATATGAGTATCAAATACATAGATGCTAAATATTACAGTGTTAGTCAGGGTTTGGCATTAACGGAAACATTGAAAAAATGTGCAACAACAAATGTAGAAATTTACAGGTGTGAATGCATCAGTCATAAACAAGAAAAAAAATAATGATACCATACCACAATTTGCCATAATTGTGTATGCAAAGATTTTTTTTTTTTAAGCTCAAAGGGTACATTTTACGCTTTATATTTGTATTTAATTAGTTTATGCATAATAAAAATATAATACATAATTCTAAATATTTTTTCCTACTGTAAAATCATAGTTCATAGTATAAAATCATAGTATATATACAAATGTAAATGTAATTAGACTATTAAACATTTTACGTGATGGATAGATTTTTACCCTTTATTTATTTATTTCATATGAATATTTAAAAGATAGATAACTATTATTAAAATGTATATACACAAATTATTAATATAGTTATTAATATTTTATTTTACACAGTTTATATATAATAAAAATATAATATATAGTATAATATATAGTGTATATATATTTTTCCTACTGTAAAATCATAGTAATAGTGTATATATATGCAAATATGTAAAATGTAAATTTTAAAATATAATATTGTAAAAAAAGATTTGATATTAATTTTATACTGTAAATAAAGAAATAAAATAAACTTCTCCTTTGTACAAGTTTACAAAAACTGTCTATTAAAAATATAAAATATATTTCTATTTTTTTTTTCCTACTGTAACATCATAGGCATAGTTAGTATTCATATATATATATATATATATATATATATATATATATATACTAACTTTAAAAATAAATTAACCTATACATTATATTTTTACTATACATAAACTGTCATAAATATGTAATAACAATATTAATAATTTATGTATATAAATTAAGATATCTAACCATCTGTCTAAATTTTTTTATATTCATATAAAAATAAATAAATAAATAAATAAATAATGGGTGAAAATCTTTCAATCATGTTATTTTTTTTTTATAATAATTTTATAGATTTTTACCCTTTTTTATATGTATTTTTATTTTTATATTTTTATGATTTTTATACTGTAAATAAATAAATAAATAAATACATTTTCCTACTGTAAAATTATAGTCATAGTACACAGTGTATATAAACAAATATGCAGAATGTAAATATTAAAATGTAATATATTTTTAAAAAGTAACGATTGATAGATTTGTCCTTGTTTGTTTATTTATTTATCTATTTATTTCATATGAATATAAAAACAATTAGATAGATATTAAAATTTATATACATAAATTCTCAATAGAGTTACTATGTATAATAAAAATATAATATATAGGTAAATATATTTTTCCTACTGTAAAATCATAGTTATAGTGTGTGTGTGTGTGTGTATATATATATATATATATATATATATATATATATATATATATATATATATATATATATATATATATATATATACACAAATGTGGAAAATGTAAGTATTAAAATGTAATATAATTTTTACCCATTTTATATGTATTTTTATTTTTATATTTTGGATTTTTATTCTGTAAATAAACAAATAAAATAATCTTCTCCTTCATACAAGTTTACAAAAAAATATTTATTTTAAACTTTTTAATTTATTTTATGACACCCATGAGCCCTAGGACCATGTTACCAAATCACAGTTTCAAAAAAAAAAAAAAACAACAACACTTAAAACGCATAAATATGTTTTAAAATTGGACTTGTTTCAAGTATCAGAAATAGTTAACAGTGTGGAGATGTCAGTGCCCTCTATGGGTTGTTTTTCATTTACAAGGTTGATTTCTCAATGTCACTTTAATAACACCATGAGTGTTTCTTAAAGGGTCTAACCTCCCAGACTGCTGTAGTGTTAAGCTGATTCAATGGGAGTCAAATTTTGCTTCTCAGCCCGATCTGTCAGGAGCGCTCTATATCGCCCCAGGAGCGAACATCACGTCTTTTGCACTCTGCCAACTTTCCGTCCCTCACACTTTCACTCTCTGTTCTCGCGTCAGACATTGATGAATGTGCCAACAATAACGAGACGGTGTGCTCACAGATCTGTGTGAACACCCCCGGCAGCTACCGGTGTGAGTGCGAGAAAGGCTTCTACCTAGAGGATGATGGGAAAACATGCACCAAGGGTGAGCGAGGTGAGTGTATGCTCTCTGGATCTTTGTTTGTCCTTCTAAGCAACACTCTTTCTTTTTAGTCTTTCTTCTTTTTTTCTGTAGTTTCTCAGTCTTTTTTCAATCTACAAACCTATTCATGGCCTGGAACTCTTCATAAACACCTCTTTCAGGCTTTCAAAGCTTAATTACTGAAATAATTGCTGTAGTGAGGGTCCAGAGAAATCACTGTTAACACGTAAAAGGTAATGAATCATCTTGGCGGTCGTGTTTATGTCGTAAACTTTGATTTTCTGCATTTTATACTTATAAGTGGTTTTTGTTATGTAATTCACAATGCTTCATGGGGTTTTAGTCAATTTCCACATTTTTTTTGAGAGACTTTTGTTCAGTTTGAAAACCGCTATCCCATTAGAAGCGTCTTTTGCAAGCCTCACAGTCCTGCTTTGATTCGCCCAGTGCATTTTCAACAAACAACAGAAAGGGAGCATGGAAAAGGCAAATCACTGCGTTTTGAGGTTTTAAGTAGAGCACAAAGAACCAGACATGTTCGTTTTCCTGTCTGGACCTGACTATCCACAGATCCCTCCATCACACAGGTGTGGAAAGGATTGAGTGAGGTCTATAAAATGCTCTGACAGGTCATAGGTGCATCATCCAGTTAAAATAGTGCAAACACAAAGAAAGATGTGCAGAAAATAAGCCAACTGAAAAGGCCGGATGGATTCATTTTCATTTCTGTATTTAAACAATTGTACTATATATTACAATTAGTAAAAAAAAATATTTATTTATTTGTTTATTTATTTACATTTAATATGAACATTAAATATATGTATACAATTATTAACATAATTATTAATTATTTAAAATTGTATATATTAAGATTACTTATAGATTATATATCGATTACTATTACAATTAAAATATTTTTATTTTTTTCTTTATTTAAAATATTGATTTATTATTTAAACATTTCATATAAATAATAAAAAATACATATAACATTTAAATATTTATTACAGTTTGTATATAATAAAATATATTATATAGTTCTGGTTATTATTAAACATTTAACATAAATATTCAGTTAATGATAGATAGATAGATAGATAGATAGATAGATAGATAGATAGATAGATAGATAGATAGATTACAGTTATTACAATATTTATTTATTAAAATTATTTATTTATTTATTTATTTAACATTTAATATTAATAGTAAAATACATTTAACGGTTTATATATATTAAAATGCATTATATAGTTCTGGTTATTATTATTAAACATTTTAGATAGATTGATAGACTGATTGATTGATTGATTATTATAATTATTACAATTATTAAAATATTTATTTTTCTTTATTAAAAATATTTATTTATTTAACCTTTCATGTAAATAATAAAAAAATAATATAATATTTAAATATTTTCTACTGTTTATATATATTAAAATGTAATATATAGTTCTGGTTATTATTAAACATTTGACATAAATATTAGTTTAATATAAATATTAGAAAATACATATAATTAAATATTTATGACAGTTTATATATAATAAAATATAATATATAGTTCTGGTTAACAATAAACATTTAAAATAAATATTCAGATAGATAGATAGATAGATAGATAGATAGATAGATATGTTTATTTTAAATATTTATTTATTTATTTGACATTTAATATTAATAGTAAAATACATTTAACGGTTTATATATATTAAAATGCATTATATAGTTCTGGTTATTATTATTAAACATTTTAGATAGATTGATAGACTGATTGATTGATTGATTATTATAATTATTACAATTATTAAAATATTTATTTTTCTTTATTAAAAATATTTATTTATTTAACCTTTCATGTAAATAATAAAAAAATCATATAATATTTAAATATTTTCTACTGTTTATATATATTAAAATGTAATATATAGTTCTGGTTATTATTAAACATTTGACATAAATATTAGTTTAATATAAATATTAGAAAATACATATAATTAAATATTTATGACAGTTTATATATAATAAAATATAATATATAGTTCTGGTTAACAATAAACATTTAAAATAAATATTCAGATAGATAGATAGATAGATAGATATGTTTATTTTAAATATTTATTTATTTATTTGACATTTAATATGAATATTAAAAATATATATAATTCAATATTTATGACAGTTTAGATATAATAAAATATATACAGTTCTGTTTTTTATTTATTTATTTATTTATTTATTTATTTAACATAAATGTTCAGATAGATAGATAGATAGATAGATAGATAAATAGATAGAATTAATAAATATTTAGTGTGATTAATTTCATGTCAGAGATGGTTTAGCTCTTAATCTCTTCACTATTTACAAAAAAATCCTTTTTGCAGCCTCTTCTGGTTTGACACATTTATAAGACATTACTTCCTGCCTCCCTGCAGGAAGTCCACTGACCCATCGCGGTTAATGACTTGGGACACCAGCTAGCGGTTAGCATTAGCATCAATCACTCCTTCCTCTCCCCTCCTCTGTCCATCTATCTTTTAGGCTTTCTCGTGAAGCGTATCAGTCTGTCAGAATTTCCTGTCTGCTGTTTCCTCTCTTTTGGAACGCAAAACAAGATGACCTTTCAGGGCATTCGGGGTTGCAACAATCCAGATGTACGAAAAAGGAATTCAAGGAATTTCAGACCACTGAGTTACAGTGTGTGGATCAAATAAGGTTATCGGCCACGAGTCAAACTGAGCTGTAGGAGTCTTAAAGAGATTGTGATAGAACTCAGCAGACTTTTGGCAGGAATGACAGTGGTCATTGCATTTCTGATGAGGAGCTATGATGCCTGTATGGCGTGAGCCTCCATTGTGACCTTGAGCGAGACTTCAGATCCCTGTTGTAAGTTTACAACACAGTTTTATGGCGACACTAGCTCTGTTCTAAATCCTTCTGAGCTGTCATGATGTCTGTGGAAAATGCCACATTTTAGAGATTCCTCTTTTGAAGTGCACTTAAAGGGATAGTTCACCCAAAAATTTAAATTCTGCCATTAATTACTCACCCTCATGTCGTTAGGGGAGCAGTCCTTGGTAAAATCACAAGCACACAACAAAAGGTTTAAATTGTATTGCTGTGGTATTGTGAAAAAACTATTTTAAACTTAATTTTAGAAACATGTTCAGTGAAAAGGATTTACTCTGTGGATAGAATTAGTACCTTTTCATATAAAACTGGAAACTAAAACTGAAATGAAACATGAATAATAAACAGTAAGTAGTGAATAAATGAAATGATCATAACTAAAACACATTAAATTCGAAATAAGGTGCATTAACAATCAATAAATCCTTGATTAATATTAATATTTTAGTTAAAAAAACGAGTCTCCATGTAGTATTCAATAAAAATCTAGTGCATGAAATTATTATATAACAGCAGAGTGAGCAAGTTTTTGATTATGGTAAGATTACATTTATTTTAGTGAATAAAGTGCCACATTTCAGCTATTATTTTGTTAGGGTGGTTACACAAAATGTAATTTTATTCTTGTTTCTAGAAAATCCTCAATCTTTCTGCTTTCTAACAGCTTCATGTGGCCGTAAACATTTAATTGTAACGTGGCTTCAAGCACTATGCATCATTAAAGTTTCAACACGACACCGTAAAGCCGGTGAATGTGGTGTTTACATGAAATAATCGTAACATGAGTTTACCTAATGGCACAAACCCAGAGTCTCTGATTGTTACATCAGTAATAAAAACGAGCATCTTCTATACGAAACTTGTGGTTGCATTTCGGGACAAAGCCACAAAAAAAAAACAGCGTCGAGCATCAATATAAAATACGGTGAGCTAGTAATCAGTTATTATACAATTAACTGTGCTACAAATTATACTAAAATTAGAAAATAGTGTAAATTGATCAACTATTTGGCGTGATGATGTTTAATGTCTCCGACAGTGTCTGTAGTCTCATTTAGCAACTTGTTAGCAATCGTCTTTTTTAAGAAATGTAACAGTTTAAAAAAATCACGAGTGGAGTGTAGCTGGTGTGTTTTATGTTGTAGAATAAAACGTGAAAGTATCTTGAGCTTTTGTTCGCCACAGACCTTATTTAAGAGATTTAACTAAAATCCCCTTCAAAAAACCTATTAACTTTGGGACGATGGAATCGGAAGTGCTAAATTCTAACTGGCTTCTGGGTTTTTGCCAACAAAGTGTAGCCATAGTTCCCCCACTTTATATCTTCATTTATCATGCACTTTTTTATTAAAAAACTTTGCCAACTGTTTGCATTGAAGGATAGCTATCTTACAAACTGCAAACAACATATTTTTCGAAAACCCATATGACCTGCTCTTTAAAGGAGAAGTCCACTTCCAGAACAACAATTTACAGATAATGTACTCACCCCCTTGTCATCCAAGATGTTCATGTCTTTCTTTCTTCAGTCATAAAGAAATGATGTTTTTTGAGGAAAACATTTCAGCATTTTACTTCATTGGTGCCTTGAGTTTGAACTTCCAAAACGCAGTTTAAATGCAGCTTCAAACGATCCCAAATGTGGTTGTAAACGATCCCAGCCGAGGAAGAAGGGTCTTATCTAGTGAAACAATCGATTATTTTAATTAAAATAATACAGTTTATAAAATTTTTAATGACAAACCCTCACCTTGTCTTATTCTTCCCAACCTCTGTTTTTGTTCCAGTTCATGACAGTTAGGGTATGTTGGAAAAACTCCCATCTCATGTTCTCCCTCAACTTCAAAATCGTCCTATATCGCTGTTTTACCTTTTTTGTTGAGGGTGTTTGATCTTCTTTGCATGTTTACATTGCAAAGACTGGGTCGGAACTTCTGCAGTGATGTAGGATGATTTTGAAATGATTTTTGAAGTTGAGGGAGAAAATACGATTGGAGTTTTTCGACATATCCTAACTGTCTTGAGTCAGAATACACAGAGTTCAACGAGAGCAAGGCAAGACGAGTGTTTGAGATTAAAAAGTATTTAAATTGTATTTTTTAAATGAAAAAAGCCAGTTGGGATCGTTTACAACCGCATTTGGGATTGTTTGAAGCCGCATTTAAACTGCATTTTGGAAGTTCAAAATCGAGGCACCATATCAGTCCATTATATGGAGAAAAATCCTAAATGTTTTCCTCAAAAATCACAATTTCTTTACAACTGAAGAAAGAAAGACATGAACATCTTGGATGACAAGCAGTGAGTACGTTATCTGTAAATTGTTGTTTTGGAAGTGGACTTCTCCTTTAAGATATTTTTGATGAAATCCAAGAGCTTTCTGACCCTGCATACACAGTAATGCAACTTCCACGTTCAAGGCCCCGAAAGGTAGTAAGGACATTGTTAAAATAGTCCATGTGACATCAGTGGTTCAACCATAATTTTATGAAGCTAAGAGAATATTTTTTGCGCACAAAGAAACCAAAAATAATGACTTTATTCAACAATTTCTTCTCTTCCGTGCCACACTGACTATTTCAACAATGTCCTTATTACCTTTCTGGGCCTTGAACGTGTCAGTTGTCTATGCAGGCTCAGAAAGTTCTCAGATTTCATCAAAAATATCGTAATTTGTGTTCTGAAGATGAACGAAGGTCTTATGGGTTTGGAACAACATGAGGATGAATAATTAATGATAGAATTTTCATTTCTGGGTGAACTATCCCTTTAATTGTGTATATTAATAATCAACCGTTCTCTCAGCTCTTGCCATCATGGATTGATTCATTTTCGTCTTGTCCAAAGACCTTCCTTAAGTTCCACGTTCATGTTGTTTCTTTCCAGCTCCGCTGTTTGAGAAGTCCGACAACGTCATGAAAGAGAGAACGTGCTCAGCCACGTGTGAAGACTTCCATCAGATGAAGATGACCGTTCTCCAACTCAAACAGAAGGTACCCTATTCCAGTTTCACCTGCAGGGCTTATTTGCTAAACCAAGCAGCAGATTTCCTTTTATATGCATGTTCTCATCCTTATACGTGAGTCAACCCTACGAGAACCTACCTGCCAGTGTTTCACGAGCAAGTCGGACTCAGGTTATACAAGTCTTTAGGGATGTGTTGGTGACTTTATAGGCGAAATAAAAAGCGATAAACACGGGCCGAGCGGCTGAGCGATATGGTAGTGTGACTTATGTCTGTCCTTGCTGCAGGCTAGTAAATCATGGTGAACGCAGTGAGGCGGTTTAGACGGGCTGAGGGCGTAGAGTCCGTGTTCTGCAGTCAAAGCGAGACTGTCAACAAATCCACTCAGCACCCTCATGGTCGCACCGTGATATATAGCTCTTGTGCGTGTGGTCCAGCGGACTATGAGGGAAAAGATTGAGAGTAAAAATGTGGTGAACTAGATAGAGTGAGGCAAGGTTTGTGGTTCTGTGGGAAGGTGACACAAAAACATTGATATGATTGTTACAAATCTTTTTATCTGACCGTTGTTTCCCCCCTATTGCTTTGTTTGGAAAAGGTTATGTTTGCTTTTTCCCCCCTTTAACTTTGGCCTCTTCATGTAATCTCAAGTTTTCTTCCAAAACCATGTAAATACTGTAATTATGATAATTAATTTAATATTATTTATTTATATATATTTATTTATTTATGTACTTATTTATATTTACGAGTGTATATATGTTATTTTCAAATAATTAAATAACTGAAATTATATTTGTTTTTAAGATGCCTTTATTTTTAAATTTTATTTATTTCATTTTATTATTTATTTTATTTTATTTTATATATTTTTTATTTTTATTTATTTTTTGTTTTCTTATTTTTATTTTATCTCTTTCGTCTTATTTTTTATTTTATTTTATTTATTTTTATTTCATTTTTATTGTTTTATTTTATTTTAGTTTTTTTAATTTGGTTTTTATATTTTGTTTGTTTTTATTTTATTTTTTATTTTATTTGTTTATTGGATTTTTTTGTTATTTTTTTTATTTTTTATTATTTTATGTTATTTTATTTTATTTTTTATTTATTTTTTATTGGATTGTATTTTTTTTATTGTTGTTTTATTTTATTTTTGTTTTATTGTTTCTGTTTTTATTTTATTTTTTATATTATTTTCATATATATATATAAGGAAAGGAAAGTTGCTTTTTTTTAGGAAATTAATGCTTTAGTTCAGCAAGGATCAAAAGATTTAAAATAATTTAAAATATATGCTATTCTTTTAAATATTCTTGAATAAAATAAAATTCCAGGAGGAATAAAAAACATTTTAACATATATAAAAATAGGGAAAAAAAAGAAAAAGGAAAAAAATTCTAAATCACAGTTTTACTGTATTTTTGAACAAATAAAAGCTGACTTGATGAGCATAAGAATCATCTTCAACATTAAAAACTGTTCAAAAAGTTTGGTTAGTATGTAATTCAATACTGAAATCAATACAAAAATGTAAGTAAAAATCAGAATGTACTATTTTAGTGTACAGAGTATTGCGTTGTTACGAAATCAGTCATTTATGAGGTTTAACGACTGCTAGGATTGTGCTTTGGAAGGTGGCTTAATATGTAGGCTTTTGACTTCAGTGTTTACTAGGTTTTGGAACAGAACTGTAGTGTATTAGTTCAACTACAGACTTTTTTATTCATAATGGACTGTTCTTCACGGCACATAATTCTGTTAATCTCTCGAGGCATCGTAAGTGGTTGACATTGGCACTCGGTGCAACATGGGATTGAAATATGTGCAGTCCAAGGAACCCGACACAAATCAAAACCAGAAACAATGACAAATGAGATTTAAATTGCTTGCAAAGGGCTGGACACAGACACTTACGCAGATTTATGCGCTAGGCCTAGGGCTGTATCTACTGTGTGTGGCGAGACCTCAAAGGTCTGTGTGTGTGCTGATGTCCAGAGCTCAAAGGTTAGCAGGTAATGGATACTTCCAGTGAGTCCTTTGAAGTGAAACACTCTGCAACGAACGCTTGTAAAAGACAGGCGCTGATCTCAGTCCATGCACCAAGTTGAATAATTCAGAGATTTCCTGTTTCTGCAAACAACATGTACGCAGATGTTACAGTTTATAGATCAGATTTCATGCTCAAGTTACTTTGGTTTAAATTATAATTCTTTCATCTGCCTTGTAATATTACATATTTTAGCCATTCCCTTCTGTCAGATGATTCGTAACATCCTTGTATATTTTCTTAAAGGAATAGTTTAACCAGATTTACTCACCTGAATATGTCACATCTTAATGCAGTTTTTTTTTTTTCATATGAAGATCATTCATAGTGACATGTCTGTCAAAAAAAAGTTTCTTTGGCTTGTGCTCTTTATTCCTAAGTCATATGTGTTTTTTTTTTTATTATTGTTTTCTTTTTTGTTTGTTGTATTTTAAAATTTGATGTTTATTTAATCAAATTTCCTATTTTTATTTAATTTTACATTTTTATATTTGATTTAATAATATTTATTAATTAATTTTAATAATTATAACTTGGCATTTAATTAACTTTATTTTTTCATATTTTAATTTTTATTATTTTTATTTCACTTTTTCCATTTTTATTTCGTTTTCCATTTTTATATTTTATTTAATTTGTCATTTTGTTTTGTTTTGTTTTGTTGTATTTTAATATTTCATGTTTATTTAGTTTTATTATTGCTATTTTATTTTTTCTTCATTTCTTATTTTAATGTAAGTTTTACATTTTATATAATTAACTTTATTATTTTTTCATATTGTATTTTATTATCATTTTTATTTTAGTTTTTCCATTTTTTTCATTTTGTTTTACATTTTTATATTTTATGTAATTCATCATTTTATTTAATTTAGTTTTATTTTAATATTTCATGTTTATTTAATTTTATTATTGCCATTTTTTATTTTTTAGATTTATTTAATTGGTAATTTTTTTATATTTTATTTAATTAGTCATTTTATTATATTTTATTTAATTTGCCGTTTTATTTTATTTATCATTTTATTTCATTTTATTATATATGTCATTTTATTTTATTTTATTCATCAATTTATTTTATTTGTCATTTTATTTTATTTCATTTCATTTGTCATTTTATTTCATTTGTCATTTTTATTTTATTTTAATTTATTTGCCATTTTATTTTATTTGTCATTTTATTTTAATTTCATTGAAGATTCTTAACACAAAGAAACATTTCGTGTTTGTGGCGGCATAAGAGGGAGCAAATAAATGACATTTATTTTCATTTATAGGTTACTACTCCTGTAAAACTGAGATTTAGAGCGAATTTCATGTTTCTGTTCAGTCTTTTCCTAGTCTAGTCCTACAGTGGAGGAAACGCAGAGTCCCTGAATGATCTTTGCGTTTTGTTTACCTCTCCTTCCCTCAGATTGCCTTGTTGCCGAGCAACACAGAGATCAATAAACAAATGACTAATGAAAAGATGATGATGTCACACTCGTTCTTACCCGGACCTGTGGGGCCACCTGGACCTGCAGGTAAGCTTTGTCGATACGCAGCTTATAATTCTGTTTATTTTCTCCATTGTTTTCCCAATACCAGTCACTTTTTATGTCTCTCTCAGGGAGCCCAGGACCCAAAGGATCCCCTGGTCCCCCAGGACAAATAGGGCCACCAGGCATGCCTGGTCCTAGAGGCGACATGGGGCCCATGGGACCCTCACCGGACCTGTCGCATATCAAACAGGGACGCCGTGGCCCAGTGGTACGTATCGGTCTTCATAAGCGACTTAGACACTTAGTCACCCGAAATCAAGGTCTAAAGTGTCAGACTTGACGACTGATGTGCTCTAGTTAATTTTCCTGCATCTATAATAATTAGTCTAGCACAAGCATACAATCTGATTGCACTACTTCATTAATTCTCGATGTTTCACTTGGAATACAGTGCAGTGGTGTTGTTTTGTCTCTGCCGCACCATTAAGCTCAATGAAGATAACTCGCTTTGGCTCAGCGTCTGTTTTGTGACAACTGGGTGGCCTGTGGTTTACATTTTTTTTATATCAATCTCGATGGGTGTCCACATTTATTATGATTTACTAAAGGATGTGCTAAAGCAGGTTCAAGGTTGCAATGCAGGGTTTGCTCTGTTCTGCTCTGGAAATCTACTTCCCTGCTAAAGTTCAGTTCTGGACGTCGTATAACACACAGACCTGTCATCGTTAAATGAACCGTTGAGACCTCGGGTAAAGGCCTGTTCACACCTGAAGGAGTTAAATGATGTGAAAGTAAACAGTATTTGCTAAATATTATTTTTCTTATGGAATAGTCGCCTCACTGTGGGGAATAAGAGGCTGTTTTCTGTAAAGCTGCTCTAAGGATAGGCGATAGCTTTTTTTTAAGCTGAAAAAGCTTTTTATTTGTGTGTGGTGGATATAAACTAAAATATCAAAATAATAATAATATTAACATAATAATTCATATGTATTTTTATGATGTACTAATTTGTTTAGTGAAATAATATATAATGCTATATTAAACCTAGTGTTATTTTAGTATTATTTTCTATTGTTATAGTATTTGAATTAGCTTTTATTATTATTTTTTCAGTTTTCATTTTACTTTAAGTCTTAGTCTTTTTTATGTGCTTTTGTCATTTTTATTAGATTTTATATATATATTTATTTGTTTATTTTTATTTTAGTTTTATTTTTAGTCATTTTATTTAACTTAGCCTAATTTATTTTAGTTAGTTGGCAAGGCAACATTTTGTAGGCACAGTTTCATAAAAAAAAATAATATGTATATTTAATATAATATATATTATTTCACATTATGTGTAATGATGTAATTAATAATGTATAATGTAATATTATATATCTTATATTATATTATATATATATATATATATATATATAGTTTTAGGTAACAATAACAACACTAGTATAATATAATATAATGTAATATAATATAACAATCAATGTTCTTTTAGCATCATTTTCATATTGTTATAGTATTATAATAAGCTTTTATTTTAAATTTTTTTTTATTTTACTTTAAGTCTAAGTAATTTTGTTATGCGCTTTAATTATTTCTATTAGTTTTTTTATCATTTATTTATATTTATTTGTTCGATTTTTAATTTTATTTAACTTACTTAACTTACTTAATTTCAGTTAGTTGCCAAGGCAACTTTCTAATTTTCGTTTAAGTTTACGTTTCATCTAATATTTATTTTATTTTATTTTTTTGTTTTTATTTCAGCTTTATTTAAATTACCGAAAACAATTTTTTATATGTATATTTTTATATAATATATATTATTGCCCATTATGTATAATATGATATAAAAAAAAGTAATATAAATATAATATTGTCTAATATTATCTAGAATATTATAGAATATTTGTTTTTTGTTATATTTCAGCTTATTTCAATTACATAAAATAATTTTTAAAAAGTTTTAGGTAACAACAACAGCACTGAATATAAAATAAAATAATAAATGTAATATAATATAATAATAATATCAGTGTTTTATTTATTGTATTAAATTATCTTTTATTTTTATAATTTTATTTTACTTTAAATAATTTTATTATGTGCTTTTGTCATTTGTATTAGTATTTTATACATCTGTTTATCATTCTATTTAATTGAATTTTAATTTTATTTAACATAACCTAATTTATTTCAGTTAGTTGCCAAAGCAACATTTCAAAGTTTCCTTTAAGTTTGTAATCTAATATGTATATTTAATATTTGTATTTATATTTCCAAAAACACTATATATATATTAGATATATAAAATATATTGTTTCACATTATGTATAATATGATGTAAAATAATGTAATATAAATATAATATTTTCTGTATAAATATATATATATATAATATTATTATTATTATTTTTTTTTTTTTTTTTTTTAGTATTTTTTTTTTTTTATTTAATTACATTACATTTTAGGTAACAATAACAACTCTGATTATATTATATTATATTATATTATATTATATTATATTATATTATATTATATTATATCATATTATTTTTCAGGATAGCGGGTCTAGGTGAAGTCTGGAACAACATGGAAATTAATAAACTAGTCTGGAACAACATGGAAATTCATAGATCTAAATTTTTATGCCAGACCATTTAACAGAAAGAATGTTCTCTATTCTTTGAAAAAAGTGTTTGGATGGCAAAATAAACGGTTCAGCATTCACACTATTAAAAATGGTGGATTATCATAGTACAATATTTCAGAAGTGAATCACAAAGTTAAAAGAGATGCATTGTAGTGTTTAAAAACTTGTGACGCACGTTCTCAATGCTGGAAATCTAGACTTGCTGCAATCAGGCATTTAGACATAACCTCTGCAGGAAGTCCAGGAGTAGGTTTGAGCCCCCCTGCTGTAAAGACGATAAACATCACGTTACACTTACATTCTTAAGATGCTGAGTAACTTCCTAATCGTTAGTTGCAGTTGATCTTCATTGCTGCACAGCGTCTTTATTCTTCATTTGAAGCGTTTGCAGATTTATTGAGCCAAGCTTCATTTTAGACACAGCATGAAGGTGTTACAGCTCGCTGACCTGTGCTTGCTTTTTGACGGCGACACGCTTTACACTTCCTGTTACGGACGGTTAACCCTCATTACTCTTTCACACATTCTTCCCCACACCGACGGACATAATGAATTATCATCTCACACACACTTTTCACACTCGCCGTGAATCACAACGTTAACCTTTTCAGCCGAATCATCACTTTGCAGCATTTGTGTACGTAGCCTCCGGAGACGACGTCTTAAGTTCACGACCGCGGATATTTGTAGATCTACTGAGCGGTTTGGTATGTTGTTGACTGTGGAAATGTCACTGGATGTTTTCTTTAAACACTTCAGATGCATTTGTACTTGAAATATTTTTGCTGTAAGGTCATGAACGCAGAGTAAATCTGTGATGTCTGGTCTCGTTTGGGACATAATCAGTTTTGAGCTCTCGTAGCCATGGAATTCTTTGTTTTTGGATGCCGTTCCACTTCATGTTTGCTTTCACGAGAGGCTCGTAATAGTTTCAGCAGCCTTGTAAGAGTGAAACTTCATCGGCAGGTGCAGGATCGGTTTCATTTGCTCTCGTATCATTCGAAGAGGCTTCGCACTTCCAGCATTTGTGGTTGTTGGCTTTTGGAGCAATGAGATTGCAACAAAATATCCTGCTTCTCACGTCTGCTCGGGACAAAATCTAGATTTATGTAAAGAGATTGTGTCAATTTATCACACTTTTATACTTGAGGCTTAATGGACTGATACAGTGTTTTGACACGCACACGTTTTATGCCCTGATCGTTTACATTCACTTAAGACATTACAGACAGTGTTTACATTTAATACTCTGCCAAGACACACTTTTTTTATGTAAAGTACCATTAACATTTTTGCTTGTTAATCATTGTGCCGTATCACTGTGGCCCTGCCAAAAAATTATATACGCAGTCTCAGTTTCAAACATTGCTTGCAGTAACATCACATCATTTAAAGTATATTGTTAGAGAACAAATCAACTACAAATGTGAGTGTTGATTGCTTGAGTACAGTTGCCACCTTGA
Source organism: Cirrhinus mrigala (assembly GCA_036247105.1). Classification (NCBI taxonomy): domain Eukaryota; kingdom Metazoa; phylum Chordata; class Actinopteri; order Cypriniformes; family Cyprinidae; genus Cirrhinus; species Cirrhinus mrigala. The sequence goes on along the minus strand of CM070027.1, from coordinate 24,992,699 downwards.
TGCAGCAGTGTGGTGGAGTGGTTGCAGGGTGTTGCTATGCAGACTCTCCGCTCTTCTGATTGGCTGATGGGTGCAGCCACAGCCAATGAGAACAGCAAAGTATGGAAGCCTGTTTCCGCCACTGAATAACAAATAAAAAAAAGGTTATTGTGACTTTTTATCTTACAATTCAGACCTTTGTCGCACAATTCTTTTCTTCTCAGTATTGCTATAATATGATATAAACTCGCAATTGTGAGAAAAAAACTAAATTGTGAGATATAAACGTGCAACTGTGAGAAATAAATTGGTAAATAATAATTGGTTTTGACTGGTAGTGTATTAATCAAAATTAATAATTAAATAATTACAATGTAAAATTATTCATTAATACATTCAAATATTAATGTTATACATTAAATATATTCATATTTAATATATATATATATATTTATATATATATATATATATATATATGTATTTTTTTTTTTTTTAAGTTTCAAAGTGTCCAAAGTATTAAAGTGACGTTTTGTAAATTAATTAAATAACATTAATATTAAAATTTATTAAAATAATAATGAAACAATTGAGTAATACAGTTAATTATTTAAATACATTAAAATATTAATATTATGTTCTCAAATAATAAATGTATTAATATTTAAATCTTTTAAAATGTCATTTTTAATTTGAAATTAAGTAAAGATGTTGGTTTAATTAGCTAAAATTAAAGCCACTTCTATACTGTATTTACCTTAAAAAATGTAAGTTAATCAAATATTTATATTTACAAATAAATTATTAATATTATTAAATGTTTAATTTATTAAATGTATAATTTAAGAATATATTTACACTCAGTTTTATTTATTTATTTTTTTAAATGTTTCACAGACATTATGGAAGCCCGTTTCTGCCACTGAATAAAAAAAAAAAAAAAAAAGGTAACTGCGACTTTTTAGCTCACAATTTTGACTTTTTCCTCGCAATTCAGTGTTTACATCTTGCAAGTATTGCGTGATATAAACTCGCAATTGTGAGAAATAAAATCAGAATTGCAAGATATAAACTCCTAATTCTGACTTTTTTCACAGAATTGTGAGTGTAAATTTCACAATTCAGAGTTTTTTCTCACAATTGCGAGTTTATATCACGCAATACTAGAAAAAGAAAAAAGCTTTTAATTGCGAAAGATAAGATACAAGATACAAACTCGCGTTTGCAGGAAAAAAGTGAGAATTGCGAGGTTTTATCTTGCAGTTCTGACTTTACTTCTCACAATTGTGAGTGAGAAGTCAGAATTGTGATATGTAAACACTGAATTGCGAGGAAAAAGTCAAAATTGTGAGCTAATAAGTCGCAGTTACGTTTTTTTTTTATTTTTTATTCAGTGGCAGAAACAGGCTTCCATAATGTCTGTGAAACATGTTTAAAAAAATAAAAAATAAAACTGAGTGCAAATATATTCTTAAATTATACATTTAATAAATTAAACATTTAAAAATAATAATTTATTTGTAAATATAAATATTTAATTAACTCACTTTTTTTTAAGGTAAATACAGTATAGAAGTGACTAATTTTAGTTAATTAATTACTTTATTTCAAATTAAAAATGACATTTTAAAAGATTTAAATATTAATACATTTATTATTTGATAACATTAATATTTTCATGTATTTAAATAATTAACTGTATTACTCAATTGTTTCATTATTATTTTAATAAATTTTAATATTAATGTTATTTCATTAATTTACAAAACGTCACTTTAAAACTTTGGACACTTTGAAACTTTAAAAAAAAAAAAAAATTAATATATTTAATGTATAACATTAATATTTGAATGTATTAATGAATCGTTTTACATATATTATTAAATTATTTATTTAATTTTAAATAATGCACTACCAGTCAAAAGTTTTTAACAGTAAGATTTTAAATTTTTTTTGAAGAAGAAGTCTCTTCTCCTCACTAGGCCTGCATTTATTTGATGCAAAGTACAGCAAAAACAGTAAAATTCTGAAATATTTTTACTATTTTAAATAACTGCTTTGTATTTGAATATATTTTAAAATGTAAATTATTCCTGTGATTTCAAAGCTGAATTTTTAGCATCATTACTCCAGTCACATGATCCTTCAGAAATCATTCTAATATTCTGATTTGCTAATCAAAAGACATTTATTATTATTATTATTATTATATTGAAAACAGCTGAGTAGAGTTTTTTCAGGTTTCTTTGATGAATAGAAACTTCAGAAGAGCAGCATTTATCTGAAATAGAAATTTCTTTTGTAACATTATAAAAGTCTTTATCATTACTTTTGATCAATTCAAAGCATCCTTACGAAATAAAAGTATTAATTTCTATAACCCCCCCCACACACACACACACACACACACACACACACACAAACACACACAAACACATGTTTCAGAAACATTAGAAACGTTAGAATGTTTCTGAAACATCATGTGACACTGAAGACTGGAATTCTGATGCTGAAAATGTAGCTTCCATCACAGTAATAAATTACATTTTAAAATATATTCAAATAGAAAGCAGTTATTTTAAATAGTAAAAATATTTCACAGTATTACTGTTTTGCTGTATTTCAGATCAAATAAATGCAGGCTTGATGAGCAGAAGAGAATTCTTTAAAAAAATATATTAAAAATCTTACTGTTCAAAAACTTCTGACTAATATTAATGTGATAAATTAATTTACTTTAAGTGACTTATTCTTTTATTTAGAGATTTAGTAGAGACGTGACTTTAAGGTTAGCAAGTGTCTAGCAACAGATTTTCGGCTCTCCAGATCGTGCTATCAGCTCATGCCTAGCTGGGTCACCTCCGCCTGGGCCGGCGTTTAAACACGTGTCCCCCAAACCCCCTGACCTTCAGCTGGATGACCTCTGACTCCCCGAAGGGGGGCGTCTTTGCAGGTGGGGTGGAAACTAGGACGGCTAACAGGAATCACTTTCATCCTTTTTTTTGTTCTTTTCTTCTTACAGGATCTGTCCTCCTTTATCATGTTTGATCCCCTGTTCTTTCTGATTGTTGCTTGATGTATGTCCTACCATATAACTGGTTGTGTGCCAAGCCTTTCTTATAGTTTGTGCGTGTAGAAACAATACGTATTTCAATATGCCGAAGCACAACATTCATCCTACCTCTGGATGTTGACAAATGATAATGGCAATAACAGGGAAAAGGCTGACTGCGTTACTGCACATGGGTTGCTTTCTTTGGCCCGTGTGCTTCTCGAGGCCGACTGTTAACCCGTCCGATAGAGTCAACCTTTTGCTTTAAATACATAGGACCTCATTGCTGAAGCACGAGTTGTCAATGAAGAAAAATACGGCTGAAGTATTGTAATAATTTATGAATCCTGGATGTAGAAACATGAGCCCTTCAATGCTCTGGAGACGTAGCTCATAACTTGAAATTAGTTTGGGAGTGCTTAAAGTTTCACTTTTTAATTTAATAAATGAGAAGTTATGCAGTGTTCTTGGAAAACCCTGTCTAAGGAGCTGCCACCAGTTACGTCTGTGGGATCTTGTTGTGTTTTGCATGTGCATAAATACAGGTCTTAAACCCAATATGTGTTGTCATGGGCCTCCCGTGTCTGTCACAACCACTCCATCCATGAATGCATGCGCTCTGCGTCTCTACTAAAGGACTGTTGACGTTGCCGTCTGGCCCTGAACCAACTCTCTCTAATCACCCACATAAAGAATTCAATGCAGTATTTTTAGATCGATGAATCATATTTTCCATTCTGCTACAAATATGGCTCAGATCTGCCCTAGAGATTTTGACAGGCATGATTTGATGTGTGAAAATATTTGAGAGCTGAATGAATAGGACCATCAAATCTATAATTCAGAGAATATAAATATGTCGTTCATGGAGTGCCTTCGGCCTTTAGTTGTCATTTTGTTTGGTCAGATAAAAAGCAATTTTATGAAGCCGTTTAAACATAAATGTATTTATTTATATTTGTATTTATTTTTACAGCATGGTAGACTTTTTCAAAGGTTACGTTTACATTTCTTATCTAAACTTTTAAATATGATCAATTGCATATTTATTTATTTATTTATTTATTTATTTAGTTCAATTCCAAAGTTGCAAGTTTCATTAATTAATATTTAAAAAAAATTAAGAATTACATTTTTTTTAACAATCACATTACTATATTTCTAAACCGAACTTTTTAAACATGAACAATTTAGTATTTTAAGTTCTTATTTTGTATTTTCTGTCATTTTTTTTTTCTTTCTTTCTTTCTTTCTTTCTCTCTCTCTCTCTCTTTCTTTCTCTCTCTGTCTTTAGTTTCTTTCTTTTTTCATTGGTTTATTATTAAATAGTATTATTATGTTTCTGAACTGAACTTTTAAACGTTAACAATTGCATATTTATTTATTTATTTATTTATTCATTTATTGCTTTTCTAAAGCTGCAAGTTTCATTAATATTTTTTTAAAAACGTAACAATCGCATTACTATTTCTAAACAGTTGAATTTAAACAATTGAATATTTTAGGTTCTTTTTTTCTTAGTTTGTATTTTGTATTTTCTTTCTTTCTTTCTTTCTTTCTTTCTTTCTTTTCTTTCTTTTTTTATTTGTTTCTTTCATTTCTTTCTTTTCTTAGTTAATTTTTTACAGCATGATAATGATTTTTTAACTATTACATTATATTTCTAAACTGAAATTTTAAATGTGAACAGTTGTATATTTTAGGTACTTTAAATTATTATTCTTTTTTATTTTTCTTTCTTTCTTTCTTTCTTTCTTTATATTTATTTATTTATTTATTTATTTAGGGCAATTCTAAAGCTGCAAGTTTCATTAATTAATTTTTTTTTATTTTTTTTTATTTAACAATCACATTACAATATTTCTAATATCTAAATCGAACTTTTTAAATATGAACAATTAAATATTTTAGGCTCTTTCTTTCTTACTTTAGTTTCTTTCCTTCATTTGAAATTTTTTACAGCATGATAATGATTTTTACATTATTACTACATTATTACATCACATTATTAATGATTACATTATTATATTTCTAAACTAAAATTTTGAATGTGAACAATTCTATATTTTAGGTACTTTTAGGTAATATATATATATATGATGGGGGGAAAAAAGTCCTGTATTTTTTAGTAGATATGTATGGTTGCGTTTAATCAGGATGGGTTTTTTGTGTGTGTTCATAGGGTCCACCCGGGGCTCCAGGGAGAGATGGCATGAAGGTACGGTATGTTTTCTATCTATCTTTATCTCTGTCCACTGCTTTTCAAAGGCCAAGGGCTGTTTTCCATGTGTGGAATGCAAATATTTGGAAAAATAGGATAAAGTCATTTAAGATCAATGGTGACCGATAACTAATAAAATAAACTCTTGGATAGCATTGGGTCGATGACCAAAGGCCAAATGTTCAAATATGACATCATAGATGGCAGGACGAATTGCAGATATTTTAGGATGTCAAAACACCATTATTACGTTCTTGAAATGGCAAATATGATTAGTCCAAATATTGAGTAAAATTACACAGAGGGATTTCACAATACACCACTAATGATCATGGTATGTTAAATCTTTGATATCATTTATTTATATTACCATATCATCAACTCTCAAAATTTGTGAACTAGAGATATTTCAGAGATATCAAGCCCAGTACAAGTCTAACCGTTACATGTGATCTGCTAGCTCATGGTCTAAAAGATTTGCAAAAACAATACTAAAAATGGACTGTTTTTGCCAAACATTATGTCAAAAGTTATAAGTTATAAAACATTTGAGGTAGGCCTTTTAAAGCCAGCTAGACTAGGCTTGGACTCTGGTTTATACACAAACTCTACATTAAAAGTTCACTGAAGGTAGCTCAAAATGAAACCAGAAACATTCAGTTCACAATTACACAAATGTACATGCAAATATTTGAGATATTGCAAGCTCTCTTATGTTGTACAACCCCAATTCCAGAAAAGTTGGGATTTTGATTTTCATGGCTGCAACACACTCCAAAAAAGTTGGGACAGAGGCAAAATAAAAGTGAAAAGGTTGTAGATTATCCAAATTAAACTGTTTTGAAACAGTTCACAGTAAGCAGGTGAAATTGAAATAGGTGAGGATATCATATTTAGATATAAAAGGAGCATTTCAGTCTTTGCAAGTGAAGTTGTATCATGTCTCATCACTTTGTGCCAAATTTCATGACAAAAGTGTCAAACAAATCAAAAATCATATTTCTTAATAGAAATTCACAAAGAATTTAGGTCCATCACCAACTACCTCACATAATATTGTGAATTCTTTCTTCAGTCGTAAAGAAATTATGTTTTTTGAGGAAAACATTTCAGGATTTTTTTCCATATAGTGGACTGCTATTGTGTCCCGAGTTTGAACCAAAATGCAGTTTAAACGCGGCTACAAACGATCCCAAATGTGGTTGTAAACGATCCCAGCTGAGGAAGAAGGGTCTTATCTAGCGAAACGATCGGTTATTTTCATAAAAGTAATACAATATATAACTGTCAAAAAATGTCAATGTCAAATGTCAAAACGCTCGTCTTGTCTTACTCTGCCTGAACTGTTTTTTCTGGTTCATGACAGTTAGGGTTTGTCGAAAAATTCCCATCTCATGTTAACACTCCACTTTTTTTGCTAATAGCTTAGCATAGATCGTTGAATCATATTAGACCGTTAGCATCTTGCTCAATCTAACGGTCTAATCTGATTCAATGATCTATGCTAAGCTATTAGCAAAAAAAGTGGAGTGTTCCTTTAATTTTTAAAATCTTTTGAGATTTTGAGCGTTTGAGATTAAAAAGTATTTAAATTGTATTTTTTAAATGAAAATAACCGATCATTTCGCTAGATAAGACCCTTCTTTCTTGATTGGGATCGTTTACAACCGCATTTGGGATCATTTGAAGCTGCATTTAAACTGCATTTTGGAAGTTAGGAAGTTAGTTGTGGAGAGAAATCCTGAAATGTTTTCCTCAAAAAACATGATTTCTTTACGGTCGAAGAAAGAAAGACATGAACATCTTGGATGACAAGGGGGTGAGTACATTATCTGTAAATTTTTGTTCTGGAAGTGGACTTCTCCTTTAAATAAAGGTTAAAGAGAATGAACAGATAACATATTTTAGATTTTATGGCATTTCATAAAATGTCCCAACTTTTCTGGAATTGGGGTTGCAGATATATAACATTCATTTTTGCATTACTGCAGCAGTAAAAACTTACCTTTAAATTAGTGCTGTCAAATCGATTAATAGTGGTTAATCGTGATTAATCGCATTCGAAAAGTTTGTTTACATACAAGTACTATGGATATTTATGTGTACATATAAATACTGTAATAATGTAAATATGTAAGAATATATGTAATATATATTTAAATATAATATAAATCATATATATGTAAATAGTTCTTAAATATATGTTTTTACACTATATATAGTGTGTGTGTGTGTGTGTGTGTGTGTGTGTGTGTGTGTATATATATATATATATATATATATATATATATATATATATATATATATATATATATATACACACACACACACACATTACATTACATTTAGACATTTAGCAGACGCTTTTATCCGAAGTGAATTACAAAAGAGGACAATGGAAGCAATCAAAATCAACAAAAGAGCAATAACATGCAAGTGATATTACAAGTCTCAGTTAGCCTACACATAGTTAGAAGTACACGTAGCTAGGTTTTTTTTTATAATTATATAATAAATAAAAAGAAAACAGATAGAATATAAAAGAAAAAGCAAGCTGGTGTTAGAGGCTTTTTTGTTATTTGTTAATTGTATAATAAACAAATAGAAAAAAATAGGTAGAATATAAAAAGAACAGAGAAACTAGTGTTAGTTTTCTTTTTTTTTTCTTTTTTTTAAGAATACAAGCAGTAAGTAAATGAATAGAGTACAACTCTAAAAGGGATTCTTAGAATTAGAATAGAGAGTGCTAGAGTCAAAGGGTCAAATAAAGATGGAAGAGATGTGTTTTTAGCCAAGATGACTAAGGACTCAGCTGTTCGGATTGAGTTGGGCAGGTCATTCCACCAGGAGCGTACATTTAATCAGTAAAACTGATTTTGTGCCTCTTTGGGATGGCACAATAATGCGCTGTTCACTTGCAGAACGCAAGCTTCTAGAAGGCACACACTATATATATAGAGGGCACACACTATGTATTAATATACACAGTACACACACGTGTTATGTTAACACAGACATTTATTTTAAATGCGATTAATTGCAATTAATTGATTTGATAGCACTCTGTTCTAATGGTATAATATATTCTCACAACATATTGTGATACAAAAATTACTGTGAAGTACCATGAACAAACAATGAACAACTGTATTTTTATAACTTACATTAACAAATATTAATAAATAAGAGTAATAAATGTGTCGTTCATGTTAGTTCATACATTAACTAATGTTAACAAATGCCACCTTATTGTAAAGTGTTACTGTGTTATCTAAAAAAATAATAAAAATGAGCAAATTTGAACAATATTTAAAACTTTTAAAATGTATGTAATCCATTCAAATCCAAAATGTGGCATTTTAATGAATGGGTACTTTTTGTTAATTGTCTCAGAAGTAAAATAAATAAATAAATACTATTTAAAGCATTTCAGCTTTGTTTAAAGTATTGTGAGATCAGTAACGTGTATCGAACTGAATCATGAGTATATTGTTACACCCCTAGTCAGTGCAACATACCAGATGTTATTATTCAGGTAGCTAGCAATAAATACGTCAACAGTTTAACTGACTTTAACCAGATTGATTGTCCCTTGATTATCCGTAATAGATCTACAAGACAAAACTAGCTGTAGAAACAAACTCTTCACAGCCTTCAAATCAACGGCGATAATTCAGAACATGTCTGTGTTGCTTTATGAATTGCATTTTGAGAACACAACAAAACCCCAAAGCATTTACGTTCACATAGGTTTTAGACCTACATAAGCGCGCTTTTTCCAGTGTTTTGTTTGTTTTCCGACATATGTGTGTGTGCAGAGGTTCAAGGTTGATCCGTGTATAGTGTGTGCACTTCTGTTACGTGTTTGTATAGAAAGTTTTTCTGGCTTTGTATTCGCAAATCAAAAACATCTGGGCCGCTTACTACCTCTCTGTGAACCCTGACCCGACATAATCCCCACAGAGGGGTCAATATCTCACAACGTCTGTCTGTGTGGTACCTACTGCCATACCTCAGCCCAAATGAGCTAGAGACCAGCACCAAATGGTGCGCAGAAACACTGCTGAGATAACATTTATATATACTTAGATGCTGAATAAACTTGTTTCTGTCGTTTGGTTTTATATTCCAGCTAAACTGCATTGTGTGGTGATTCATGTGCTGAAGGACAAAGTGGAGATGTCTGATTTTGACGTGGCCAGCGATGGCTTGTTTTCTCACGTGTGATCGTGTTACTGAGAGATAGCGGGCAATAACTGTCCCGTTGGACTTCTCATGGCTTCTTTACTGTAATCCTGCTAACCCAAATATTTGTTTGGTTTCTCCAGGGAGAGAGAGGGGTTCCCGGCCCTTCCGGACCTCCAGTAAGAACTTCTTATCATGGCACTTTCTCTCATGGTCCTTATATTTGTCTGTGTTGGTCTCTCTCGCTCTTACCTTTGATCACGCTTCATCTGTCTGTCCGTCTGTCTCTTTCTCAAAGCACTAAAACAGACATCCTATTGTGATTGCCCACAAAATCAGGTGTAGAAGATTTATTTTTCTTAAAAACAGACCCAAAAAACTCCTCTACCCCTTGCGAACTTTGCTGTGCTTTTTTTAAACTTAACTGGAAGAGGGCTTTGCACCACAACAAAACTAGATTACTAAACTATAAACTACACCAAAAGAACCTGATCCTACAAAAAAAAATGTTACAAATAAATATCTAAATTTTATATGTATGTGTGTTTTTTTAGAATATAATAAAAAATTAACAATCTGACTTTTGCTGACTATGTTTATTAAATAAAAATAATGCTTTTTTGTTAATATTGTATATTTTAAAAATAATATAATGTAGTATTAATATAATATGATAATATATAATAATATTATATAAATCATATCTAATATAATATAGTATAATATTATATAATAATATAATTTTAATATATAGTATAGTATAAAAAATTGTTATATTAATATAAAGATAATAAATATAAAAATGATGTTTTTTATAAATAATTATTTATTAAAAAAATTAATTAATTCATTTAATAATAAAATTAATTAAAAATTCAATTAATAGTAAAGTAAAAATAATAGTAAAATAGTAAAAAATATATATAATTCATTGACACGTATGTGATTTCGGCCTTATGAATTTTATTGTATATTTAAATAACTTGTGACTTTTATGTAAAAGCCAAATCATGTTGTTTTAAGTATTAAAAATAAATAAATAAAATAAATAAATATTTTCTAACCATATGTCAATATGTATTTGCAGTTGTTTTTGATATTTGAAATGAAAATATTTTGCTATTCTAAAATAATGCATGCAAAATTGGTGATAATTTTTTTTTACATTTATTTATTTACTTATTTATTTATTTTTATTATTTATCATTTTGTTTAGAACAGTCTAAGACTTTCGTTATTCTAAAATAATATTTACAAAATCAGTGAAAATAGGGAACAAATATTACCCCTTTTTCTTTTGCCAAAGGTTTATATTACCATTTAAATTAATATAAATTCCAATTTATTTTAATGTATTAATATATTTATTCTTCATTTATTGTTTATATATAATGGGTAAATAACCCCCCCCCCCCCCCCCCAAAAAAAATCCATAGAATGTTAAAAATAAAAAATAAATTAATTCAACCAAAAAAGATTAAAAAAATAAAAATGTTAAATTTTATTAATTTAATTCATTTATTTATTATAAATATATATTATAAATAATTCATTTAATTTAAATGATAAGACTTATGAAATTTCTGCTAAATCAAAATCAATATTAAAATTAATATAAATTCTACATTGTGTTTTATTACTCATTTATTTAGCTAAATTAACCCAAATTGATGGTCACTTCCAGCGTACATGGAACTTAAAGAAAACTAAACCCTGCAAAGTTGCTGTAAATCATATACACATGATTTCTGATTGATAAGAACTGACTTTTGTGTTTAAAGTATCCAAGCTCAACAGGAAGGGAGGAACAGCTCACTAAATTAGACAAAGAGACAGTGTGTTGAAAATGTGACTCATCTGTATTGTACACGATTGCTTAATGCCCATTTCTGTTAATCGTGTGGGTGTAGGACGACTCTTACCCCAACGTCCTGGAATTTCATGTGATGATGATTGTGTTTGTGTTTTCAGGGCCCGCCTGGATCCTTTGACTTCCTGTTACTCATGATGGCAGACATTCGTAACGACATCGCAGAGCTGCAGAACAAAGTATTCAGCAGACCGCTGCACTCCGTAGAGGATTTCCCATCCGCTCCGGACAATTGGAGGGACACCCCGGAAAGCCTGGACTTTGGCTCTGGAGAAGACTACAAACCCCAGATCCCACCTAAGAGCACCAGAAAGAGAAAATTGCCCCGGACCTTAAATAATCCAGATTGGCCTATTTAAGATTGCCCTCAAACAGTGCCAGAACTGAAAGAAAGAACTGATTATGGAGAGAATGAGTGGTGTAAATATTACAGAATGACTGCTATTTAACTGTATACTCGCTGAAAAAAGGCTGAATGTATTTCATTGTATGAAATTTCTATTTTTATAACATAAAGGATGTACATTTTGTATTTTGTGCATTTTGAAAGTGCCTTTTTTCTACTGAATAACTAACAGGTTACATAAACCATGGTTCTTTTGTTCTAGGGCCGGATTCACGGAACATTGAGAATAAAATTCTTCTTAACTGCTTATTTCTTATTTTCTAGCTTAAGAAAGACGGTAAGGTTTTGTAGTTCCAGAAATATTCTTAAGGTTTCTTAAGATAACACTTAGAAAGAATTAAAATTCTTGTTTTTAGCATGAGCACCAAATCATTACATTAGAATGATTTCTGAAGGATCATGTGACACTGAAACCCATGATTCAGCAGCCAACCACTGTAAGTTTTCAACAGCTCTGTTTTTCCTCTGTCATCCTCACCTATAAAACACCTTGTCGTCTCTCTCAACTCTCTACTCTTTGTGTTTTCCCCCCCTCACAGTTCATGAAGAGGTTCACAGCTATGGAACGTCATTGTCATTTGACCTGCCTGTATGCTCATTTATCTCTGAGGAAAACAAGATCATGGATAGCTGCTTTTGCATCTTCTGTAGGTAGTTTTCCATAGGTGTTGACATGACTAAAGAACTCTGGGACAGACTGTCTGTTAACGCTCTGAGAGCCTTGTAAAACTGGAACACGAGGTCAAATAAAAATGGGCCGAATACCGATCCCTGTGGAATACCATTGAGTACCTGGTGCTTTTCACTTCGACCTTCCGTTTCCAGTGTGACAAATGAATCAGAACTAATATCTGCCATTATATGTCATTTTTAAATGTATAATTTAATTTAATTGATTTATTTTTTTCACAAAATTACCTAATACAAAATACAAAAAAATCTAAAAATCTAAAAAATACAAAATAAAGTCAGAATTGTGAGACATAAACTCACAATTGCAAGTTATTGAGTCAGAATTGCGTGATATAAACTTGAAATTGCAAGAAATAAAGTCAGAATGGCAAGATACAATCTCAATTGCGAGAAATAAAGTCAGAATTGCAAGATGTATATAAACAATTGTAAGTTATGAAGTCAGAATTGCAGGATATAAACTCACAATTGCAAGTTTGTATTTCACGATTCTGACTTTTCTTGCAATTCTGGCTTTTTTCTCACAAATGCAAGTTTGTATTTTCCAATTCTGACTTTTCTCGCAATTGCGTGTTTATATCTCACAATTCTGACTTTTTTCTCACAAATGCAAGTTTGTATTTCACGATTCTGACTTTTCTTGCAATTCAGAATTTTTTTTCTTGCAATTCTGACTTTTTTTCTCACAAATCCAAATTTGTATTTCGCAATTCTGACTTTTCTCATAATTCTGAGTTTATATTTCACAATTCTGACTTTTTTCTCGCAAGGGCAAGTTTGTTTTTCGCAATTCTGACTTTTCTTGCAATTCTGATTTTTTTCTCGCAATTCTGACTTCTCAAATGCAAGTTTGCATTTCGCGATTCTGACTTTTCTCGCAATTCTGACTTTTTTTCTCATAACTGCGAGTTTATATCTCGCAATTCTGACTTTTTTCTCGTAAATGCAAGTATGTGTTTCACGATTCTGACTTTTCTTGCAATTCTGAGTTTTTTTCTCGCAATTCTGACTTATTTCTCGCAAATGCAAGTTTGTATTTTGTGATTCTGACTTTTTTCTCTCATAACTGCGAGTTTATATCTCACAATTCTGACTTTTTTCTCATAAATGCAAGTTTGTTTCACGATTCTTACTTTTCTTGCAATTGACTTTTTTTCTCGCAATTCTGACTTTTTTCTCACAAATGCAATCTTGTATTTCGCGATTCAGATTTTTCTTGCAATTCTGATTTTTTTTTTTTCTCGCAAATGCAAGTATGTGTTTCACGATTCTGACTTTTCTTGCAATTCTGACTTTTTTTCTCGCAATTCTGACTTATTTCTCGCAAATGCAAGTTTGTATTTCGTGATTCTGACTTTTCTCACAATTCTGACTTTTTTCTCATAAATGCAAGCTTGTATTTCACGAAACGAAATTAAATTTTAATAATATACACTACCATCCAGTTTGGGTCAATAGCCTACAATTTTTACATTTTTGTCAAAGAAGTCTAATATGCTCATATTTGCATGTATTTGAGCAAAAATACGGTAATATTGTAAAATATTATTACGATTTAAAATAAATCTTTTTTATTTTGATGTATTTTAGAATGTAATTTTTTCCTGTGATGACAGAACTACATTTTCAGCATCATTACTCCAATTTCCAGTGTCACATGATCCTTCAGAAATCATTATATTATGCTAATTTGCTGCTCATTTCTTCTTATAATTACTGTTGAAAACAGTTGTGCGGTCAAGCTACCCATCACACTGGAAATGGAAGGTTAAGTCAAGCACATTGCATTGCGGGATAGTATTTCAAACATAATGTAAAATCTGTTTGTCCAATGCACATTTATCATAGTTGAAGTTGCAGTGCTATAAACTTGTTGGTAATTCTGCCATTTGAAGCTTGTAAATCAGATCCAAACATGCTTGACTGACCTCTTACACACATTCCCACCACCGGGCACCAGTCTGATTCTGACACTGTTTTCCCCTCCGCATTTCATGGTTAAACTGTACTGATCCCTGTGAGAGCCGCACAGTAATGGCCCGTGAAGGGAAGCTGTCTGAAGTAACCAGCCAACAACTGCGGCCAGTTCACCCTGTAGGCCAGTGATACAGACTTCATCAAAACATCATTTTCCAATGAGACAAGAACAACTTGAGTTGTGAGTACTGTGTGAACGCAAAAGCAATATTTTGATTTGGCCAAGTGAAACAATTAATATGAAAGTTTGGAAACGGCTTGTGAGTTTACATTACCTGTTATTAAAGAACGACGCGTCAGAAGTATTAGATGTGTATTTGTATGGTACTTGATCTCCTTTGCAAATTGTGAATGAAAAATAGATCCACATTACATGGCTTAATTGCAAAAAAAAACTATTAAAGTCAGCGTTTCCCATGCTATTTCATCTTACGGTGCATTTACAGTTTTCATAATTCATTGTATCATGACATGAGACAGCTGTAACATGAGACATTTTTTTGAAATGCAATAATAATGTATAAAAGGACAGCCAAGAATAATGTTAAAATAGTCAATAGAAAAGTGAATTAGAAAATCAGACTAAGTGAATTAGAAAGTTAGACTAAATTTAACATACATAAATATAAGAGAAAAAAAAAAAAGTTTAAACCGTACTCTTTATTCTTGTACTATTTGCCATTTAAATTGAAAATCACTCTCATGTAAATGAAACAAATGTGTGCATTTACAGTCTGGAAGTAAATTATTTATTTTATTTTATTTTACAAATATTTATATATTTGATTTTATTCATTTTATTTTACAAATGTGTGTATATATTTACTCTGCCTGGGTTTTATTTTATTTTATTGCTTTTAAAAATATTAATATATTTTAGCCTGTATTTTTTTTAATTATTATTTATTTTATTGCATTTCATTTTTTTTTTATTGCATTTCAATTTCTTTTTTTGCTCTATTGCTTTTAAAAGTATTAATATATTTTAGCCTTTTTATTTTATTTTATTTTACACACATTTATATAACTCTGCCTGGATTTTATTTTATTTTATTTTATTTTATTTTATTTTATTTTATTTTATTTTATTTTTTTTTTTTTTATTTTATTGTTTCTTTAAAATGAATTCATATATTTAGCCTGGATTATTTTGTTTTTATTTTACAAATATTTTATATTTTTAGCCCCCATTTTATTTTATTTTATTTTATTTTATTCTTTTTTAAAAAATATTCATATATTTATCCTGGATTATTTTGTTTTTATTTTACAAATAATTTAGAGTTTTAGCCTTGATTTTATTTTATTTTATTTTACAAATATTTAGATTTTTAGCCTCATTTCTAGTCTTATTTTATTTTATTTTATTTTATTTTACAAATGTGTATATATACGTTGACTGGGTTTTATTTTTTATTGCATTTTAATTTATTTTTTATTGCTCTATTGCTTTTAAAAATATTCATATATTTTAAACTGTATTATTTATTTGTTTTTTTTATTGCATTTTATTACATTTTAATTTATTTTGTTGCTATTCTTTTAAAAATTGTTGCTATTATTTAAAAAATATTAATATATGTTAGCATGGATTATTTTACTTTATTTTATGTTGCACAGATTTATATAACTCTGCCTGGATTTTATTCTATTTTATTTTAATATTTCTTTAAAAACATATTCATATATTTTTGCGTTTCATATAATTTAGAGTTTATATAATTTAGCATTTAGATAGAAATAATTTAGAGTTTTAGTATCGATTTTATTTTATTTTATTTTATTGCTTTTAAAAATATTCATATATTTTGGTCTGGATTATTTTATTATTTATTTTATTGCACTTTACTTTACAAGTGTATATTCTGCCTGAATTTTATTTGATTTCATTATATTGCTTTTTTTTTTTATTGCACACTCTTTGTTGTGTGGCTATTTAACCACTAGATCGCAGCAGTGGTGTATTATAATGCTGTGAGGTGAGTGTTGTCCACAAGATGGCAGCAACAACACACAAGCTCCACATTTCGTCCCGTCCTGCGGTAGAACGAATGATAATGACAAACCTACAAATGAAAACTGCTAAAGAGCGATCACACTAATGTGTTGTGACACCGAGTAAATTTATCACTTCATTCTAATACAGCACAGGTCACTGAGTACCATTATTCTTTGTGTCTTCATTTCCCGCCACCTAATGAGATAAATAATCAGGTGGAGCGTGAAGTAAACACAAAATGCCTTTTGTAAGCACTTCACTCAATTAAATATAACAAATGTAAAATAGACAATAGAGACAGCTGGAGTTAGTGTTTATAGCATTTCATACCACTTTTCCAAACACATTCAATCAGGTTGATCTATTTACTTTCCTTGATTTATTTTAGGCCTAGTTTTAAAAATAAACCAATGATATGAAGCAATTGCTTAATAACTATTAAGAAGGGGCTATTGTTTTGTCATTTCAGAGCCTCTGGTTATTTTGGTTGGAGATGGAGAGGTCATTTGGTACAGTGAAGCTCATTCAGGAACTGCCTTGGCTTGCTTTCCGAGTGGCACAATCCCCAAAAATCAATCCATGTTCAGATCTGGTCCCAATTATCTCCTCTCAAAAGCCTAACACCCTTTCCATGTCTCTCTTTTGAGAGTTTTGCGCCCCAGTTCCCCAGGCTGTAATTAAAGTCCATCCCTGTTTAGATCTGTTTCCACTGAAGTATTTATTCCACCAGTGCTGCTGGGATAATGACTCAGTCTGGTTCAACATGCTGAAAATGCAAAACCAGGCTAAGGTGGTTTGCTGGTCTTGGCTGGTTTAAGTTGGTCTTCCAGCCTGAGCTAGCTGGTTGAGGAATGCCATAATAAATTCAACTCCATTCCGGGTTTTAGCTACAGCCTTGACTTCCACACTGCCGCTTAATAAAATCCATTCCACTCCGCTCATTCAAAGTCTATATAAATTAAACTCCATTCCGTGTTTTCACTACTCGCGCCTGGTGCATTTCATTGACACCGTGAGGTAATCAAAGTATTAGCATCTGTTGCTCAGGTAGGTGTTTTTTTTTTTTTTTTTTTTTTTAACCAGATAAAACTAAAACATTTCCACCATTATTTTTTTTCAGGGAAAAATACGATTTTTTTTTTTTTACCTTTTAACTAGTGATGGGAGAAACGAACATTTTCGAAGCTTCAAATCATTTGAACCAATTCCTTCGGAAAATGATTCACTGTTTTGAAGCGCTCGAAATACCATCTTTTACAAACCCAATGCAAATACTTTAAGTAATTACCACACAGTTACCACAAACTGTAATACTGTATAAGATTTCTATTCGAAATGAAAGTATCCACCTTATTTTTCCCATAAGAGTGGGTGCAGCCATTTGTAAATTTTTTGTGTCTGGCTTCCGGTCTCATCCAATTCCAGCTATTTTTAGCTGCACAAAAAGCTCGTTTTGCTGCTTGATATTGCAAACTGGTGTGTCTTACCATATTATTTTAATGTATTATCTTAATTATGAACACACTGGTTTGTAGTGCAAACTGTTTTACCGTTTACTGCACTTCGATATTGTTCTCGTTATTTCCCAGTGGCGGATTATGAACCGGACGTCTAACACATTACCAGAAAACAGCTTACTTCCGCATTGAAAAATAAGGTGGATAAATCTAGGCCTGTTTTAATTTCAGACATTTCAGTCACTGATGCTCTTCAGTAGAGAGTTTTCACAATGCGTCATCAGTCGGCCATATTGCTGGCACTGGATGTAAACAATGCCAGTGAACGGAACAAAACTTGCATATTTTGCTAATTATTGCTGCTGAAAATTGTCAATTATTGTCATGTTTTGAGGCTGTACTAATCAGATGGACCGGGAAAAACATTTGGAGTACTACAGACTGCCAAAAGTTATAACTAAACAAGGAGAAGAGTGCAAAAAACTGAGGAACAAATGGCATTTGTGGTTGGCCAAACTGAACCAGGATTTCCAGGGCAAGAATCTTGACCCCACTCATGTTTGTTCTTATCATTTCTGGTCAGGTTGGCGAAATATTAGGCTAATATCTTAATTAATACTGCTCGTACGTATCTTTACCACATATTAACTTTAGTTTCTCAAAATATTGCCTTAATAATACCTTTTATAGCAAAATAATACCTACAATTTTATTATTACCTACAATATAATACCTAAACACATATAATAATACAAAGTAATACCTTTCCTGCTTATTCTTCTCTATGATTTAGCAGCTTCCACATGTTTTTTCCATGGTTTACACAGCATAAATTAGCAGAACAACATATTCAGTAGTACATTAACCATGCAATCCATGCTGTTGTTTACATCCGAGTATCCAATATGACCACGCATCCGGGTAACTGACCAAATCGTGACTTAAGTGCAAACCCTCTATTGGCAACGCTAAACCCGACAGGCAAATACTTACTTGCCGACAAGCCGCCAAAATAAATGCTACTTTTAAGTTTGGAAATGGTGACAATTAAAAAAAAAAAAAAAAAAGAAAGAAAAAAAGAAAAGATAAATATTATAATTTTATTTTTTAAGTTTACTATAAAATAATTGTCATTTTATTTAATACTCTTTTACCTTCAAATATAATAATATTATCACACTTTATTATTTTGTTTATTACTATTATTATTTTTGCTTATATATATGTTATTTACACACACACACACACACATATATATATGTGTGTGTGTGTTTGTGTGTGTGTACTTGTTTTTGCTACATTGTGGGGACCAAATGTCCCCACAAGGATTGTAAAACCTGAAATTTTTGACATTGTGGGGACCGGCCTGTGGTTCCCACAATGTTAAAAAAATGATTAAAAATAGTAAATTATGTTTATCTGAAAATGTAACAATGCATGTTTTCTGTAAGGAGTAGGGTTAGGGTTAGGGTTAGGGTTGGGTTAGGGGATAGACAATATCGTTTGGTCAGTATAAAAACTATAGAAGTCTATGGAAAGTCCCCACAATTCACAAAAACAAACGTGTGTGTGTGGTTTTTTTCTTTTTAATTGTTTTTTTTTTTTTTTTACCCTACTGGTCAAACGTTTTTTATGTACATATAAATGTTTTTTTCCTGACAGTTGTCAGGAAAAAAATATGGTGATATTGGAGTTTAAAAAATGGACAAAATATTATTTTTACTCTGACTCAAAATTCCTGAGATAAAGCCCTTCTGACAACTTCCTGTGTGACAACTAACCCCGGTCTCCCTTATATCAAAATACAGTGAAATATGTGACCCTTGACCACAAAACCAGTCTTAAGTAGCATGGGTATATTTGTAGCAGTAGCCAAAAATACATCTAAAATTTTTCTTTCATGCCAAAAATCATAGGGTATTAAGTAAAGATCATGTTCTATGAAGATATTTTGTAAATTTCCTACCATAAATATATCAAAACTTAATTTTTGAATAGTAATATGCATTGCTGAGAACATTTGCACATCTTTAAAGGCGATTTTCTTAATTTTTTTTTTTTTTTTTTTTTTGCACCCTCAAATTCCAGATATTTAAAAAGTCGTATCTCCGTTAAATATTATCCTATCCTAACAAACCATACATCAATGGAAAACGTATTTATTCAGCTTTTAGATGATGTATACATCTCAATTTCAAGAAATTTACCCTTATGACTTGTTTTGTGGTCCAGGGTCAGATATGGCACCACTCTAGTACTTGTTCCACAGAAGAAAGAAAGTCTTACAGGTTTATAATGACATGAGTGTGAGAAAATGATTTCAGAACTTTTATTTTTAGGTGAACTGTCCCTTTAAGAGGCAGAAATGCTGCGCTAATAAAGTTATTAATGCAAGTTATTCTCTTACCCAGTAAGTGACGCCATCAAGTTAATTTTAGGCCAGTGACATTTAACGCATTAACATCATTAACCCAAAAAGAAAAAAAAGCAGCACGAAACAAACAAGAAGCTCTCAAGATTAGAGAAAGAGGGGCTGGGCGGGGAGGAGGTAAACAGGACATTATTGAGCCCGAAATATTCGTCGAAATCCCATCTGGAAGTAATTAATGGACAGTGTACAAGAGCCAGCCTTAAAAGATTTGAAATATTTGCTGAAGTGCCCCCTTGTTCCTAATTATATCTCACTGGCTGCCTCCCTCATTATTTAGAACTGCCCACTATGAAGGAAAAAACACAAGTGAAAGTGAATGCGGGCCCCTCTCCGGGGGCCCCCTGCCCGGGCCCCGTTCAAACAGCATCAAGCTAATGCTTAATGGCAGATCCTGAATGAGTCACTGTGCTGGAATAAAAGTCATTAATGAGGTAATTTTATTAACGGCGCTTGCTCGGAAGAGCGGGAGGGGAAAACGTCCAGGCGAACATCAGCGCCGACGGAGGAAATTAGGGTTTCACTCCGCGCTAATTAATGCCTTTAAGAGATTAAATGCAAGCACCAAATTAACTGCCCCAAAAACCTTCATTGAGGGGAAGAAATACATTGTTGCCCTCCCATGTAATTACAGGACAGTGCAAATTCAATTTTAATGAGGCGAAAGCCACTCCTTCAGCTCATTTTTCCCCCCTCTTCAGTCCGCCGAGAGAAAGAGAGCGCTAGTGAAAGCTTGCTCTTGTTGAGGCCTAAGTTAAAGGAAGCACCGGGAGGACAAAGGCCGATTGTGTGCGAGCCGAACGCTTTAGAAGCCGTAAACAGGTATAGGGGCTGAATAGCCCTCCTTCTGAGACTCCTGGGAGGCCTGGCTTCCCATCTCCACAACACTGGGCTCTCAGAGACGTAGAGAAGGAGAAACAAGGTGAGGAGGGGACGTTCGGCGCTGAAAAGGGCCCCGGTGAAGCGAGCGGGCGCTCGCGGCCTCCCTCCCGCTCTCGTCGAGTTATCTTTATACAGGTTTTGTCTCTTCTAATTGGAGCTGATGGGTGACTAATTGGTAGCTTTTTTACAAAGCGCGCTACTTAAGCCACGGCAGGCCGAGGGAGACAGCATGAGCGGAGTTAATGAGAGGTTTTACACAAATAAAGGTCTTAAACTAGGCCCTCCATCTTCGCGAGGGGGGCCGCAGAGGAAAGTTGAGGATATCCTTTTGTCGTAAATTTCTCTTCTTCTTCTTCTTCTCTTTTTTTTTTCTTCCGTGCAGGTATCTGAAAAGGGGAGACATTCAAAGGTGGAGGAGATGGCGAGCACTTGTGAGGATAAAGGAATCCATTCGATATTGTTTGGAACCTTTCGTTTTCGTGTGTCGGTAAATAAGAGCAGGGCACGGCCTCTCCGCTCAATGCTCTTTAGTTCGGACAGATAATGAGAGAACACTCTACGTACACACACACACAGGGCCGTGTTGAGCCACTTTAAGGTAATGTTTGAGTGCTCGAAACACCACACACATGCACACACAAAGGGCACTATTGCTTTATGTAGACACACACTCTCGAACACACTCGCATATAAAATAGGTGCCACAAGATGTCCAAGAACCATGTACTAACACTTCAATTAATTGGCACATGTTTGATAATAATTAAAAAAAAATTTTTATTTATATTTGTTTTAGATTTTATTTTATCATCTATATTTATTTTGTAATCTAAAATAATAAATATTAAATATATTTGAAGAGTTCAGATGCAAAACCAGCTAAAAGCCATCTTGGTCAAAAATGAGATAATGATACTGAGTGAATGCTCCTGACACATAGTATACATCCATCAAATACTTTTACTTCAAACTCGCTAAAATCCAGCCTCAGCTCAATCAGAAGTACCAGTACTTACATAGAAATCTATACAAAGTAGCCAGAAAGAAATGCTCATTTTAAAGAAAAACGTCAGATGGATTTAGAGGCTTTTGCATCTGAATTCTTCATTTCTTACACTTCACTTGTCACTCATTTCATTTCATTTGATTGCCATTTTGAAATACTGTTTTACTTAGTTGCTGTTTTTGAAATATTATCGTTTTTTGTTTTAGATTTTTATTGTATTATTAAAAAAATCTATTCCAAATAAATGCTAAATTAGTCATGTATCAAATGTGTCATGGTTTCCACAAACATATTATATATAATAATATATATATGATAATAATCAAACTATTATAAATTATTTGATGCCAATAACAACTGAGAATGGAGCAGCAAATAAGCATATTATATTATTTCTGAAGGATCATGTGACACTGAAGACTAGAGTAATGGTGCTGAAAATGTAGCTTTGTCATCACAGAAATAAATTATATTTTACATTGTAATAATATTTCTGTTTTTACTGTATATTAAATGCAGTCTTGCTGAGAATAACAGCCTTCTTTCAAAAATAAATAAATACATAAATAAATGTGCATTTTTATAATCATTCCTAACTTTTGACTGGTAATCATAATAAAAATAAATAAATAAATAAATAAATTTACATTTTAAAAAATTATTCCTAACTTTTGACTGGTAATGAATAAATAAATAAATAAATTTACATTTTAATAATTATTCCAAACTTTTGACTGGAAGTATTAATAATGATAATAATAATAATAATAATAAATAAATAAATAAATAACATTTATATTATGTATTAAATGTAATTCTACCCACAAAGTATTTCACAACGTTGTACAATGCTTTTTATTTTGTTTTGAAGTTAATTTAATAGTCCTGCAAAAGGTTAAAATTTATATTGTTAGGTACTGTTTAATTCTGTTTAATAATATTTTACACAAACCACCTTATTTATTTATTTATTGATTGATTGATTGATTGATTGATTGATTAGAAGTTAATTTAATAATCCTGTGCCTTTAAGGGTTAAAATGTATATGATTATATAAGACAAAATATATTGTTAAATACAGTTTTATTATTATAATAATCATAACAATAATAAATAATTAAATAAATAACAATAATAATAATAATAATTTTTATTTTGTTTTGAAGTTGATTTAATAGTCATGCAAAAGGTTAAAATTTATATTGTTAGATACTGTTGAATAATATTTTATTTACACTAATCACCTTTTATTTATTTATTTATTTATTGGAAGTTCATTTAATTAATAATTCTGTGCCTTTAAGGGTTAAAATATATATGAATATATAAGAAAAAAATGGTTAAATACTGTTTTATAATAATAATAATAATTATTATTATTATTATTATTATTATTATTATGTAAATAAATATATAACATTATATATATAGTATATATTAAATATAATACTTATCCGCTGAGATTTCACAAATTACAATGCTTTTTATTTTGTTTTGAAGTTAATTTAATAGTCCTGCAAGAGGTTAAAATGTGCCTTGCCTTTTAAAGGTTAAAACATATATTGTTATTTACTGTTTAATAATATTTTACACTAATCACTTTTTATTTATTTATTTTTTATTTTTTTGTTATTTATTTATTGGAAGTTAATTTAATAATTCTGTGCCTTTAAGGGTTAAAATATATATTAATATATAAGAAAAAATATATATTGTTAAAATGGTTTTATAATAATAATAATAATAATTGATTATTATTATTATCATTATTATTATCAATACGCAAGTAAATAAATAACATTATATATATTATATATTAAATATAATACTTATCCGCAGAGATTTCACAAAATTGTACAATGCTTTTTATTTTGTTTTGAAGTTAATTTAATAGTCCTGAAAAAGGTTAAAATGTGCCTTTTAAAGTACCCTTAAAATACTGTTTAATAATATTTAACACTAATCACCATTTATTTATTTAAAGTTCATTTAATAATTCTGTGCCTTTAAGGGTTAAAATGTATATGAATATATAAGAAAAAAAAATTATATTATTAAATACTATACATTACATATTACAGAGAGTTAGCACTCGAATAAGTCAACAGCATCACAAAAAAACACATCCCTGATGATCAACCTATTCATTACTTGATCTAAACCATAAGCTAGTCGTCCAAACCGGGGTCAGATCTTAATGTGGGTTCTATACCGTAATGAATAGACCATCTAGGGCTGAAGTGCTCAGCATAGTGAAGTAAACTCCCTGCAGGTGAAGGATAATAAAATGCTACATGCTGCTTTTCTTCCACGCCGCTGTTATTTACTTAGGTTTTGTTGTGGAAATACTTGTTGTTTTTTGTCTGTTTGCATTAGTTCGTGAATTCAATGCGAAAGACACACTGAATACAGAAAAGGGAACCCAGCTGAGAGGTGAGAAGCCATGCTCAGCTGCTCTGTGTCCCGTATGACCCGAAAAGACCTTTTTATAATGGACAAAGAATGCACACAATGAGCCCAGTTAGGAAACACTCGGTTTTTCATCCATATCAGGAGTTTTTATGACCCTTCATGTCCTCCTGCCTTATTTTACGCATTAAAACTGTGGCCTGTCAGCATCTGCTTTCCAAAAATAACATTTCCTTGGCTGCATAATTAGCTGGCCAAATATTTGCGCTGACTAATTTGTCGAGGTATTCTCCTGATGCGTAATCCATTAGCTCCCATCAGGTGCCTTTGTCTCCAATCCAAATGAGGCATTTGCATTTCCTTTGTTATTTAAATCGTGCATTTCCTCCAAACTGTGAGAATTAACTTCCTAATGAACTTCACACAAAAGAGAAGGGACCTCACTTACAAACTCTCTCCTCGGGCTAAACTAATGATGCGAACAAGAGAGACACTTGTCATGATTAGGGGAGTATCGTGAGCCGGAGAATAGGCCACAGGAAGAGATCAGCCGCAGTGATGCTGATGCATTGCTCACAAGCAGGGATTCCAACTGCCTTTGCGTAACAAGGCATGACATTTACGTCTGGCTGAGGATAAAGAGAGAGTTTTTGGGAAATGCAAAATGACGTGGATACTCAGGCAAGAGATGAGTCGAAAAAACTTGATTTTGACATCAAAAACAAAATGTTTACATATGGGTACATGACATAAAAATAGCATCATTTTCCAACATCAGTTTAATTAAACTCACTTTTAAAAGTTAAAATTAATTGAATATATAAGGAAAACGTGTATTGTTAGATGCTGTTTATTATTATTATTATTATTATTATTATTATTAAAGTATTTTAGACCGTTTTAATCACCTGTTAACTTTTTTGTTTGTTTGTTTTGGAGTTCATTTAATAGTCCTGCAAAGTGCCATTAAGGGTTAAAATGTATATAAATGTATAAGAAAAATTATATTGGTAGATATTATATTACATTCTGGTTTAATATTTTACATTAATCACCTATTACTTTTTTTGAAGTTCATTTAATAGTCCTGCAAAGTGCTGTTAAGGGTTATTATTATTATTATTATTATTATTATTAAATATTTTAGACAGTTTTTAATCACCTATTAACTTTTTAATTCGTTTGATTTTAAGTTCATTTATTAGTCCTGCAAAGTGCATTTAAAGGTTAAAATGTATATAAATATGTAAGAAAAAATATATTTTACACTAAACACCTATTACTTTTTTTTAAAGTTCATTTAATAGTCTTGCAAAGTGACTTTAAGGATTAAAAAGTATAGAAATATATAATATATAAACTATTAAAAATCTAAATTATATATGTATTTAAAGTATTTTTAATAAAAAAATGTTTTTAGATTTTTATTTATTTATTTATTTTTATTTATTTATTTTTGGGGGGAAGTTAATTTAATAGTCCTGAAAAGTGCCTTTGAAGGTTAAAAAATATATAATCATATAAGAAAATGTTATATTGTTACTATTGTTACATATTGATACTATTTAATATTATTTATTTATTATTTATTTTTAAGTTTATTTAATAGTCCAAAGTGCCTTTAAGAGTTAAAATGTATATAAATACATCATTTTATATATATAAAATAATATATTGTTAATTTTTTCTATTATTATTATTTTTTTTTTAAATCCCATATTAGCATATATATATATATATATATATATATATATATATATATATATATATATATATATATTATTTCTTCTTTTTCTATTTTTGTATGTTGGCATGAGGTTGAATATTTGGATATGGCAACTCTTTTTTTTAGTTTGCTAGTTAAAAGTGTACTTCAGCTCTGCTATAAAATATCTATTCCTAATGCAGTCCTATGCAAAATAGTAAACAAAAGCGCAACTAAGTATGAAAGTGCAGTTTAAAACAGTTTTATATGAAGCATAGCATGTCACACTGCTTTCCTGTGTTATTTGATCAACATAAAAAACCTTTTTGTAATCTTACATGTAACAAAACAAATTAAATTGCATGTCATCGATTGCAGGCCCCTCTCTGTCTCTCTCTCTGGTTCTTTTAGCCGTGTCAGGGTCAGCTGATGTTAACCTCAGAGTGAGGTCATCCCCTCATTAGCCCTCACCGATTAGCATAGAAAGTGAATGGCGGGGGATTATCACAGACCCCCCTCATGTCCTGCTGAGGGTTTGGGATGCCCTTCTGAAAAAGACACCTCAGGAGCCACTGCTCTCCATTCGGCTCTGATCCCTTCCACATGGTGCTAGAGCTGCATTACCACTGACCTGAGAGCAGGGGGTTGTGATTGGTCAAAATGACAGGATGACATCTACCTGAGGCAGCCCATGGAGACAGGTCACGCCATCCGCACAATCTCATAAAGATAGCACTCATTAAGGCCTTAATTACAGGTTCACTAGCAGGATAGGAGGACATGCTGAGAGTCTTTTGTTCTGTCAATCAAGGTGTGTGTACTGAGAAGGAAAGAGAGAGTTTTTATCCAAAACAAAGCTGATAGCACATAATTTCCTGTTCCTGTTGAATGCTTTGATATTTAGCACTGTGTGTAAATTAATATATTATTAAAAATAATATATAAATCAACTAAAAAAAAAATACACTACCGGTCAAACGTTTTTGAACAGTAGGATTTTAATGTCTCTTCTGCTCACCAAGCCTGCATTTATTTGATTCAAAGTACAGCAAAAACAGTAAAATTTTGAAATATTTTTACTATTTTAAAAAACTGTGTTCTATCTGAATATATTTTAAAGTGTAATTTATTCCTGCGATTTCAAAACTGAAATTTTAGCATGATTACTCCAGTCACATGATTCTTCAGAAATCATTCTAATATTGTGATTTGCTGCTCAAAAAGCATTTATTATTATTATCATTATGTTGTACACAACTGAGTAGAATTTTTTCAGGTTTCTTTGATGAATTGAAAGTTCAGATGAACAGCATTTATCTAAAATATAAATCTTTTGTAACATTATAAATGTCTCTATCATCACTTTTGATCCGTTTAAAGCATCCTTGCTAAATAAAAGCATTAATTTCTACAAAATATAAATAAATTAAATAAAAAATTGAATAAATAAATCAAAACTGACTCCAAGTTTTTGAATGGTATAGTGTATAATGTTACAAAAGTTTTTTATTTCAGATAAATGCTGATCTTTGGATCTTTCTATTAATCAAACAATCCTAAATCTACTCAGCTGTTTTAAATATTTATGATAATAATAATAATAAGTGTTTTTTGAGCAGCAAATCACAATATTATAATGATTTCTGAAGGATCATGACTGGAGTAATGATGCTAAAAATATAGCTTTGAAACCACAGGAATAAATTACATTTTAAAAAATATTCAAATAGAAAACAGTTATTTTAAATAGTAAGTTGCTGTACTTTGAATGGTAAGCAAAAGGCTTGGTGAGCAAAAGAGACTTCATTAAAAAACATTAAAAATCTTACTGTTCAAAAACTTTTGACTGGTATCGTAGATCTGTACGTGTGTGTGTAATGATGGTTAGCTGATGTTAAAAAAGTCTCATATAAAAGTATTATAATTTTACAACGACAAGAATAACGGTTAACACCTCTTTGGCAAAGGTTTCTGTTACTATAGTAATTTTCTGGTATGTTATGACACGTCTTGTACCAAGACATACGTACCTGAAAACGAGGCTCAAAGCGGTTCGCTTATTAATTCCCCGCCTGTCAATCAAGCGCTTCAGCCAATGAGAGAGCGCCCTGTTGGCCCTTCAGCGTTTCCAGTTATCCCGCCCCTCTCTGCGCTACGTCAGCACTCAGACTCAAACATGGCGGTGCCCATAGCAAAGTGCCTGGCAGCTTATGCCTATTTATTACTAATATCTTTAATATTTCCGCACGCTTTGGCCGACAACGCTGTCGGGGACTCGCCGCACCGGCGTTTTGAGTATAAATACAGTTTCAAAGGGCCACATCTGACACAGAGTGATGGAACAATCCCATTCTGGATTCATACTGGGAGTAAGTTGATAGATTCTGTCCTCTCTCATCCAACTGTATTAATGTCTGTCATCTGTCAGGATGTTTAGTCTATACAGATACGTGTAGTTTAAATACCCCTTTAAATGTATGTGAAGCTGCATTATTATTGGTGGTGCAATTATTATTGAATGAATGATGAAGGATTGCATTGCTTTTGCATGTGGGGTTTTTGTATTAATGCAAAAATTATGATATTTTGTAACGAATTTTAAAATAAACTATTCATATTTTTAAAAATCAGTGCAATATATCAGTTTTGATATGTTGTTTGACTGTCAGCTGTGTTTTTATGGTGTGTTGAGAAACAGCAGCTGCTTTTCAATAAGAAGTGTTAGTTTGATTAGTCATTCGACTCACATAATCATTTTTGATGCACAGTCTTGGTGACATTGTTAAAACTGTGAATAATAAATGTATGCATGCAGTTTCACAGCTGACATGGCACTAGTTTTCCTAAAGGGTTAAACAAATCTGTCTCGGCATGTGCGAAGAGCAAAGTTCTGTTTTGCAACACTTCCCAAATCTCTTAATTGTGCTGCACGTATTAGCCAGCAGGAGCAATAAATGCTGTTTATTTAGTCCTCAGATTTAATGTTGTGGTTTCTGTCACGCTCTATTCAAATAGATTTATCACAATAGAGAAGTATGCTGTCAGGGAAGTGTCTACTTATAAACCTGGCATTGTGCCAGATATCACAAGGGTGTGTGATGGTGAAATTATGTAATGTAAATGCTTTCTATATCTAATAGCTATACTGATGGGTTTGGAAACCAACAAATACTCAGAAACCAGCTTTCTTACCTCAGCTCTTCCTGGTTTTGAGAAACAACCATTTAATATAAAAAATAAATTAAGCAGTAAGTACTAACTAAATTTCTATTCATGTATTTTCACATTTCTGTCTTTTCTTCAGATGCCATTCCTAGTTCGGATCAGATCCGAATCACTCCATCTTTGCGGAGCCAGAAGGGTTCGGTTTGGACAAAAAGCCCTGTAAATTTTGAACACTGGGAAGCTGAAGTGGCGTTCCGTGTGTCTGGACGAGGACGAATGGGAGCAGATGGATTGGTAAGAGGGGAGAAATTATTTTTTAAATATCTTTCTAATAAATATAATATAAAATAACTTTTTATTTATATATGTGAGCCTCATTTCTACATTTGTGGCTGTAGGCATTTGTAAGCATACAGAAGCACAGACATAAATTGTTATCGTTATGATGGTGGAGGGTCATGTTGACCCTTTTAGGGTTATGACAGCCTTGAGCTAGTGTCACAGGTTAAATTCCAGATTGCCTGATATATGAGCTAAAATATGACTGATAGAACCCTTTTGAGATCTTAAGTTAAGCATTTACACAAGTACCATACTAGAAATTGCTTTGAAATTGAAGCTTATTATGCCACAAAAAAGGTAATTGCTATTATCTTTTTTTTTTCATCGTACAATTAATATTATATATATATATATATATATATATATATATATATATATATATATATATATATATATATATATATATACATACACATACTCATACTACCGTTCAAAGGTAAAGGTTCAAACAGTAATATTGTGAAATATTATTCCAAGTTAAAATAATGGTTTACGATTTTAATTTATTATTATTATTTAATTATTAAATATTTAATTAATTAATTTAAATGATTTATTATTTAAATATATGGTTTCCATATATACTTATATATGGAAACCTGTGATATTTTTTTTTTTAGGATTCTTTGATGAATAAGAAGTAAAAAGAAATCTTTTGTAAATATATATACTACCATTCAAATGGTTGGGGTCTGTATTTTGTTTTTGTTTTGTTTTTTCAGCAACGATGTGTGAAATTAATGAAAAGTGATGATAAAGACTTGTTAGAAATTGTTAGAAAATATTTCTTTTTTAATAAATTCTGTTCTTTTTAATTTTTTTTATTCATCAAAGAATCCTGAAAATCCCAAAATATTAAGCAGCAAAACTGTTTCTAACATTGATGATAAATAAGCATATTGTTAATAAATCAGAATGATTTCTGAATGATTATGTGACACTGAAGACTACACTGTAAAAAATAAAAACACAATTTGTTGAGTCAGCTTAAAATAATTTGTTACCCTGCTGCCTTAAAATTTTAAGTTCAGTCAACTAAAATAAGTTTAGTCAACTTGAAATGTTAAGTTGTACTAAGTAACAACTTAGATATTTGTGTTTGCTAAACTTAGCAGATATGTAAGTAACCCAGCTGCCTTAAAATTTTAAGTTGATTCAACTCAAATATCTAAGTTGTCACTTAGTATAATTTAATATTTCAATTTGAATAATCTTTTTTTGAGTTGACTGAACTTAAAATTTTAAGGCAGCCAGGTTACAAATTATTTTAAGTTGACTCAACAAATAGTTTTTTACAGTGTAGAGTAATGGATTATGAAAATTTAGCTTTGCATCACATGAATAAATTATGTTCTACAATATATTAAAATAAAAAACATTACTTTAAATTGTAATAATGTTTCACAATATTACTGTGTTTTTGATCAAATTCATGCAGCCTTAATGAACAGAACAAACGTCTTTTAAAAAAAAAAAAAACATTAAAAACCTTACTGATTACAATTTGTCCAAATTCTTAAATGTAAACTCACAATTACAAAAATTATGAGATAAAAAAAAAGTCACAATTACCTTATTCTTTTATTTTATTTTTTGGTTCCTTGGCAGAAACAAGCTTCCATACTAATGCTTACCAAAGCTGAATTTGTTTAATCAAAAATTTATTATTGTAAAATAACACAGTTTAATAATAGTAACACAACTTAAAATAACTGTTTTTTATTTTAAGATAATTTAAAATGTCATTTATCCTTGTGATGCAAAGCAGAATTTTCAGCATTATTACTCCACTCTTCATTGTCACATGATCCTTCAGAAATCATACTATGTTGTTTTGCTTCTCAACAAACAATTCTAATTGCCATTGTTAAAAACAGTTGTGCTGCTTTTGATTTTTGCAGAAGACATTTTTTTTTTTTTCAAGATTCTTTGAATCCCTGCATTTTGCTAATAAACATGACATTTAAAACTTGTACACGACACAAGTGCAAAAATTTAACTGATGTGTGAAGGACACACGTGTGAAACAGAAACTGTGAAACAGTCAAGCCGAATGGCAGTGTGTCTACTTCCTGTAAAGTCATATCTAGAGATCAGAAAATCATAAGTTTTCACTAACAGCCACTCAGAACACCTGCATAGTCATGCCCGGACAACCACCCAGAACATCCTAACATTGTGGCGGTAGTTTTGCATGGGCATACAACAGTCACATTTTCTTCATAAGATGTAAAAATCTAGTTATATGTTACTATTGTTGTTTTTCACATATCAAGCTCACTGTGATTCATTTCATGATTCATCATTAGCTTATCATGATGCATCATGAGTTTTCTTAAATTGTTAAAAGTCATTAGGTTTGAATATTTCATCTTATCGCAGACAGCTCTTTTTGCACAGAATAAATCCATTTTATCTGGAAAACCGTCCATAGGTCAGACTTGATAAATCCACCTCGTTCGGCATTCGCGGTGTAGAATGAGCAATTAAAATGTAGTGTTGTACAAGTAACATGTGCTTTCTTTGAATTGTCCCACAGTCCAGTGGAGCAGACCACACTGATCTCAAGCACCACTTACCAAATTACCCATGCTCACTGAAGAGAGCCTGATGTGTGTGTGTGTGTGTGTGTGTGTGTGTGTTTCTGTGTTCTGTAGGCCATATGGTTCACGGCCGGTCAAGGTCTGGAGGGTCCTGTGTACGGGGCCGCTGATCAGTGGAACGGCGTGGGAATATTCTTTGACTCTTTTGATAATGATGGAAGGGTAAATTTTAAAAATTGCATTGTATTTTTGAGAAATTTATTCCTTTAATTTTATCATTAAAATTTCTAAATAATAATATAATTATAAATTATTTTACAATTATAACCTAATCAAATGTTATTTAGAGTTGTTGTTGCGTTTAATGGCTCAACTAAAAAGTTAGGATGAAGAATGTTTAAAAAATGCTCAAGCTGCATTTTTGCTAAATAAAACTTACATTAAAATGGACTTTTAAAGGCATTTTTATATTCAATGTTTTACTCATCTGTCTCAATAATATAACATTTTAAAAATATCATAATTTTGGGGCCTTTTTTTTTTTTTTTTCTTTTTTTAGCAGATGTTAATATTTTATTAATCAGCATGATTGTTTTTCATCATTTTTTAGCAATTTATTGTAATTGTTAGTTAATTGAAAAAAATATTTTGTGTCAGTAAAATGCCCCAGTTCTATTTGTTTTTGAACGATGTGCATTTTTCAGTCAAAACATCTTAAGGTAGAGCTAAATATATATTTATCAACGGATTATGATTATGTGTTTTGCACTTGCTGCAGGAACAAACACCAGTGCACCTCGGTAGATTGGTTTTGTGTCTCCTAAATGTACTAAATAAGGATTATGTCTCTCTTCTCTGTGACCTTGCTTTTGTAGAAAAACAACCCTGCTGTCGTGGTGGTGGGAAACAATGGAAAACTTATTTATGACCATCAAAAGTAAGTAAACATATCCTCCTCCTTGCTGACATCAGCGCTCTCATTTTTACAACTGAAAGGAGATTAGGAAATATGATTATTTATGAGAGAGAGAGTCTAATCCTCTGTCTGTCTTAATCTGAGTGCAGTAACAGTGAAAGCATTAAATTAGATCTGTGAGCCAGCGGGAGAGAGCTGTCAGCAGCATATGTGCTAGACATATCAAAAAATACCCATAGGCCTTTATATTCTCAATTTTTTTTATTGATTCATGTCATTAAGGAAATTTTAACAGAAACGCATTTTGTTTTTTTTCCCCACATGAAAAGGAAATGTTTGTTTTGTTGTTGTTTCATTGTGTTCATATACAGTTGAGGTCAAAAATGTACATACACCTTGCAGAATCTGCAAAATGTTAATAATTTTACCAAAAATAAAAGAGATCATACTAAATGCATGTTCTTTTTTATTTAGTACTGACCTGAATAAGATATTTCACATTAAAAATGTTTACATTTAGTCCACAAGAGAAAATAATAGTTGAATTTATGAAAATCACCCCGTTCAAAAGTTTACATACACTTGATTCTTAATACTCTGTTGTTACCTGAATGATCCACAGCTGTGTTTTTTTTTGTTTAGTGATAGTTGTTCATGTGTCCTTTGTTTGTTCTTCAGAAAAATCCTTCAGGTCCCACAGATTGGTTTTTCATCATTTTTGTATATTTGAACCCTTTCCAACAGTGACTGTATGATTTTGAGATCCATCTTTTGACACTGAGGACAACTGAGGGACTCATATGCAACTATTACAGAAGGTTCAAACGCTCACTGATGCTTCAGAAGGAAAAACAATTCATTAAAAGCCAGGGGGTGAAAACTTTTGAACCGAATGAAGATGTGTACATTTTTCTTATTTTGCCTAATATATGATATTTTTTTCATTTAGTACTGCTCTTCAGAAGCTACAAAAGATACTTGCATGTTTCCCAGAAGGCAAAATAAGTGAAATTTACCCTGATCTTCAAATTCAAAAGTTTTCACCCCCTTGCTCTTCATGCATCGTGTTTCTTTCTGAAGCATCAGTGAGCATTTGAACATTCTGTAATAGTTGCATGTGAGTCCCTCAGTTGTCCTCATTGTGAAAAGATGGATCTCAAAATCATACAGTCATTAAGAATCAACTGTATGTAAACTTTTAAACAGGGTAATTTTTATAAATTCAACTATTATTTTCCATGGTAGACTATATGTAAACCTCTTTTATGTGAAATATCTTATTCAGGTAAGTACTAAATAAAAAAAAAATAACATGCTTTTTATATGATCTCTCTTATTTTGGTAAAATAATGAACATTTTGCAGATTCTGCAAGGTGTATGTAAACTTTTGACTTGTATATGTATATGATAAACCATATTTTTCCTCCAGTGATGGCACAACCCAATCTCTGGGTACATGTCTAAGAGACTTCAGAAACAAACCTTACCCTGTACGCACCAAAATCACCTACTACAAGCAAACTTTATCGGTAGGTCAAGTTTATATCATCAAACAACCAATAATAATGCTCAAAATCGATTAATACTAAAGAACTAACTAAAATTTGACCTTTTGACCATGATGAAAGAAGTTAAAATTAAAATCTGCAATTTCCAAGCTATAATAACATCTGAATCGTTCTCAATGATTTCAGGTTTTCATCAATAACGGTTTTACTCCTGATAAAGACGATTATGAGTTCTGCACCAGGGTTGAAAACATGATCATTCCTGCGACTGGTTATTTTGGCATCTCTGCGGCCACTGGAGGACTTGCAGGTATGGGATAAACATAACCAAATTTAGTTAAGAGCTTTCTATTTCAAATTGAAAGTCCGGTGTTTTCTTTGTTATCCTTCTGCTGGATCAACTAACAAGAAAATAAATGGCTTTCAACCATTAAAAGTCATAGTTCACCCAAAAATGAAAATTCTATCATTACTCGCCCTTAAAAACACAAAAGAAGATATTTTGAAGAATGTTGGTAACCAAACAGTTACCGGTAGCCATTGACTTTCATTGTATTTTTTTCATTTAATGGAAGCCAGTGGCTACTGTCAACTGTTTGGTTACCAACATTCTACAGAATATCATCATTTTTTATGTTCAACAGAAAAGAGAAACTCATACAGGTTTGGACTAACTTGAGGATGAGTAAATGATGACAGAATTTTCTGTCTCTTTAAGCCATAAAACGTAATCTAATGAATAGTTTATAGCATTTATCCACCTTGTTCTTCCTTTAGGAGCGGGCACAGCCATTTGTAAATTTTATGGGTCTGGCTTCCGGTCTCATCTGCGTCCAGCTATTTCTAGCTGTACAAAATGGCTTGTTTTGCTGCTTGATATTGCAAATAGGTGTGTCTTACTATCAGTGTTGGGAGTAACGCATTACAAAAGTAATAATATTACAGTAGTATATTAATTTTTGCTGTAACGCAGTAATATAACGCATTACTAATCAAATTTGGGTAATATTACTTGTTACAATCTGAGTAACGCAAGTTACAACAGCATATTTTAACTCAAAATTAAGTAGTGAATTTACCAACACCGCAAAACAGCACCAGAGGAAAAAAAATCTGCGCGTAAAATAGTTGGTCTATTTCCTGTTAAGATG
Organism: Cirrhinus mrigala; assembly: GCA_036247105.1. Taxonomy (NCBI): domain Eukaryota; kingdom Metazoa; phylum Chordata; class Actinopteri; order Cypriniformes; family Cyprinidae; genus Cirrhinus; species Cirrhinus mrigala. The sequence goes on along the minus strand of CM070027.1, from coordinate 24,956,806 downwards.
ACTGCCGAGACAGATTTTACATGTGTGAGATGGACACGCTCCCGTTTTATTCATTTCATCAGATAAAAGAATAAGAATGCATAATCAGGAGTAATCTATGTGCGACACCAAACTCTCAACAAGAATAGCACGAATACTTCTGGAAACACCTGGACTGGTGCCACTAACTCAGCCAACGGAGAGAGAGAGCTGCGGGATCGGAGAAGTGAAAGAATGCGGCGGACGAGCGTAGACAAGCAACAAAAGTTAAACAAAAATTACAAAATCTGTTTTTATCAAATCATGGTCTATATATCAAATGAATGAATACGTGAAATATATTTAACTTAAACAGTCTAACTAACAGATTAACAAAACGAAAGGAAAAGACTGAGTGACATAACAGTATGCTGCTGAGTTTGGTTGATGTTTGTATGGCGCAGCGCTCTACGAAAATTCACGGAAAGAAACAGGAGATGACTGAAATAAAAGTAAACACACTGCAGTTTCAAATGATCTGACAGCGGCTCACGTACACAAATACAGCATTGCAGACGTTGCAGCCTGTTCATTATCAGAATAAAATACAGTAAACCGAACATATACACTGATTAATTAAAATTGTGCGTACTGCATACTACAATCCGTGCCGTTCAGCCTGAGATCGGGCCAAACACATATTTGCTCATGTGAGGATGTTTTTACGTGCGTTATGTACAAAGCCTGGTTTACTAATAAATAATAGGTTAGCATTCAAATACATTGCAAATATGGACACATTTAATTGGATTCATGCCAAATGAGAGAGGTAGGCTGCGTCAGAACAGCGTGTTTAAGTTTTCCTTTAAATTAGCCTAATTCGTTTTGGCTTGTTTAGCAACTTGTATATTTCATTCTTATTTTGTTCCGAAAACCATTAAAAATAGTCTATAGGCTAAGTATTGTTTGTACATTATAACATTTCGCTTTATTTATAAATGTAATAATTTTGTGCTTATCTGTGTTTAACCTAAACTACAAGTAATGTTAATGTAGACTTACATACCAGTAGCCTATCTAAATATGATTTTATAATTTTATGCTATATTGACCTACCTCATTACCCTCCACTGGATGTATAATGAGCAGCAATAAACAACATTTTGGTATTTTATAATGCCTAGTCATACTTCTGTGGATATTTTGGTGAAAGTAACTCAAAAGTAACTTAAAAGTAGTGTAACACATTACAATTCAGAGATGGTAATATTATGTAACTAATTATTTTTAAAAGACAGTAACTAGTCATATATAATGTAATACATTTTGGAAGTAACTTGCCCAACACTGCTTACCATATTATTTTAATGTATTATCTTAATTGTGAGCACAATGGTTTGTAGTGCAAACAGTTTTACCATTTATTGCAAGTTGTTGTTTTTGTTGTTGTTGTTATTCTCCTTATTTCCCTATAGTGGCTAATGAACCGGAAGCATTGAATAAAAGTTGGATAGCTAAAAGAAGCCATTTTAAACTTCAAAGCATGTTCGGTATTTCTGGTGGTAGTGACATTGCGCACTACAGCATAAAAAATATGGCTAAACTTTTTTTTTTTTTTCCAACAGATGACCATGACGTTCTGTCATTTTTGCTGTTCAGACTTACCGAGCCTGGGCAGAATCTGGTACACACTTTTTTTTTTTTTTTTTTTCCTCCCCGCACAGTCGCATACACACATTTAAGTATGATTAAAAAGAATCGGCCATACTTATTTCATAAGTGTCCACCTCTTACTCCATCCCTCTTGTTCATTATAATTGGAGTATGCGTAAGTGTGTCTATGTGCGTGAGTGGGTTTGAATGTGTGTTTTGTGTCTTTCTATAAAGCCTCCCCCAGAAAAAGAGATTCCCAAAGAGGAGAAGGACAAGTACCAGGAGGAATTTGAGAATTTCCAACAAGAGCTGGACAAAAGGAAAGAGGAGTTTCAGAAAGAGCACCCTGATGTCCAGGGGCAGCCCAGTGAGTTGCTCTCATTCTGTCTGAAGTTTTGACCTCAGACGCATATTCAGCTTTAGGTTTTCATGATGTTCGTAGTCAATAGAAATGTCCTGGAAACATTAAGAGACACTGACATAAAAGGACATCTAGAATGATGAAATGTTATTTGTAAAAACACTTTCTTTTCCTATACATTTTCAAAAATTCTCCTCAGATCTTAGATCTGATTGGACGAGGTACATTTTATTGCAACAGTTAGGCTCAAAAATATTCATTTTATTTATTTATATATATACTTATATTTATTTATTTATTTATTTTTTACTATGCTAAAGGGCTTACAAAACTTACTGAGTTGTTTAAAGATGAAAACCCATATTTGTAGAAAAACATCTGTTCAGTGTTTCTCTTCTGGCAGTTGAGGACCTGTTTGAAAGCGTTAACGACCGGGAAATCCGTCAGGTGTTTGAGGGGCAGAATCGAATCCACCTGGAAATCAAGCAGCTGAACAGACAGCTGGCCATGATTCTGGACGAACAACGCCGTTATGTGTCAGTCATCACAGAGGAGATCGCCAAACGCTCGTCACAAGCACAGTCAGGACAGGTAAGACATGACAAATGCAACTGAAATATGGCAAAAATACATTTAACTATATTAAAACAATGCATTAAACACTAACTTTTACCAGATTTTGTTGCTTTCTCAGTTTGTGAAGCACCAAAATTATGTGATTGCTTTTATTGCCTAACAGTGATTTATCTAATTTACCAATTAGCCTAACTAATAATTACATGCTTTATTTAGGCTCCCAGTCATGAAATGGACACCATTGTTAATACACAACATGAAGTTTTGAGGAACCTTGATGAAGTAAGGTAAGTCCCCAATGAAAATATTGTTCTCCTGTATAAAACAACTATAAGTTTACCGTATTTTATGAAAATTAAGTCACACCTTCAAAATTGCGTTGTTGAGAAAAGCACATAAGTTGCATCAGTGTATATAAGTCACATTTTAATATTACATTCAGAAATAATATAAAATGCCTTTACAAACATTATAAGCGTATTTTATTTTTCCTTACTCCACAACATATTTTTGAAATTTAACAGCATTCAGAACAGGAATGGAATATCTTAGTTTCCGTTCCTGAGTTCGATGAATGCACTTTCTGCCGTCTCGATCTCTATGAACTTGAGAGTGTCACTTTGAAACTCTTTCTCTGTGTATACTTTGAAACTTATGAAAACATATCTAAAGAGAGCGAAATGTCTACATTCAAATGAACCAATTCAAATAGAAAACAAATATTCTCAGATTATGTAATCTATATGAAACATGCATACAGGTGCATCCACTACTGCGACAATGATGAGTCGGTGTTGCCAACTCCATCTCTTAAGACGAAAAAAAAGAAAGCACTAGTCTATCGTTTTTCCCTGACACATTAATTATTATTAGATTAGAGTGCTTATTAGGTTATGTAGGCAATTAAAGGCTCATTATAATGATTTATTACATTATAATGGTTTATTAATAAATGTATGATTAGTCGACTAATGCTTAAAATGAATGACTACTAGTCGACTAGAAAAATCTTTAGTCGAGGGCAGCCCTACTCTTTATAGATATATTTTTCATGTCTCTAAGGCAAGTATATACAGATTTTTCTGAGACCGAGACCATAGAAAGCGCATACTGTTTGCTTTCGTTATTTTACAAAAGCGCAACGTTTCGTTGTTATTGTGAGTGCACACAAATAAACATAGTCTATACAGATTCGAAAGATGTATTACTGCTTGAGCGAAATGTATTTTTGCTACTGTATGAGCAAAAATGACAGAGTATTTTAAGGGCAAGTGACCGCACTGGCACCTCTATCTGTCATGCAGTGCATGCTACTATTTAGCTTTCACACTCATGTTGCTACTACTTACATATTTCAGATGAAAAGCCATATTTGAGGTCGATGAATGGTAGGTGAGCGTTTTGATGTCCTGCCCGATATACTATGTTACCACGTAGACCAGCCGTTAACAATCTGTCAGTCATGGACTGCATGGCTTTGCCACTTCCTGTGGATTTTTTTTTTTTTTTCTAAGCGACTAATAAAGTTTTGGTCGACAAAGTCTCTTCTCGTCGACTATTAGGTGGCAGCCTTAATGCAAACCCTAAACAAATGTATTTTTATTTAACCTAAAACGAACTAATAAAAAATAGTACGGTATACCTTAGAAAATTCCTAGCCAATAAAATGTTAAGTCGGATCCAATCTCTGAGTGAAACAACTACTTAAGGCCTTACCGCATTACACGCCTTTGCAAAAGACTGAACAGTGCAACAGATTAGGTTTTGTCTGTAAACTTCCTGTTTGTTGCGTCTCTACATAAAGATCTAAAGATGTTCCTTGTTTAATCCAGATTAAATACATTTGTTTGTTATTCTGTTGTTGGCAGCATTGTTTTTTTGTTTTGTTAGCGGGCAGTTGTTTGTTTTCCACCAGGTGTTTTTGAAGCAAGGTGTAGACGAACAAGGATTAAAGCACAAAGGCCAAATCAAACAATAAGGCTTTGGGATTAGACACCAAAATACAGCATTTAAAACTCTTTAACCGCGCAAGGAGAGGATTAGCCCACAAAAGACTGTTTTTACAACTCTTTAACTCGGATGTGTCCAAACTATAATGATTGTTAAACCGATTTTCGGAACAACACTTACCAGAGGTTTTGTTGTTAGGGATTTAAGCGAGAGATTTGTTTGTAATGGATGCATTTAGATTAGAAGTTCAGTTCCGGAAGAGCATTGTTTGTAAGTTTTAAAAACCTAATTACATCCTATATTTTATTAAAACTGAATTTAACCACAACAGCTTTATTCATATCCACGCCATCTTGAACATTTCAAGCCATTTTTTTTTATGTCATCAAGATGTTCTTTGTTCACTATTTAGAGCGTATGCAAATATTGTTACTTTTAATTTTAACATAATATAGCAGTCTTCATCAAAATGGTAGAATTGAGGCCACATTGTCGTCCTATTGTCGGAAAGACGTTGAAAAGATCAGTAATCTGTCGATTGTTCATTTAGGCTAATCCTATTTAAACAGCATTTGGTCCGCAACAAACAAATGCTCAGCTCAATCGAATTCATCTTATAGATTATGTACATATTAATATCTTAACCTTTACTTTTTTTTATATCATAATTTCATTTTACTCATCTTAGCCCAACAAAATGACTTATCTGATGAAAAAAAAAAAAAAAAATCGCCTTCTTTTGACATATAGGTCATTTTGAAGTGGATAAAGATTACTGGGAGAGGGTTACTAAATGTTCACTTTTTGCCTCAAGGGAGATTTGAGTCTAATTATTTTTTTTCTCCCTTAAGAAACAAATTTGATTCTGTTTAGGCACCTTATGGACCTCTGTTTGATGGATTATATGCGCATCTTTAAATATATCCATCATACACCAGCGAATACACGGTCTGCTTCTGATTGCTTTCTTATCTTTGTAATTCCCCAAGGAGTCTGTACTTATGACTTACCAAACGTTTTCATTTTGTCCGTCCCATCATATTTTTTTATCCTAGTAATCATCTTAGAATTTTGAAGATGATATCCAAAGGAATGGGGTTCAGATAATACATGATCAGTTAAAAAAAAATGCAAGTTAAGCAGAGAAATTATCTATAATTTAAAGATGTTTTCCTGATTAAAAGGTTAAATGGTGCGCTGCTCTTTTTTTTTAATATGCTGACTATAAATTTGACCTTATTTTGATTTAAAAAAATCACTGTATATTAAAACAATCTGATGATACATTTTAAATTAAATTTAAATTACATATACATCTCTCTCTTTTTTTTTTTTTTTATATACATATTCATGTAAGATTTGTATAATATTCCATCTTTAATGATCATTTTAAGCATGCCACACTCATAGCCAAATGAAAGTGTCCCCTTGAGGAAAGCTGTGGCATGGCCTGGGTGTTTCTTAATCATCTGAAATATGTTTAAGAAAGGGACCATGTTTTTTAGGAAGATTAATTTAGCAATCATTGCAGCTTGAGCTGCATGGTAATTTCATTTTTTCTATGAGGCTGAGGGATATATGGCCTTTTGGGAGAGTTAAGAGGAGGCTTAAAAGATTAGATCGGGACAATTCACTGTAATATTAAGATTAAGATTTTCTTGGCCGAAGACCTTGGGCGCAGCAGTCATTTGCCAGTGTAATCAGGGACACCAGCGTTTGCATGCAGTGCTATCAAGATGCCACTAGAGGTGTGAGAGAGGCTCGAAAGCGGTTATATCAGCCAGAGCTGAACAGCAAGTGTTTTATTTTATTTTAAATATTACTATTTTGCTGGTGGGTGTTTGTCATAATCATGTTAAACTTAAAGGATTAGTTAACTTCCAGAATAAAAATGTCCTGATAATTTACTTACCTCCATGTCATCCAAGATGTTTGTCTTTCATTCTTCAGTCGAAAAGAAATTAAGGTTTTGAGGAAAACATTCCAAGATTTTTCTCCATATAGTGGACTTTAATGGGTTGAAGGTCCAAATTACAGTTTCAATGCAGCTTCAAAGGGCTCTACATGATCCCAGCCGAGTAAGATAAGATAAGATAAGGGTCTTATCTAGTGAAACAATCATTTATATACTTTTTAACCACAAATGCTCGTCTTGTACTAGTTTGACTTCACGCATTGCATAATCACATTGGAGAGTTCACGCGTGGTTAGTTCTTTGTCTGTGAACATCAGTTAAAAAATGTAGGATACATCTCATTTTCTCCTCCAACTTCAAAATCCTCCAACATCGTTGTTTTACCTTTTTTGGAAAGAGCGTTTTACTTTCTTTGCACGTTTGCTTTGTAAACACTGGGTCGGTACTTTTGTCTACATTACAGGTGCGTGTTATGCAATGCGTCAGGTTGAGCTAGTGCAAGACGAGCATTTGTGGTTAAAAAGTATACAAATTTAAAACATTTTTAGAAAATGACCAATCGTTTCGCTAGAAAAAAGTCTTATTCTTTAGCTGGGATCATGTAGAGCCCCTTGAAGCTTCATTGAAACTGCAATTTGGACCTTCAACCCATTGGATCCCATTGAAGTCCACTATATGGAGAAAAATATATTTTCGACTGAAGAAAGAAATACATGAACATCTTGGATGACATAGGGGTGAGTAAAATAATAGGAATTTTTTATTGTGGAAGTGAACTAATTCTTTAAATTTGTGGCATTTTTTTAAAAAATGTATTAAATTAAACATAAGTCATATTGAAAAAATGTAATATTCATGTATTTCTCCAAACCTGATTATGAATTATCCATTGCAATGCATTGAAATGTCAGAAAGTTGTTTGTCTTTTTGAATAAAAAAGTAAATAAATGAATTATATATATATATATGAATTATATATATATATATAATGTGTATGTGTATATTTTACTTTAAAAAAAAAAAGTCATTAGTTACAGTTACTATTAGTACTATTAGTAATTATTATTAAACTATTATTAAAGTAACTAATTACCAGGGAAAGTAACTATTGTGTTGCTTTTTTTTAAAAATGTTTAAATATATCAAATAACTTGGATGCCCCAAATATTAAATATGTTAAATGAATGAAATTTAAATGAAATAAATAAAATTTTTAGTGTACTCACCAGACTAATATTAAATATCTGATATACTATTATGATAATTTAGCATTAAACTTTAACAATTAGAACTTTAGTGATTAGAATAGCCATGTATGAATGCATATTTGTCATATTGACTAAACTTAGGACTGGTGGTGGTGCTTAAGATATTGTTTGTAATTTAGTGTTTTTATAAAAAAGTGGAAAAAAACCAAAAAATTATACTGATAAGATAAAACTACTACGAATTCTACTATTAATAACGATATAAAACGCACTAAGATTTAATGTGCTGCTGGATTCATGAATATTAATCACGTTGTCTGCGTTCGCTCTAACTGATTTGCTGAAATCGGAACAGGGGCGATAATAGGTGAGCATCAGCCAATGAGATGTGCCGTTTGAGCGTTAGTTCCGCCTACTACTGGAGAAACCGGCAGTTCTTAAAAGCTGAAGAATTCCAAAGAAATTTAACTGAAAAATAAAATTCTAATAAATTATTGTAACAACGTATTTTTTTGTCAGTAACGGTAACGGCGTTGTAATGGGGGACATAGTAATTCGTTTGATTACTCCTTACTGAAAAAATAACACCGTTAGTAATGCGGTTTATTTATAACGCTGTTATTCCCATCACTGCATATAAGTCTGTTAGTTCCAAGGATTGGTGCAGGACATGCTGCAATTTCTTTAATACTTTGAGTGAGGATATTAAGTGCAAATCATCTTTTTGCACACTCGTGTCTACAATAGAAAAATAATGTCATGAAATCCAAAAACATGAGGTTTGTCTTTGAATCAGACCTGCTTAATGCTGTTTTAAGCATTTAAAACATAGATTAAGTCTTGTGACACTCGGTCTCAGAGGAATTGATTGTTTGATGAGATCCTCTTGTATGACATACTGTCCCCTTGTAGAAAAGCATCTGCATCTGGAACCATCTGGCATGCACCGTTTAAAATTGTTAAACTTTTCTTGAATAATTAATAGTATTTTACATACTGTTGGACTCATTAATGTTTTTAAAGCAATATGGCAATTGAAGCATTGCACTAATGTTTTGTTGTGGTTTGTAGGAACTCATTGTCAGGCTCACTTAAGCAGTTGGCGATGGGTCAGCAGCAGGGTAACGCAGGCGGGCTTGGATCATATGAGACGGTCCAGCATTTCAATGACATTAAGGAGCATTTGCATGTCGTCAAGAGGAACATCGAACACATAATTCAGAAAAATGCGGTAAGTTCAAAATAAACCAGCATTTCTGCATGTGTGAGGCTTAGCTGACAAATAACCAGAGTCATAATCAAATAGTCAAACTGACTTGTTTTCATTTTTGATGACTTGATGGTACAATTTATTGGTGTACTTTTTGGGGTTATCCTAGTAAACAAAAACCATAAAAGACTTAAAATAATATGAAAATAATAATTAAAAAAAATTAAATCAATAAAAAAATGATTCTTGTTTTATTTCAGTTGTTGCCCAGCCAGCCATTATCAATTTATTTTTAACTTGATGTACTGAAATAACTAAAACTAAAACCGAAATAAAAAATATCAAAAACGATGTTAACATATTAAATAATAATAATAATAATAATGCACAGCAAAATGAAACTTTAAAATTAAAATAATAGAAGTATAAAAATAAAGACTAATATAGATTTTTGTTATTATTTTATGTTATGTTATATTATATTATAATAACACTGATACTTAGGTTGTAACAAGTTTTTTGTGTAATATTTATTTTTAAAGTTAAATAATATTTATTAAAATTATTTACCATTTTATAAAGTTATTATATTATATTATAACATACTTTTTTTACAAGTTTTTTTTTTGTTTAACATTTATTAAAATGTTATTTTATAATTATAATATATTATGATGTAGTGTATAACTGTAATGCAATATATAACTTATTATATTATATTATATTATGTTATATTATACTAGAATAACACTGATACGTATATTGTAACAGGTTTTTTGTTTAATATTTTTTAAAAAGTGTAAAATAATATTTATTACAAATTTAATTTTATAATGTTATTAGATTGTATTATATTATTAGTCCTGGCAAAATGATTAAATGCGATTAATCACATCCAAAATAAATGTTTGTGTTTACATAACGTGTGTGTACTGTGTATATTTATATGTATATATAAGAAATAAATGTAATATATATTTATATTTACATATAAATCATATATAAATATGAATACATATATATGCTTAAATATTTATTAAATATATGCATGTATGTTTCTGTATTTATATATATATACATATAAATATACACAGCACATGCACATATATTATGGAAAAACAAACTTTTATTTTGGATTCGATTAATCACGATTAATTGATTTGACAGCTGTACGATATGATATGATATTATATTATAGTATAGTATATTATATTATATTATAGAATATTGCAGTATATTATATTGTATTAGAATAACACTGATACTTGTATTATATTGTTATAAGTGTTTTTTTTATATTTATTAACATTTTATTTTATAATTATTTAATATATTGTATTATTAAATAATATTATACCAGAGTAAAACTATTTATTAAAAACAATATTAGATTAGATTAGATTAGATTACTTATATTTTATACATTACATTACCTTATAGAATCTCTAGTCATTTAACAATCCCCCCTTCACTCCTACATGTGGTTTCTCCCTTGTTTTGTTTTTTTTTAAGGGAAAAAAAAAGTCAATAACCCCCTTTTTTGTTCACCATCCTTAGAATCCTGCAGAGAAGGTGAAATGTCCTGAACTTCCTGCTTTACCCACCTGCCTCTCCACCACACACTTTGTGATCTTCATCGTCATTCAATCCCTCCTCTTCTTCGGCTACGTTATGTACAAGTGAGTGTATTTTTATGTTGCAGTCAAGCTTTTTAAGAGATATAAATAAATGTTAAAAGACGTTTTGGTAGTTAAAGTACTGAAATCTCTCCCAGTTTCTATCAATTAAAAACTCTCTTGTTCATATAATAAAAAAGTAAGATGGAAATCACTCAAGATAGTCATTTTTGTATGCATGGAACAAAAATTAATATTATTATTTTTTAGATTTTGTAAAATAAAGGGTCATAAATTGCTTAGTGTTTTTAATTTTTCTTTTTTTCTATTTCCAGGAGTCAGCAGGAAGCAGCAGCTAAGAAGTTTTTTTGATGACTGGTAGTTCTTGGTAAACACAGCACAACATGTAAATTGTCCATTTTGTTAATTACCAGTTTGTTTGTTTTCTGTTTGCAAACTGTAAATTATTATACTTGAAAACTAAAGTGTTTTGTTTGAGATTTTTTTTTTTTTTTTTTTAATTCTTGATTTTTAATTTGATCAGAGTTGTACAGGAATGAATGACTGCTCTTTTCCAAGTGTGTGTGGCATTTGCAATGGTCGATTCTTGAATACGATGTAATATATTCTTAAGAGATCTGACATTATATTTACTGTTCAATACTGGTCCAGGAATCATTTCATATCAACTCAATCACTGTCCCAGGAATGTTCTGAACTGTGGTAAAAAAGTAATTGCAATAGGATCAAGTATTTTAACACATTCCCTTTGGTAATACCATTACAGTAAGGCAGATTTTTCCTTAAAAAGTGTTAAAGCTTTATTGTATTGGTCAAAGCAAGAACCTAAAGTTGTGAATGTGTATTTTGAATCTTTAAAAAAACAAAAATGTTTTTCTTCTCAAACAATTTACATAAAACACAGATCAAATGACTTTTCGTGTTGTCTCGTTTTTATTGAAATATATATGTAATGCACTAAGAGTATATGGTAATATAATTGTCAGTTGACACTGTGTAAATGAGTAGCAGAAGTGAGGCTGGAGGCTTTGAGCTCCTGGATGCAGATGTAAGTGCGTCTGACAGGGCCGGCCTCATGCGGGGGATTATGTAAGGACCCCAGCCGTGAGCCTCAGCACTGCTCTATGGAAGCTTCTATGACCCGGGCCATCGTTAGGGATTAGATCAGAGACAGAGGGCTTTAACACACTTTCTCCACCTTTATTCAGCTCCGGTCATCACAAACTTGATTGCATGTTGGTTTAAAGGATGTCAGTCAACAGTGAAAGAGCAGAAGTGATTGCAGTCCAGAATGTTTTGAAAAATACAGGCTTTATTAATTTCATTATTTAAGTTTAATTAATTAAAAAAAAAAATATATATAGATTTTTTATTTTATTTTATTTTTGTGTCCATTCGTCAGGATGTTTCGAAAACAACAGGCCAGTTAGTTTATAATGGCATAAATATTTTGTAAATTGGGAAACGTTGAAAATACTGATTTTTATTTTTTATTCTATTTTTTTTTTTTTAATTTAATTTAATTTAATTTTATTTAATTTTTCTCTGCGTTTCTCTGTACTGAAAGGAAAAAATAGGATTTCAGTCCATAAAAATCCATAAAGAAAAACAGTCATTTAGTTTATAATTGGATAAATGTTTCGTTTTGGGAAATGTTAAAAATATTGAATATTATATTATATTATATTATATTATATTTTGGGAAATGTTAAAATAGAGGTTTTTATTTTATTTTTATTTCTTTTCTTTTTTTTTTTTTTTTTTTTCTTTTATGAAATTTTATTTCTCTCTGCGTTTCTCTGTACTGGAAGAAAAATATATGATTTCAATCCATAAAAATCCATAAAAAAAAAATCTGGCTATTTAGTTTAGAATGAGATAAATGTTTTGTTTTGGAAAATGTTAAAAATGCAGAATTTTATTTTATTATTTTATTTTATTTGGGGAAATTTAAAAAATAAAGATTTTAATTTTATTTAATTGCAATTTATTTATTTTGGGAAATGTTAAAAATACAGATTTTATTTTATTTTGGGTAATAAAAAATAAACACTTTTATTTCATTTTTTTTTAATTGTTTTTAATTGTTTTCTTTTAATTTTATTTAATTTTTCTCTGCAATTCTCTGTACTGAAAGAAAAAAAAAACGATTGCAGTCAATAATGTTTTAGGGGGAAAAAAATTGTCATTTAGTTTATAATGGGATAAATGTTTTGTTTTGGGAAATGTTTTTATTTTATTTTATCGAAAAATTGTTGAGCATCCTGACAAGCCTGCAGACAATCACTAACATTATGTCAATTGCAATGTTTAACAGCATATTTGCTTTAGGTGTGCCAAATAGTGCTACAATAACTAATCCTCAAATCCTTTGTTGCATCTTTTAGTTTGCTTATAGATTGTTAAAGTGTGCTATATTAACAATTCATGACACACAGGAAGTTACCACTGTTATGATCAGAGTTAATCTTTAGATGCTACAGGCCGTCAGTGTCCTCGTTACTAGTGTCCATTTGTGATGTTAGAGTATTGCGCCGATGATTCTTAGCGCTGATAATCCACCAGCCGTTCCCTCCCTCTGTCTCTCTTCGCTCTCAATCACTGCTCTATGGCTTGATTGCATACTCTCGCTCTCTCCCCCACCCCTCCTCTCTCTTTTCAGGGGATTACACAGAGACATGTCATGTACGTTTAGCACAGCTGTCACTCCATCCCACCATGCTGTGCGATCAATCCAGCACGCGCTCACCGGCCCCTAACAGGAGATGCAGTTGTGATGCATTTTAATCACTTAGTTACTTTAGTACACTTTGGTTTAATTTATTCTTATTAGGTTATTTTATTTACATTTGTTGCTGTGACTCATTTCTTTGCACTTCCTGTACGAATAGTAGTTGTGCCCTTTCAAGGCAACCATATTGTCACCTGATGTAAATTCACGTTTTAAGAACTTTATCCACAACAATTCAATCTTAAAATAACCTTCCCTTCAGGAATAATAGTTTTCTACATATTTATGTTTCCAACAGACCCATAACGTGGGGACACAAGGATGTCCTTATTGCTGTAAGTGTCTTTACCTTGGACAGGCATTGTCAGACTGTGTCAGAGCTTTATTAGGAGATAATCGCCTCACAAAACGAGAGTTGTTTTGTCAGATAATAGTCAAACTACAATATGAATTGACCTGAGGTACTTGTGAAGTGCGAATAATAAAATGAGACCTTTTGGTAATTATGTTTTTACACGGGTCATGGGAGTTCGTAAGAACACAAGTTTGTATGTACACCACCTTGGATTGTTTTAAGCTGTTTTTACCACAAAAAGGATATAATCACCTTAAAAACTTGTCAACTGCAAACAATGAAATAAAATGAGACCCTTATATACAAGGGTCATGGGAGTTCGAAGGATCGAAGATGCTTAGTATGTGTTTTGTTGTGTGTATTGTATATGGGGTGTTATGGTACACAAATATGAGGTTTGGTTCGTACCTCAGTTTTGACATCATGGTTTGGTACGGTTTCAGTACAGAAGGGGGAAAAACAAAATTGCTTTTGTTTTTTGATTAAACAGTGGTTTACTGACCAAATTGCTCTTTCTGTAAATACATGAAATTAGAATTACAATTTTGTTAGGGTAAGAATATACATTTGAGGTCAAAAGTTTACATACACCTTGCAGAATCATCAAAATCATACAAAATGCATGTTGTTTTTTATTTAGTACTGACGTAAGATATTTCACATAAACGACATTTACATATAGTCCACAAGAGAAAATAATAGTTGAATTTATAAAAAATGACCCCGTTCAAAAGTTTACATACACTTGATTCCTAATACTGAGTTGTTACCTGTGTTTTTGTTTAATGCTAGTTGTTCATGAGTCACTTGTTTGTCCTGAACAGAAAAAAAAAAATCCTTCAGATCCCACTTTTTTTTTTTTCCCAGCATTTTTGTGTATTTGAAACCTTTCCAACAATGACTGTATGATTTTGAGATCCATCTTTTCACACTGAGGACAACTGAGGGACTCATATGCAACTATTACAGAAGGTTCAAACGCTTACTGACGCTTAAGGAGGGAAACACCATGCTTAAAGAGGTGGGGGTTGAAAACTTTTGGAATTTGAAGATCAGGGTAAATTTAGTTTATTTTGTCTTCTGGGAAGCATGCAAGTATCTCTAGTAGCTTCTGAAGGGCAGAACTAAATGAATGAAATATGATATTTTGGCAGAATAAGAAAAATGTACTCATTTTCATTCTGATCAAAAGTTTACACCCCTGGCTCTTAATGCATCGTGTTTCCTTCTGAAGCATCAGTGAGTTTTTGAACCTTCTGTAATAGTTGCATATGAGTCCCTCAGTTGTCCTCAGTGTGAAAAGATGGATCTCAAAATCATACAGTCATTGTTGGAAAGAATTCAAATACACAAAAATGCTGAAAAAGAAAGAATTTGTGGGACCTGATGGATTTTTCTGAAGAACACCAGGCAGTTTAACTGTTCAGAACAAACAAGGGACTCATGAACAACTATCACTAAACAAAAAAACAGCTGTGGATCATTTAGGTAACAACACAGTATTAAGAATCAAGTGTATGTAAACTTTTGAGCAGGGTCATTTTTGTAAATTCAACTATTATTTTCTCTTGTGGACTATATGTAAATGTCTTTTATGTGAAATATCTTATTCAGGTCAGTAATAAATAAAAAATAATATTTTGTATATAATCACTCACCCTCGTGACGTTCCAAATCCGTAATGTTCATCTTCATAACACAAATTAAGATATGTTTGATGAAATCTGAGTGTTTTCTGACCCTGCATAGACAGCAACAGAAGAATTAAGCTTCAAAAAAATAAAGTTGAATAACTGATGCTTTATGAACTGATGGATTGTTTTACTACCTTTCTGGGCCTTGAACTTGTCAGTTGCATTGTTGTCTGTGCAGGGTCAGAAAGCTCTCGGATTTCATCAAAAATATCTTAATTTGTGTTCCGAAGATGAACGAAGGTCTTACGGGTTTGGAACAACATAAGGGTGAGTCATTTATTAGATAATTTTCATTTTTGGGTGAACTATCCATTTAAGGGCTGACTTTGTTTAAAAAAAGTGGGTGGGACAGGAGTGTGTGTTTTGGAGGGCAGGTGCGGTTAATGTATTTAACGTTACACAAAACAAATTTTTAACGTGATAGTTTTATTCCTACATGTACTATAATAATATGTATTGTTAGCCCTGAAATCATTAATGTCAGTTAATAAATACATAGATACGCACTAATTAGTTGTATTTCCAAAGGGTCTAGTGGTAGAATTTTAGTCAGGCGTGTAAGAGGTTTCGGATTCTAATCCGCCCTCGCATGATTTTTCCCCCCTTTATTAAAATTAAATATGTTCATCAGTGATCCTATATCAAGAGGAGGGGCACATTTGTGTGTATTTTCTTTAGTTTTTTTTTTTAACCGGAATGAATAGATAGTCTCTGCAACATCATTAAGCGATAGATTGAAATGCTGGCGTGTGAACACTGAGCAGGAGCCGCTTTGAGAATGTTCCGTCACGAATAACATCGCAACGAACGTTCAGCATGATTTAAGAAACAACAAATTCCAGCGCCATGTCGCAAAAAAGTGGTGGGGACAGTATCGACCCTGGCAAAACGTGACATGACCCACCCGTAAATTATGCCTATGGCTGAACTGTGTGAGTTGCTCCTTGTTTGAACAGTGCTAATAAGGCTAATAAGCTAATAAAATGTAATAAGATGTGGTAACACACAGCTAAAAACAGTCTAAGGAGGTTTGCTGATTTTAACTGGCTACCGGGCTGGTCAAGTTTAACGAGTTGAGAAAGGTGAGCCCTTGTTAACTAGTGAGCCTGGAAGATTAGCTCACTGACCAGCTAAATCAGCCAAATACCATCTTTGCCAGGCAAGGAGAACAACTAGACCACCTAAACACCAGTTTGTTCACATTTGGAGACCAGCTGTTTTAATCCACCAAAAATCTGTGGTAAGTGAAGTTTTTTTTTGTATTTTATTTCTTATAACCACCCTGTTGAAAAAAACAGCACATACTGGTAGGTAGTTTTTGATGCTGGTTAGGTATGTTTTGATGCTGGTTTAAGATGGTCCTTTGCTGGTTTATGTTGGTCCTTGACCAGCAACATGACCAGCATAAACCAGCTAAGGACCATCTTAAACCAGCATGAATGCTGGGATGCTTAGGTAGGTTTTGATGCTGGTTTAAGATGGTCCTTAGCTGGTTTATTCTGGTCATGTTGCTGGTCAAGGACCAACATAATCCAGCAAAGGACCAGCATAAACCAGCAAAGGACCATCTTAAACCAGCATCAAAACCTACCTAACCAGCATCCCAGCATTAAAACATACCTACCAGCATATGCTGTTTTTTTTCACCAGGGCATTATCTGTTTTTCTTGAATTTTCTCAGCAGAGAAGAATTGAAGAACTGCGTGGGTGTTTTCAGCTAACTACAGTGTACAAATTTGTAGTTCTGTGCTGTATCTAGTATCTTTGCTTCTCTGGGCTCACAAGGGGTGCATATGGGTAAATCTAGTAACTGGTTGTGATGCATTGGTCAGTCCCTCATTAAGTAATGTGATTAGCAGTCAGTGGGTGGATGCGAAAACATGACGTCAACAGCGGAGGCCGACCTAATCTGCAAATCACAGAGTTTATAGTTTTCAAGTTTTCTCTCTGATTGTTGTCTACTATTTTTCCTCAAATTAGAGCTTTTGATTGATAAATACATTGAGTTCTCTCACTTTCATAGTGTGGAAAAGAGAAAGCCAAAGCCATCTGCCTCTCAGTGTGGACGGCCGCATCTTAATCCAGATTATGCCTGCAGCATAGACGTTTTTTTCTTTTTTTCTGGCCGCCATTACTAGTCAACAGTTGCGTCCTTGATAACAGACAAGCAGGTTGGTTAGCCTAGCTCCAATTAGACCTCCAACAATCCATCTGAGAGACTTCTCTGAGGACTTTCTCCTAAAGATTTCAGGAAATCACAACTTGACGTCAAGCTAGAGACTCCAACGGGGTAAAAAATGGCGTTTTTAATCAAAAGTATGGTGGGGAACCCATTGAAGGGAATGGGACTGGGAGGAGGAGAGGAAAAGGCTGAGGAGGAAACCCCCAAGGACCCCGCAGCGGCCGCCGGTATGACTAGAGAAGAATATGAGGAGTACCAGAAACAGCTAGTGGAGGAGAAGTAAGTAAAGTTTGGGCCTCTCAGGCCCTGTTTGTGCTTGCAGTATATAGTTAGCATTTAATGACCTTGACAAAGTACACAGAGAATCTATGCCATGCATATTAACTTCTGTGGAGATAGTGTTGCTCTTAGTGAGATTAATGCATTATTAATCTCAACTGTTAACAGTTCACTTCATCACAAAAAGCTGACGGTACATCACAGAAATGCTGTAATTAAAATAAAAACTGCAACTGTCCATTGCAAAAGAGCTGCAGAGATTATCAGAGCAACAGCATGATGCAAACTTAATCTTAAAGTCATCTGATATTCTCCATGATGATGTATTCATGCAAACTCCTGCGCCTTAACTGTCTCTGGCGTAAAAAAGATGATAATGTTAGTGATTAAAGATGAACAGACTCCATGTTGGTATCAGAAAGTAAGCGTCAGGTGCTAGCTGCTAATCAGTCCTAAGAGCAGAGCTTAGCGAGGGTTATCCTGGCCTTGTTGATCTGGATAATGCTATTTTTAGAAGCAATCGTGGTAAAGAGAGTAATGAAAGTATTGCAGAAAATTAGACCTTTACATATGTAAAATCTGAATTTATTTATTATTTATTTATTTGTCTATCTATCCATCCATAGTCGCCAGCAATTTTGTTTACTGTCAAAAAACCCTAGCTGATATATGTTTATGACTAATTCATAAATTACGACTGTTGTTATGTAACATCAGAGGTCTACTTTAACTAAGTTACCTGTGATTTTCTGAAATTCACAGTGTTTGTGATTCAGTGTTGCTCGTAAACAGGGAACATGATTACATAACCAGATTAACACATGGAATGATGGCGTTCATTCCAGTCATAAAAACATTTGCATGTATACCAAATAGTATACAGTATATGCAAACCAAAATACATTTTGAATAAAAAAGACTCAATTTGAATACATTTTTAAAATTAAACCTTGAACATCCATTGAACCGTTTAAATGCAGAAAGGTTCTTTATATTCAAAAAAAGGTTCTTTACATTTTTTAAATATTCTTCAAAATGGTTCTTTTAGGAACTATTCACTGAAAGATTCTTTGGGGAACCAAAAATAGTTCTTCTTTGGGATCACTGCAAAAACAACTTTTTGGAACCTTTCTTTTTAAGAGTGTATTTACCTTTGAAACTAAACAAAAAAGCATTTGAAGCATGATTGCAATTAATTTTTTAATCCCACGATTTTGTATTGTCATGTTCAAGTGGGATGAGATAAAAATTCATATCAGCAGGCTCACTTAAGTAGAAATATGCCTAGCTTAGAAACAGATGATTCATACAATAAACATACATGTTTGTGGTGAGATTACATCTAAACATCTGAAGATCTTTGTGTTGCTTCAGATCAGACATCCACAGGATATTATCTAGTTGTTGCTGGTAAACTAGCTAAGAGCTTTGCCTCAAGTATAGCTATAGCACTGCCTGAACAATGCCGTAAGCATCCTGAAGCTCTTTATCTGGAATTAAGCCGTAGAGCTAAAACCCCGGAGGTCATTTTATTTTACTGCTACAGCGTTTTGTCACGCATGGATTTTAAAACAGACTGTTTGTGCAGTGCATGTTTTCCACTGAATTATACATGTTTACGTTGGTATGTTTTGTTTTTTTTTTTACGTGAAAATCCCCAGATTTGTATCCACTGTATTACATATAAAAAATTTTTTAAACTAAATTAATATGCTGTGTTTTTCTTAGCACGTGATAACGTGTTTTCAAAACATTTCTGATCCACAGAATGGAAAGAGATGCAGACTTCTTGCACAAGAAAGCAGAGAGGGCAACTCTGAGGGTTTGTCTACGAGAAAAATACAGACTTCCTAAAGTAAGAGCCATTTTGCTACTCCCTCCTTTCTCAAATGCTAAAAGAATCTATTTTAATAAGGAAATGTTCTTCAGTTGGCATCTGACATTAACTTTTTTTCATGAAGATTAAAATTACAATTACACTACCATTCAAATTTGCAGTCAGTAAATTTTTAAATATTTTTTAAAAGTCTCCTATGCTCACAAAGCCTAGATATTTTCTAAAATAAAATTTAATTAAATAAAATGTGCCTTGTAATGTACTTGTAATATTTTACCATTTTAAATTACTATTTTCTATATTAATGTTTTCTATGTAAAATGTAATTTATTCCTTTGATGACAAATCTTGATGAATATCAGCCATTATCCTAGGTTTTAGTGTCACATAATCCTTCAGAAATCTTTCTAATATTAAAATAATTAGTTGAAACCATCTCTAGCATTTCTAATTTGCACATGGCTCCCACAAACACACATATACACAAGTGCATTTTCTTCTATTCGGATACTTTGTTTTGCTCTGAGGCACTTGGCACTTTCAATAAATAAGATAACCAGATTAAGAGAGTGAACTGAGGTCTGCGCAAGCCTCCAATTATATTAGCTTTCCTCAACATCTGTTCACCTTTCCACAGCTTCATTCTCTCTCTCAAATCTAAATTTTAAAGTCCATGTAAAGGCAATTCAGAGAATTGCTTCTAAATGTTAGAAATGATAAATGTAAGAAATGTATGGCTGAAAACACATTATAAAGACTGTGAAATATGTAGTACTGAATTGTGGAGTTAAACCGTTAAACAGTTTTCACCATTTCTGTTCAGGGTTTTTTGGGCGGGGCTAAAATCATTTCTCGATGACGCACTGGCTCCACTAAGCATGGCCCCTCCCCTAACACTATAATAACTAGAGCGCATTAACATCAGTGGTTTACTACAGTTTGCCTACAGTTTGCTAACTAGCTATGCCTTCGTCACATAAATGCATATTACCTGGTTGTGATAATTTACAAAACAGCTCGGTCTTGTTATGCCTATTTAAATTTATTTGTATTTGACAGTTGAGGTGGCAGCTGTCCCGCAAGTGGGCGTGGTTTAAGGTGGCAGCTTTCCCGCGAGTGGGCATGATTTAAGGCGGCAGCTTTACAGTGAGTGGGCGTGGTTTGAGGCGGCAGCTTTCCCGCGAGTGGGCGTGGTTTAAGGCAGCAGCTTTACAGTGAGTGGGCATGGTTTGAGGCGGCAGCTTTACAGTGAGTGGGCGTGGTTTGAGGCAGCAGCTTTTCTGTGAGTGGGCGTGGTTTAATGCGGCAGCTTTACAGTGAGTGGGCGTGGTTTAAGCGGCAGCTTTCCAGTGGGTAGGCGTGGTTTAAGGCGGCAGCTTTCCAGTGAGTGGGTGTGGTTTGAGGCGCCAGCTCTTCTGTGAGTGCGTCAGTTTTCACACCGACAGAGGCCACTCCCACAATAGTTGATTGACATGAGCGTCTTACCTCAGACCCGCCTTAAATCAGCTGTAACAGTCCAACCTCCATTATGTCGATGCCAGAGCAGGGATGTAAGACAAGAATATCTTTGATTGAGTGATTGAGATGTGTTGCTGGATGTAATAATGAACATAGTGGTCGTCAATTACTCCCGATATCTGAGCCGCCGAAGATGCAGTGGATTACGTTTGTTTGTGAATGAAATGCGCCTCCCGATCTACATATATCCGTCTATGTGCGCGCAAATCTTTCATGATCCAGCTTCACTTACAGCAAGTAAGTGAGTATAAGTGAGTATAAGGTTTTTTTTTTCACCTTTCCTAATAACATGCTAATTAGCAAGTTTAGCGGCTAAATACAGCTAAATGCGGCTAAAGTAAACGGGCTCGTCACTCCACAGAGAGAAGAGAGGGGCAGGGTGAGCAGAGCTCATTAACATTTAAAGCAACCTCGACCAGAACAGGATCATTTTTGCAGAGCTGATTTTGGCAAGGTAAAAAGGGTGTTGTTTTACACTACCGTTGAGAATTTTTATATTTTTTTTAAGTATATTATAGACTATTAAGACCCTAAAGTATCATATCAACGGCATCCGATGACCCCTTTAAGGTGGCAGCTTTCCCGCGAATGGGTGTGGTTTAAGGCGGGATCTTTTCTGCGAGTTGGCGTGGTTTGAGGCGGGTGCTTTCCCGCAAGAGAGTGTGATTTCGGCACCGACAGTGGACACGCCCAAAACTCAGACAAACTCAGAACACATACTTAATATTGCTTTACACTGACTTTAATGTGATGCAATAATTCAAAAAGGCTACAGATAGTATTCTTAATGTTGGGTATTTAATATGGAGTTGTGTACAGATCTCACCAATCCACCCCAAAGTCAACGTTGGTCGGGATGTTTAAAGTAACTGTGCAATGCACCACTGGTCCACATTGTTTTTAGCATTTATGAATATTGGTGGAACTGTGTTTGAAAATAACATGGCATGTATTTACCCCTCAGAGTGAGCAAGATGAGAACATGATCCAGATGGCAGGAGACGACGTGGACGTTCCCGAGGAGCTGCTGAAGATGGTGGATGAAGACGCCACGGAGGAAGAGGAGAAGGACTCCATCCTGGGGCAGATGCAGAACTTACAGAACATGGACATGGATCAGTTAAAAGAGAAAGCCAGTGCTACATTGACAGAGATGAAGTCCAAGGCTGAGGAGAAGTGTTCTGTCATGTAGGGGTTTAACAAATTCACACATTTCTACAAACCAGGGCATGCTTTGATAAAGCACAGTTTCAGAAAACTTAGGTGACTTTTTCTGACATGTCTTCAAATGAAATTTCTTTTAAAGGCAGAAGAAGTAACCCAAGTTTTTTGGTCCCAAAATCTGATTCTAGATCAGCTTTTTGGCTTCGGCTTCTCTTGTTTGGCCCCCAGTTTCACTGTTGGACTTTTTCTTTTGTATGTGTTGTTTAAATAAATTATGTTGTAGTCTATTCCCTACTTTTCCTTTTTTTTTTTTTTTTTTTTTTGCATATTTGTTGCAATATTTATCTGTAAATATATCTAACAAATATCTAACTTGAACCTGAGGTGGAGAAGCTCTATTTAAATCCCCCTCCTGCTTTTTTGCACAAGGGATGAGACGAATGTGAAGCTGTTATTTCTTCTTGTTATTTTTTGACAGCAGACCATCTAGTATTAACACTTACGATATTGTAATGCTCATTAGGATTTGTTAGTCTTATGTATTAAGTGAGGTAAGTAGGCATGAATAGGATTGACGTCTCATGTGTAAACAGATTAAACACATGAATAAAACAGATGATTGAAAAACTGTGGGTCCTGCATTTTGTGATCAAAACCAGTACATGTCTGTGAGATTTTCTTGGCCATAACATACCGTACCAATGTTTTGTGTCATGTAGCTTTATATTTACAAGAAAACAACTAAATCCGATAAAAAGTGGGTCTGAAGTTATTATCATATGACTAGACAGGAGAAAATAAATATAAAATGAATCTAAGTTCATGTTTATTGAAAAACAAAGACTTTTAAGGACTTTTAAAGATTACCTGCTAATAGGATCATCAGGTCTGAGACTAGTTAAATGCCTTTACTAGACATAGTGTAATCTTGTGCCTTCACATTATGTGACCTCAACTTAAGTAATTTTTCATTTGTTTGTTTATTTTTAATTTCAGTTGTATTTCACTTTTTGCCACGCGAATAACAAGTCATTCTTACCGCGTTAATCAACATTCAAAGCATAGATTCTTGTATTTTTGTGGTGTATTTTTGTTTCAAGTAAGTGTGTGCGTGTGTGTATCTTTGAATAAATCTGGAAATACCAACATTATCTGTTGTAATTAGGGAAAAGCCAAGCAGTTGAAAGGATTTGGTGCTGTTTTGGATCGAGGGGGGAAAGTGTGTAATCCCCTCAAACCAGCGTGTGTCCTGCGGATTATCAGACTGCTGTCAATCTTTGTTCGGAGCTAATTACACGTATCCATTCAATATTGAGGAAGTTTGCAAATTCTTCCAATTAACTGCACCTCAATTGTAGGCTAGCTCTCAGGGGTCGTGCGCTTGCTGCTTGAGATCGCGTTTTGTTCATGTAACAAAATCCCCTAATAGCCGAAACCACTAGACGCTCGAAGTGTAGGCCTAAAGTACTTCTTGGTGGTGTTTTTATCGTTTTTAGAGTTGTAATTAGTTAGTTAGGCTGCTTAAATGTTTCACCACCAAAACTTACGATCATTTCATTCTACCGATACCAATTTAGGCTAACAGTTTTATAGTCGAGTTAGCCTATTCCGTCCGTTAAGTTTAACTGATTTCATTGCAGTGTTTTGAATAACATTACGAATAACATTTGTGACATTTGTGACCCTAGACCACAAAATCTCATCTAAAAGCGGAATAAATAAGCTTTCCATTGATGTATGGTTTGTTAGGACAGGACAATATTTGGCCGAGATACAACTATTTGAAAATCTGAGGGTGCAAAACAAATCAAAACAGCCTACTGAGAAAATCGCCTTTAAAGTTGTCCAAATGAAGTTCTTACCAATGCATATTACTAATCAAAAATTAAGTTTTGATATATTTAAGGTTAGGAAATGTACAAAATATCTTCATGGAACATGATCCTTTTGTCATAAAAGAAAAATCGATAATTTTGACCCGTATTTGTTGGCTATTGCTACAGATATACCCGTGCTACTTATGACTGGTTTTGTGGTTCAGGGTCACATTTATTTTTCTCTTAAAAATTATACATAAACTAAACTTTATTTTATTTTATTTAAATTTATATAGGCTAGCCTAGAAAGCTATCATTTTTAGTTAGCCTACAACATTTACAATGCTAACCACTGCAAATGGCGGAGTGTTGGGCTAACACATTTTATTTAAATATCTGTAACTGTTTGTTTAATTATATTATTATTATTTTATGTGTTTCAAACTTTGATGTAATATTTTCATATTTAGCTGGAACGAATTACTTAAAAAAATCTACAACCTTAACGGTGTAAAATAATTACAAGTATAAAGAGTAAGCATCCTATTTTATTTTTCACATTTTGTCGATTATTTTTCGAAACAGACAATAAAATTAAACAAATAGGCTATAGGAAAATAGGCATAACGTTTGTCGGTCATTGATTCTCACAAACGTGGCAAATGTAGCGATATTTATTTCTTTATTTATTTTGTCCTGTCCTTTATATTTCCAACCAGAGACATTCAGCGTTTACTGTCTCCTCAGAAGAGTGATATGACCGTAATTTCACCAAACTAACATGGAATCTCCTTCAAACAGTGTCAGAAAAAGCTTTTAAAATATTTATATCCTATATGTTTTCATTTGTTTTTATAACAGTATAGTGTACAAGTAACTATTTAGGCGCGAACATTTTTATAAACTGAGATTTTAATTGCAATTTGCGCTTGCAGAGATCTTGAGCTCTTTCGGACCCAAAGATGTAATCCCAGCCCCAGTTTCTCTTATTTCCACAGCCCATCATGATCAAGACATCTGGAGTGGGAAAAGATGATTTAAGATTTATGTAAGGCGGTTTATAAAGCTGCTATTATGCCCACAAGGATCTCTGGGAGGAGTTAAATGCTCAGGGACAATAGCGCATCCCTCACTCCGGTCTATCTGACGTTTCTTGACGTGTCGAAGGGGATGTCACTCACACAATAGAGCCCCGGTCGAGGGGGATCCATATAAGGCCCCTGGGGGCCACTGCATCCTCAGTGTGTGCAGGACCACTACTGGAGAAAGTTGCTTCCTCTGCTGGGACAGCCTGGACTATTGGAAATAGAGTGTGTTGCATAGGAAAACGGAGGAAATCCTTAGTGTTTTCTTTTACTGAAACGAAATATTCGATGAGGCTTGTTGGATCTCAGTCCCAAGATATGGAAGAGCGTCTCTCCCCATCTGCGCGCTTGGTTCGCAGTCCCGGATCCCAAACGAGGATCCACAGCATTGAATCCATTTTGGGATTTAAAGGAGAGAATATCTTCCACCCGGCGTTTTCTTATGGATCCGGGAAGCAGGGCAAAGACGCTGAGCATTTGTCTTCCCCCAAAAAGGACTCCAGTAATTCCAAAAACTTTGAAGGTGAGTTAACAGCTTCGCGAAGTGGCATTTTTCAGAGTCTTAGCGGCACTTCATACTAAATTTTATTTTGAAAGACATAAGTATGTACAAGTACATGATAGACATTCAAATATTGATATAGAAGTATATATAAAATCTGAAAAGTGTATTGAAAGTTTTTTCTTTTTTTAAAATTGTAAATGGAAAAGAAGTTTAAAACTTTTTTAAAAAATAAAAACAAAGAAGGTAAAAGAAACATAAAAAGTTTTAAATAAACATTTTATTTGAAAAGTCTAGAATATAATTAAAGATATGATGTCAAAATATATGACGATGTTAAATATAATAAAAGTTTTTAGTGTTTTCATGTTAAGTTAAAAAAGGCAAATAATTATAATACGTGATTTTTAATTTAGATATAAAGGAAAACTGCATTATTTTTATATAGGTGTCTGTAGATCTGCCGGCATGGTCAGTCCGGATCTACCGGATGCGGATGGTGGTAAATTATCGGATGATGAAAATCCCAAGAAAAAGCACCGGCGAAACCGGACTACGTTCACTACCTTCCAGTTGCACGAACTCGAGAGAGCGTTTGAGAAGTCGCATTATCCTGATGTGTACAGCAGAGAGGAGCTGGCGCTCAAGGTCAACCTGCCGGAGGTTCGAGTACAGGTGAGCACAGCGTAGACCACACAAAAGATGGATTTACACGTGCGTTTGAGAATAATAATGACACATGCTAGCAAAAGGGTCACTTTATTTAGTAGATCACTACCTTTAATTTTACATATTCGTGATTGATCCCTTCATTCTCAAATTCAAGGCAAGAAATCATATTTTCGTTTTATTAACAATAATAGAATAGACTAAAACAAAATGCACTGTGTATTAAAGCAACTGGGAATTATAAATTATATATAAATGTAATAACTGAAATAGCAAAAAATTGTCCAAGAAAAAATACAATTAAAAACTTTAGAAATGTTTAAAATGAATTTAAAAAATAAATAATCTTGGACAAAGATAGATGTAAGAGATTTCACATTGGACTATTTTTTCTTAAAAGATTTGGCCTCCTTCTTCTTGATTTTATTAAGATATAAAATTTCGATGTGAAACATTAGTAATTTTTGTGGCAGCTAATAAAATGTGGCTAATATATATTTGTTTTGAAATACCTGAAGCTTATGTGTAGCAAATTAAAATATCGGACATAAGTAACTGGCAAAAAGAATTAATAGTATTGTAATATATAATATTACTTATAGTATGTAAAAAAGAATATAAATATAATACATATACATATTTACCTACATATCAACTTTGTTGCAAGTGTATTTGAAGGGTTTTTGCAAACTATGAACGTTTGAACATTTTTGTATTTAAAAGTTTTTTGTGAATGGTTAATTTACAATTCTGTAATATATAATATTATTTATAATATGCAAAAAAAAAAAAATACAATTTAATCTTAAACCCATATCTACATGTATCAAAGTTTTGCAAGTTATTTAAAAGGTTTTTTATTAATTATTAATTTATAATAATGTAATATATAATATTACTTACACACAAAAAAAATCTTAAACATATATCTACATAAACCAACTTTTTGCAAGTTTATTTGAATTCTTTTGTGAATTATTAATTTATAATATTGTAATATATATCACTTATAATATCTAAAAAAAATCTTAAACACATATCTACATATATCAACTTTTTGCAATTGTATTTGAAAGTTTTTTGTGAATTATTAATTTATAATACTACTGCAATATATTACTTATAATATGTAAAAATATAGTACAATTTAACTTTAAGCATATATCTACATATATCAACTTTTATATCATAGTGTATTTGAAAGTTTTTTGTGAATGATTAATTTACAATTCTGTAATATATAATATCACTTATAATATGCAAAAAAATACAATTTAATCTTAAACCTATATCTACATGTATCAAAGTTTTGCAAGTTATTTAAGTTTTTTTGTGAATTATTAATTTATAATAATGTAATATATAATATTACTTACACACACAAAAAAATAATCTTAAACATATATCTACATAAATCAACTTTTTGCAAGTTTATTTGAATTTTTTTTGTGAGTTATTAATTTATAATATTGTAATATATAATATCACTTATAATATGTAAAAAAATAATAATCTTAAACATGTATCTACATATATCAACTTTTTGCAAGTGTATTTGAAAGTTTTTTGTGAATCATTAATTTATAATACTACTGCAATATATTACTTATGTAAAAAATAATATAGTACAATTTAACTAAGCAAATATCTACTTATATCAACTTTTTATATCATAGTGTATTTGAAAGTTTTTTGTGCATTATTAATTTATAATACTGTAATATATAATATTACTTATAATACGTAAAAACTTAATATAATACAATTATATATAAATATCTACATATATTAATATAATACAATTTAATCTTAAATATATATCTGCGTATATCAACTTTTTGCAAGTGTATTGGGAAGTTTTTTGTGAATTATTAATTTATAATATTGTAATATATAATATTACTTATATGTAAAAAAAAATATAATACAATTAAATTTTAAACATATATCTACATATATATAATTTTTTTAAAAAGTGTATTTGAAAGGTTTTTGTTTTTATCTCTTTCTTTCTTTTTCTTTCTTTCTTTCTTTCTTTGAAAGGATTTTGAACATTATATCTGTACTTTCCTATATCTTCTTTCACAGTTTACCTTTTAAACATGTTACTTTTGAATTCTAAACTAAATCCTCCCTTTGTCAAATTTCAGGTGTGGTTCCAAAACCGCCGTGCAAAGTGGCGACGTCAAGAGAAGCTGGAGGTGAGCTCCATCAAGCTGCAGGAGTCCTCCATGCTGTCCATCCCCAGATCGGGTCCACTGTCTCTGGGTAGCGGCCTGCCGTTAGAGCCCTGGTTAACCGGACCGATCACCTCCTCCAGCTCTCCCCTGCAGTCCCTGCCCAGCTTCATCACTCCTCAGCAGGGAGTCCCAGCCAGCTACACCCCTCCGCAGTTCCTCAGCTCATCTACGCTCAACCACCCTCTGCCCCATATAGGGGCGGTTTGCCCTCCTCCACCAGCGTATCAGTGCTCAGGCTTTATGGATAAATTTTCACTAGAAGAGGCAGACCCACGAAACACAAGTATCGCCTCGCTAAGAATGAAAGCTAAGGAACACATTCAGTCTATAGGGAAGACGTGGTAGACTGAGGGTGATGCTGGACTGAGACACTCGGAGACTTGTTTGCATCTCCTTTAACTTTCTAATCAGACTCTGCTTGAAGAGAAGTGGTCCTGAAAGTGGTTTTCACATCATTGTGGATGACAATCTTTGTAAACAAATTCATTACTGTCTTTTTTGGTTTTGAGCTCATTTAATCAATCTTCCTTGCTAATTCTAATAGGCAACCGGACCTAACCCTTTTTTGACCAAAAAAAGCATTCAAAGAGAGAAATAAAAGTCATGTTTGCATTTTAAATGCATGCATTTAATTTCATTGAATCACATTTGTCCCTTTAAAATACCATTCAGTGCTAGGAAAAAGTTTTTGTTCTTTATGTACTGTATGCAGATGGTCACTTTCCATGCCGTTTTGTTGTATGCTTTCACATTGTACAGTTGAATTTTGTATTTTATAATAAAAACAAACTCATAAAATTACCAAATGCTACTTGTTTCTAATAGTTCATAATGTGTATTTAAAAAACATTTGTTGAGGTTGCCATGCTATATGACAAAACTTTGTAGAGTTCTTAAACTTATTGACACATATTCTTTCTTTCTTTCTTTCTTTCTTTCTTTATTTATTTTCATTTTTATAGGCTATAAACGTTTCTATTGTATATTTAAGGTAATGTGTGACCCTGGACCACGAAACCAATTTTAAGTAGCACAAATATATTTGTAGCAATAGCATCATATACATTGTATGTGTCAAACTTATAGATTTTTCTTTTATGCCAAAAATCATTAGGATATTAAGTAAAGATCATGTTCCATGAAGATATTTTGTAGATTTCCTACCTTAAATATATCAAAACTTAATTTTTGATAAGTAATATGCATTACTAATAACTTTATTTGGACAACTTAAAATGATTTTCTCTGTATTTTGATTGTTGATTTTTTTTTTTTTTTTTTTTTTTTTTTGCACCCTCAGATTCCAGATTTTCAAATAGTTGTATCTCGGCCAAATATTGTCCTATCCTAACATTCCAAACATCATTGCAAAGCTTGTTTATTCAGCTTTGCAGAATAAACTCAGAATAAATTCAGATGATGTATGACACTTATGACTGGTTTTGTGGTCCAGGGTTTTAATGTTGTTGTTGTTGCAAACAATTAACGTTGTAATTAATTTATACCTTCAGTATTTTCAGAATATACATTATTATATAAATGATTATTTATTATAAATAAATTATTATTTTTCCTATACACTTGCCAGGATAATACGGTTTTTACAGGCCGTAAACATTAAACTGTCATTGTACTTGCGCAGAGCTGAAGAGACGTCATTGTGGCGCTTTTCCGTGATTATGCCGCCATCCAGTGGTTGTGTTTGGAACATTATTCTCCGTCCATACTGTAATAATGGACCAGTTTCTTTACAATCTAACTTTATCCACCGTATTTTTCCCGTAAGATTGGACGCGGCCATTTTGCAAATTTTATGAGTCTGGCTTCCGGTGTCATTTGCTTCCATTGCTATTTTTAGCTGTAGCCTACAAAACAGCTCGTTTCGCTGCTTAATATTGCAAACTGGTGTTTTTTAACCATATTATTTTAATGTATTATGTTAATTATGGACACACTGGTTTGTAGTGCAAACAGTTTTACCGTTTACCGCACTTTGTCTTTGTTCTCTTATTTCCCTACAGCGGCAAATAAACCGGAAGTCTCATACATTCACAGTAAACCGCGTACGTCTGCGTTGAAAAAATAAGGTGGGTAAAATTTACATTTGCGTGGATTTTTAGGTTTCTGTGGGTGTTTCTATATAAAAATATGTCTCCACCATCACTAAACTAAACTAAATCTTCTATCATAAAGCAGGAATTTTAAAAATGTCCAAAACCAACGAGGTACATCCTTGTGCTAAAATAAAATGTAAGCTTTTTCTTTTTCATTTATAAGTATACTGTGCAAAAAAAAAAAAAAAAAAAAAAAAAAATATATATATATATATATATATATATATATGTAAGATATTACCTTTATTTTATTACATATATGACCCTGGATCACAAAACCAGTCATAAGGGTAATTTTTTAATTGAACTGAATAAAAGCTGAATAAATACGCTTTCTATTGGTGTATGGTTTGTTAACATAGGACAATATTTGACAGAGACACAACTATTTGAAAATCTGGAATCTGAGGGTGCAAAAAAATCGAAATATTCAGAAAATCGCCTTTAAAGTCGTCCAAATGAAGTCCTTAGCAATGCTATTTACGGTAGGAAATGTACACAATATCTTCATGGAACATGATCTTTACTTAATATCCTAATGATATTTGGCATAATTTTGACCCATACAATGTATTTTTGGCTATTGCTACAAATATATCCATGCTACTTAAGACTGTTTTTTTTAGTCCAGGGTTACATATTTCATAAATTCCTTCATATCAACTATATGAAGGAATTTGTTTAATTTATCTAAACTGATGATATGTATTCTCTTAGGGGACGTTTTTAATCTGCATTAGCATTTAGGACACCCCTTAACACACCCCAACCAAACCCATCAGCTCAGATCTTCATGAACACACGACTATCACCCTATCTGACGTTTGCCATTCATGCAGCAACTTTATCAATGATGCTCTTAGATTCAGACTGATGGAGGTCACATTTCTATTACTGGTCGTTCATCTGTGACAAATGAGGAAAGCAAACATCAGAAAGCAAACTGTGTGAACTAGATGAGCTTAACGAAATGAAAGTGGCTTCAAGTGACATCTTTCATTGTTAGAAACATCAACGTGTATAATTGGAGCCATTATTGTGCACGGACAGCCGAGAGCGGCGAGACAGCTAGACCATCAACAATTTCCTGCCAGTTGTCACAGACAATGCAAAGGTTGTGATTTAGTTATTCAGACGGTCATTAGTGTGCGGTGAAGAGTTTTCCTGTCACCTGCCTGCCTCTGTTAAGTGACTGCTTGAGTACTAAGCAGGCTATGGCCAGTCACCTCAAGAGATCGATCATAACCTGTAACAAATTGCTTTTGGAATGAGACAGGGTCAGCTCAGGGCATTTTCTATTTCGTAGGAATGCATGGACCATAAATAATTTATATATTAAAGGCACAGAATGAAAGTTTGCTGAAAATATACTCACCCTCAGGCCATCAGAGATGTAAATGAGTTTGTTTCTTCATCAGAACAGATTTGGAGAAATTCAGCATTACACCACTTGCTCTGTAGTGAATGGGTGCCGTCAGAACGTCCACAGTCCATAATAAAGCTTCTTTCAGTGAAAAAATGTCCATGTCCTGTTGTCCTCTAATGTAGTTGTTTAGAACTGTTTTGGACTGATTTTACTTGTAAACGGCGCTTGATCTGTGCATATTTCTCTCCTGATTCAGATAAGATAACTTTTTCACTGAGGACTCATATTTAAGCTGGATTGGATTCTTACAAACATGCATCATTTTGCTTCACAAGATGTCAATCCACTGGAGTGGTGTGTACTGTGATTTTTTTTATCAGCTCTATTCTGACAGCACCCATTCACTGCAGAGCAATCATTGGTAAGCAAGTGATGTAAAGCTAAATTTCTCCAAACTGCTCTGATTAAAAAACAAACACGTCTACATCTCGCACGATCCCAAGGATGACTACATTTCGTTGAACTGCTCCTTTAATAGTCTTTTTCTGGCTAAGGCATTTCAAATGATATGCAAAGCGAGCACACTGTTGTTTTTTAGAAACCGCAGATAGCCCAACAACTTAAAGTTTATTAAATATTAATCAGTTGAACTGTGGCAACAATGGTTACTATGGTGTCAGTTATCAGGAAAATGAATTCATTTAAAAACAATACCATAAAATGTACAGAATGATGACAGAATTATGTGTGTTTCTTTGTAGAGATATTGACATACAAAAATATAACATGCTTATTTATATGTTGTTGAATAAATTAGATTTGTATTCATTCGAGCCAGTTGTCAAGTGAACTTCAAACCAGTCTTTTGTCCAGTTGGTCCTCAACTTTCATTGTCATCCAGCATTAATAAAACCCGTAACAAGATGTCCTCAGCCTGTATATGAAATATAAAAAAAGAGAAATATTATTATATGTGACCCTGGACCACAAAACCAGTCTTAAGTAGCATGGGTTTATTTGTAGCAATAGCCAAAAAATACATTGTATGGGTCAAAATTGTTGATTCTTATTTTATGCCAAAAATCAATAGGATAGTAAGTAAGGATCACGTTCCATGAAGATGTAAATTTTTATATTTTTTAATATTTCATATAAAAAATATTTCATATTTTGTAAATTTCCTACCGCAAATATATCAAAACTTAATTTCTGATTAGTAATATCCATTGCTAAGGACTTCATTTGGACATCTTTAAAGGCGATTTTCTCATTATTTTGATTTTTTTGCCCCACAGATACCAGATTTTCAAATAGTTATATCTTGGCCAAATATTGTCCTATAACAAACCATCAGTGGAAAGCTCATTTATTCAGCTTTCATAATGATCAAAAACTGGAACATCAAAGAATCAATAAAACATGCATATCATCATTAGCTTAGAAAAATGGCTACATACAGGTTTATTATAGTAAAAGTAAAAAAAAAAAAAAAAAAAAAAAAAAAAACATAATTTAAAATAAATTAAGCTTTGAAGAAAATAAAATATTAAAAACCCAACTTAATTTAGTTGAATTTGATAAAATAACTAAATCTAAAACTGAAATAAAATTAAAAAAATAATAATAATAAAAATGACAAAATACACAACAAAGCTAAATGAAATCAGAAAAAAACATTCAAAATAGTAATAAAAATTATAACAGTATCTCAATGCTACTAAAATAACTGGTTACAAAAGGTAACCAGTGTCATCTGTCTGGTCAAAGGTGATTCTTTATTTGCCCAACAATGAAAAATGTTTTATTTTTATTCATTATTCACATTGCAGACTAGTTTTATGGAAAGAAAATATATATATATATATATATATATATATATTTATGCACTTTATGCACTTTCCATGCATCTTGCATGCATTTATGCATTAACATAATCATCATTTCTTACCAAGTTGACTTGACCAGGTTGTCTATCTCTCTCATGACCTTCCTCCCACTGACGTCTCTTTTCCAGCAAGCGCTGGAGCAGTTTAAGAGCTTCGATCTCTTCTGTGCCCTCTGGCATGCTCTCCGGTGCCGTCCGTCCTTTCATGAGCGCATGCAGGAATGGCAGCAGCAGATGTTTGCTGTATCTTTCCAGCTGCAGATCCTGATCTAGAGTCGTCATAGAGGTCTCGTCGTCGCCTTGTGGATACTCTGGTCTCACCTCCTCATCTGTGCTTTTCTTGCCCATTAAGTGCCCTAAAACAGTTGTAAGTCATTATAAACTAATTGTATGTCAAATGAATGCATTTAACTTAAATATGATAGGTAGGAGAACATCTCCACACTTAAATAAGACTTAATGTGCAGGTTGCAAACAAAGTCACAACAATGCAGTTGATATTATAACACAACCAAAAACACTTTTAGACAAATATTGAATCGAGTCTAGTGTTAATGTGTAACAAAATGTGATTTGAGTCAAAATAATCCATGATTCCTTCTATTTATCATGCCAAGATTCACTTGATAAGCAATTGTTTATTACAGCATGGGCTCCACTGAACAAAATAAACATCACAATCTCAGAAATCAAAAGAACTTATCATATTTTGAAACAAATTCTTCATGCAAACACACAAAAAGGCAGTTGCATGCCTCCTGTTTTCATCCAATTAAGACACGCCTGTGCTCTGCTCATTACACCCCATGGATCCACTTTCCCTCTTCAGACTCAAAGCTTAAGTGACACTTAAGAGTTTTGCAATCGCTTCAGATACATACTTAATGAATATGCTCAATAAACTACCACTGGTGCATTTAATCAAGGGATTTATATGGTTATTATTGGCTAGTGTTATTGATTTCATTAGCTGGAAACTCTTAAACTTTTATTTAATGGTTCACAGCTCCTAAGGTTCAACAACAAACCCTTCTAGTTCTATGGAGACCAAGAAACCAGTCTTAAGTAGCACGGGTGTATTTACAGCAATAGCCAAAAAAACATTGTATGGGTCAAAAATACCAATTTTTCTTTTTAATGCCAAAATATTAAGTAAAGAGCATGTTCCATGAAGATATTTTGTAAATTTGCTACCGTAAATATATCAAAACTTACTTTTTGATTAGTAATATGCATTGCTAAGAACTTAATTTGAACAACCCACAGCTTAATTTGAACAAATCACAAAGTGATTTTCTCAATGTTTTGATTTTTGCACCCTCAGATTCCAGATTTTCAAAGAATTGTATCTCAGCCAAATATTGTCATATCCTACATCAATTTAAAGCTTATTTATTCAGCTTTTAGATGGTTTCACAAAATAGACCCTTATGACTGGTTTTGTGGTCCAGGGTCACGTATTACTATTATTATTCTTTACACCAGCATATTGGTTTATAAACCATACTACTTATACTTTATATAACATACTATGTAGAAAAATTTCTTTTCGAATTTCTTTGTGAACACGTATTGCTGTTGCAGTTTTGACAAATAAAACTGACTTAAAAGTCAACCTTCATTATCTTTTAAGCATTTTTATACAATTGTATATTAAAAAAAAAAAAAAAAAAAAAAGACAATACATGCAAATGCAGTCTTGAAGGTCAAAAATATAGAGGATAACTGCTTAAAAATAACAGTCGTACTCTCCTCCGTGTATATACGTGTATATTTATAAGTTTAAGACCCAAAATATGATTTTCACTCACCAACAGCCCAGTGATTTCCGCGTGGATAAACTTTTCCAATTGGTTGTGCGTCTGATGCGTAAACATCACAGAGCACGACAACCAGAATGATAGAAACGACTAATCTGTATCTCCATACGAGGCACATAACGCTCATGTAAGACTCGAGTCCCTTCAGATTCTTTGATCAGTACTCCTGTAGTTGCTCGTGTAGTTATTGCTAGTAGAGGCCCGGGTTATGCTGCATATGGATAATCACTTCACTTATATACTCCTGTGACGACGACCACTTAAAAAGTGGAAAAAAATGACGCGATAGTTTCGTGCGCTATAGAGAGAAACTGTCGTGCCAATGTCTGGATGACTCGTGTGGGGTGGTACGCTGAAAGTTTAATGCCCCCTCCCAGGGGTTCTGCGTCAGTATCTTGCTAGGTTAGGCGACTTGACATAAAAACACAGAATGTCATGTTGAGCTAACCTGTCATTATCTCAGCCACGGGCTATTGTGTTTCCCAAGACAGATTCAATGTGAAATGTCATCAGTATTTCATTAGATCGGGGGTAAAAATAGCTTGTAAATGGCTTCTTATTGTTTTCTATTGCAGTTGGTGCAATAGAAACCCAATTGCTTTGTCATAAGAAATAGCGATAAAAATACTGGCCTTAACTGATTTAAACTACTCCCTTAACAAATAAATAATGCTTCAAACCCCTTTAAAACAGCCACTTGACAATTTAAGCAAATTATTTTATTTTATAGAAGGGAAATTAATAATAAAGTTTCTTGCAATGGAGACTGATTGATTTAAGCCAGTGAATTTGCACTTTTCATGTCAACATATCTCCAGTTACAAATCTCTTTATATTATAATTCAAAGATATTATAGGCTACTATGCATAAATACAATGGTTGGTTCTCCAGAATTTTTTTTTCTTCTTCTTTTTTGTTTGTTAATTTTACGAACATCTAATTTTTGAGAAACCATAGCATGCTATATTCATCATATATATCATCATATTATGTTTGTTTTATTGTTATTTTTTTAGCACTGCAAAACAAGTATTTCGATTCAATTAAAATTAATATCGAAGTCAAACATTTTAACAAACATGAGCATCTACATGAGTGCACAAAACCAAAACCCAAGTTAGTGTCACACAACAAAGGTGAAAGATCCACATATTTTTATATTTCAATTTGTATTTTATTTCTAATTTTCTGAGATGATTTAATGAACATAGAATTTTTATAAAACCATATCTCTCTCTCTATATATATATGGTTTTATAAAAATTCTGTTAAAAAATCTCAGAAAAAATGAAATAAAATTAAATATATATATATAAAAACTATATATATATTCTATGTTTACAAAAAAATCTCAGAAAAAGTAAATAAAATAAAATGAAAAAATATAATAAAATGAAAAAAATATATAACTTTTATGATATATATATATATATATATATATATTCTATGTTCATGAAAATGGTATATATATATATGTATGTATGTATTTTTTTTTTTCAGGACCATTTTAAGTGGATAAAATTAATTGACACTCATCACTGATATCAGCTGTTAATCTCTCACCCAGCAAACAATGGCAGAATGGAAGATCCTGCGAAGCCTATAAACAAACATGACATGGCATGAAGAATATGAAAAATAGTTTTAATTACATGGCAAACAGTGCATTCAATGGCACTGAAGGAAAACAACATCCCTGGTAACCTCCTAAAAGCTTGCATTGTTTTGTAAATCGGAAAGAACAGATGGGCTTTGATGCTTGTGGTTTTATTTGGATGGAAAAACCAACAAGTGAACAATGCATGCATGTAGATGAAGCAATATGTGAGGTTTTCTGTGAAATTCTGTAATGATTATACATAAGGTATCTTACTGGAATAATCTTATTTAAAGATATAATATTTCAAGATAATGTGACCCACATAGCAAAGCCTGAAAATTATGGACAAGACCTTGAAGGCACTGTCGGTTTTGTAAACAACACAAAGCAGGGCAGGTGAGGTCAATTTGTCATGCTGTCGCTTACGCCATCATCACTGATTAAAGGATATACATAAGTTGTTCTTGAAAAAAAGTGCAAATGTCAATAGAGAAATGTTAGTTTACAGCAGGAGGTAATTATTTGAAAAGTATGTTGTTTAATTTTTTTATTAGTTTTTTTTTTATAAACCTAAATATTGGCAAGAATGGACCAATAAATGAGAAAGCAATGCGTAATTTGTCTAAAAACATTAAAAATAGACTGCAGTATGTGTTTAATCGCGTTCAACTTGAATAAAACGCAATTCCTGCAAATAAACATAGCATGGCTTTCACCACTAGATGGAACTATTTGGTTTCATATGAAGGTTCCCATGTTGTACAAACTCCGGTATGAGTTGACCAGAGGACATATCAACATACAAGGACAAAAACTTAAGTATGACAGTTTAACCTATAATAATAAAAGCCCAGTCACAGTTGAATAATTTATAATCATTTCATCATTTAAAAAACAAATGCGTTTATTTGCAATAATGCATAAATTGCTACACTCTGAATAGGCTGCTTTTACCATGACAATTAAAATTGCAATTATCAATCAAGATATAATATTACTTAGAGAGTAATACCTCAGGCCTAAGAAAACTGTGTACTTTTTTCAGATCATATTAAAGATGAAAAGGTCAGAATTAAACAGATGTCAGCACAGATTTAGCCTTGAAGACATCCAGGTTAAGTTTCCCTTCATTCTGTCAAACATGAAGACGAAGATTTAGGCTATTCCTGTCTGATATGGTTATATTTTGACAAAAAAAAGAAAAAGGAAAAAAAAAAGACATGTGTAATATTCACTTTTTTTTTCTTCTGCAAATGTTTTGGCATGATTGTGTCCACAAATGTGGTGTTCACAATTATTTATAGACACATTAATAATGTGTTTAGATTGCTACTAGAGACTTCTGTTTATCTAGCAGCACATTGCTGATGTGTGCAGCAAAGACTTCTGGGAATCAGGTTTGGTCCTATGAGGAGCTGAACTGGGTGGCTGCCACTCACACACCAAGTATACGCAAACGCATCATGTTAAGAACCATGTCAACAGATTAATATTATAATAAAAACCTGATTTAATAGTGGCATGTTCAAATAATAACTCCGACCGTGAAGATTATAAGGAGCAAATGGGCATCACCGCGGTGAATCATGGGTAAGTGGGCTCAAAATCAACAATCCACAAACTTTCCATGGGAATCGTCAATTATGTTCCAGGATTTTGTCATAATAACGGTATTTTAATACGTAAGAGCGTAAATACATTGCACGGACTTGTTTTGAGAAAAAGATAAATGATGGTTGATCTCAGCCGAAGATTTTCTTTCTCCAAGTGCGGTGAAAGAATCGTTTTTAGTAGTCGAATCTTTTCGATGATTCATTTGAATCGGTTCACATAACAGGTCTTTCACGAATCGAACTGAACGAATGGTTCCAGTGGTTTGAACTTTCGGACATGTATGATTTGCAGTGATCGGGATTATTTGTAATGTATTTCATGTATTGTTGTATTATTTAGTCAGAATGTAATTCTATTTGTTTAATGCTAATAATAAAATAACTTTGACTGAACTTAAAGTCAGCGAATTTAATTAATGGGGCATAAAACTTTAATTGGCAAACATAAATAAAATAAATAAACAAACAAACTGCTAGTATCACAGCGTGATACGCACATACAAAAAACAGAGCTGGTTTTAATATTTTATTAAAAGTTCAACATCTTTATTCCTGTCAAGAATTTTTAGAATAAGTGTTTCTTTCTGTGAATATTTAGGTTCTAAAAGTGTATTTTTGAAACTATGGATCCAGCAAAATGCAGGACACATGAAATAAAACGTTATAAAAGCGTAATAAACATCACATTTTGTGACTACACAGTGTTTAAGAGCATGTCAAATATTTTTTTTAAAACATGAAAGGGACTTTGTTATGCATTATTTATTATACACTGTTGCCAGTTGTTGGGAAATAGCTAAATAAAAATAATAGCCTATAACAAATACATCTACTGTAATGCAAACTGTATTTATTTATTTATTTATTTATTTATTTATTTTTACATACAGAACTGTTCAAAATACAAAATATCAAGAGTACTGACACCAAAAGTAAAACAGGATAAAAAAAAAACAAAAAAAACAATTAATGAATAAATATAATAGAGGGCCATTATATTACATAAGATTCCTTACACAAAGCCCGTAAATACAAAGCAAATTCTAACAGTCTTTATAGCTTTCTTATTCGTAGACACCGAAATCACATTCAAATAATTCTCAATTTCTCTTAAAAAGACCAAAAAGACAGGTTTACAATTTGTGAATGTAAAACTTGCTTAAGAAAATAATTAAATTAACATTAAAACTAATATTTTCTTTTGTGAAGTCAGAGTCAAAAGAGCCAAATATAATGTTTCTCATTTGTATTTAAAAAATCTGTCAAAGAGCACGTCAAATATGCCACGCCGGAAGTATTGCGTCATGACGTAAAAGCATCACTGAATCATTTTTGGAAATGAACTGTTCAAATGAGCCGAATCGTGCCATCGTGATCGCAAGGGTTTGTGGGATTGACAGTAAGTCACACACACACACACGCACACACACAAAAAATCTCAGCTCACGATATTAAAGCGGTGAAGAACGAAAGACGTTATTATATAACGCAAATGTTCGTTTCATACCGAAACCTTTTAGAAATGTATAGGCAATATTTGAAAGAACATTTCCAAAATGGAAAGAAAAGCAATTTAAAAAAAAAAATCATTATTCCGTTAATAAGAGCGAATAAATAACGTTACTCCGCGCTTTGCGAGAACTCTGTGATGGCGTCACGGAACGTTTTGAAACTCGAATGTAACAGTAATGTTGCAGCTGGCAGTATTATGACACGATATGAGGAATCAATAGGACACGGGCAGTCATGTGACTGCGCTTACATCTCGGGGGGTGGGCAGCAGCAGCCTCTCCATGTCTTACTGCTGTATTCGGCAGGGGGAAAGCCATGCATTCTCGATCATTTTAGAGCTGTGCTGTCAGAAGGGCTGCTTGCACCCTTGAGCAACGTTTTGCAATGCTTTTTGACAGCACTGCAATGTATTCCTGAGTCCCTCTTTCATGCATACTGATGATGTGTGTCATTCTAGGTTGTGCTGCTTTGCATAGCTGAATTTGGTGGTGGTGCAGCAGCAAGAATCATGGCTGGCCTTCTTGCCTTTGATATTTGCCTTTGCTGCCCTGCTGAGAAGAAGAGCCCTCACATGCAAGCTTTTAATTGAGACACAGTCTTACAATAACCCACAGGTAGGTCAGCATCTGTTCTTTGCTCTTTGAATGGGTCCTTCCGATAGCTGTCATTGTGGTAGGCCAGGAGGGTTGCTGATAATGGGGTGTAGTGGAGAGCATACATGCATTTATTGGCCGTGGCATTGTTGCCGTCATGGTTTTCTGCTTTGAATGGGGGGTTTTGTTCGCTGTACTTTGAGTCTGTTCGTTTGTTGTGCAACAGCTACATGCATTCATGTTCTTCTCATTGCAGAAGTCATCAGAAGTGAACCGCTCACTGCCCTGTAAATCATTCAGGGGCCAGGGCTAAAGAAGCCTCATGCAGGCCACAATGAACAACTTCATTTTCTTTATATAACAGAGGAAATTATTATCATTTTCTTTTGTGAATGCATTATAGTACGAATATAACTTTCTTATGTTTCTTTCAATCAACATTAAATCAAATTCAACCCCGTTTACTTTCTTCATGCATGCTTTGCTTGTACCATTAAAGATTATTTTAATATAATATGTCCAACGTACAGCAAAAACAGTACAACTCTGAAATATTTTTACTATTTAAAATAACTGTTTTCTATTTGAATATATTTTAAAATGTAATTTATTCCTGTGATCAAACTAAATTTTCAGCATCATTACTTCAGTTTTCAGTGTCACATGATACTTCAGAAATCATTCTAATATGCTGATTTGCTGTTCAAGAAACATTTTTTATTATTATTATTATCAACATTTAAAACGATTAAGTACAATTTTTTTTCAGGATTCTTTGATGAGTAGAAAGATCCAAAGACCAGCTTTTGTAACATTATACACTGTACCATTCAAAAGCACGGGGTCTTTTTTTCCTTTTTGGGAAAGAAATTATATAAATTAATACTTTTATTTAGCAAGGATGCTTTAAAATGATCAAAGGTGATGATAAAGACATTTATAATGTTTCAAAAGAAACCTGAAAAAGCTGTTTTCAGCATAATAATAATGATAATAATAATAATAAATGTTTTTTGAGCAGGAAATCAAAATATTAGAATGATTTCTGAAGGATCATGTGACTAGAGTAATGATGCTAACAATCAGATTTAAACTCAAAGGAATAAATTACATTTTTAAATATTTATTATTGTTTATTTTAGTTATTTTAAATAGTAAAAATATTCAAAAAAAAAATGCTGTATTTTGAATCAAATAAATTCAGGCTTCTTTAAAAATCTTACTGTTCAAAAACTTTTGACTAGTAGTGTATATATAGTAAATATGTTTATAAATATATTAGGGCTGTCAAACGATTAATTGCGAATTCTGTTTACATACTATATGTGTGTTTACTCTGTGTATTTAGTATGTGTATAAAAATACACAAATATACATGTATATATTTAAAAAAATATTTAAATGTATATATAGTTATACCTGTATATAATTTAGATTATAAATCAATATATTTTACATATAAATCTAAAATATTTTTCCTTAATATATACGTGTGTGTGTGTATTTATATATACACAGCACACTCACATATAGTATGTAAACAGAAACACATTTTGGATGCGATTAATCACAATTAATCGTCTGACAGCTCTAAAATATGTTTAATTTATTTCCTGTTTAATATTTAATTAAAATGCTGTAACTTAGCTTATCTTGTGAAACAACTTTACAGCTAATGACATCACGTAGGCTGCACAACGCTATTGGATAATGTTAACAAATAGCCAAATAACTATTTAGACATTATGTTTTTGCAAACTTGCATTCAATTTGGTTGCATACTGTTACATAACACCCACTTTTCACAATTCAGTCAATTCCCATTGGATAAAATCAAGCCCTGTCCTACATTTTTTTTTTTCTCATTAAATATTAAAGGGGTCATCGGATGCAAAGTTCACTTTTACATGTTGTTTGAACATTAATGTGTGTTGGCAGTGTATGTACACATCTACCCTATAATAATAAAAATCCATGCAGTGGTTTTTAATTAATCTGTAAAAATATTTTCAAATCGAGCTATTCTCACATGCCTGTCAGTCTGGCGTCACACCGACAGAGGCCATTCCGCAATATTTGATTGACATGAGCGTCTTACCTCAGACCCACTTTACGTCAGCTGTAACAGTCCGACCTCAATTGTTTCGATACCAGAGCAGGGATGTAAGTTAGACAAGAATATCTCCGATTGAGCGATTGAGGTGTTGTGTTGCTGGATGTAATAACGAACATAGTGGTCATCATTTGCTCCCGACATCTGAGCTGCTGAAGATGCAGTGGATTACGTTTGTTTGTTTGGGAATGCGCCTCCCGATCTACATATATCCGTCTATGTTCGTGCAAATCATTCGTGATCCAGCTTCACTTACAGCAGAAGTTAGTATAAGGGGTTTTTTTATGAATCTTTGCATTCACCTTTCCTAATAACGTGCTAGTTAGCACCATAGAGAGAAGAAAGGGGCGGGGCGAGCAGAGCTGATTAACATTTAAAGCAACTTCGACCAGAACAGGGTGTTGTTTTACACTACGATTGAGAATTTTTAACCAAAGTAAATTATAGATTTCTCATTAAGACATTAAGATAGTGATCATTTTCTTTAAATACTTGCTCATATCATGAATGTTTTTCACGAAAAATGTCTTTAACTTGCTTATCCTGTGAAACGGCTTCATTGCTGATGTCGTCATGTAGGCCGCGCTATGCTATTGGATGATGCTAATTTGCATTCGGTTCATGTGCATACTGGTACATAATGCCACTTTTTACAATCTACTCAATTCCCAATGGATAACATCTAATTGAATATTCAATTTCACATCAGATTAGAAAAGCACAATAGGTTGCAAATGTGTGCTGAGTTCAAAGAAAAACAACAAAACAGAATCTGCTTTGTACTGACACATTGAGTTCATAAGTTCATGGACTAGTCCGTCTATTGTGGGAAATAGCATCCGATCAGTCTTGACTTTAGCATTTTTCTGCATTGTTTGGATGTCTCAGAGTAGTTTGTTTGCTTGGCAAAGGTCAAATGCCATAAACAAGAACATCTAATGCTTATTTTTATGTTAGCAGCATAGCAAATGGTGCCATAATTTAAGAAAACAGCACCATCACTCCTGTCAAATAAAGCTGCTGCATGATTTGACTGCAAGCTAGCCAACGCCATCATGGGCCTTTGTTCTTCCTGCATGCAGTTTCTCTGCAAACGTCATTCCAGAAGATTCCCTTCTCCCCTTACACCCCTCCTTCCAGTCCCGTCTCATGTTCCCTCATTTTTTCTCCACCTCTCCTTTCTGCCCGTTCCTCTCGCCCTGCTCAAATCTGTTTGTCTTCTTTGGCTGCAGCAGCTGGTTGCAGTCTTGAGCCAGAGTCTCATCCGCGCGTCCCCCTCCCCCCCACAAGCGCACGCAAAGA
The DNA here is from genome assembly GCA_036247105.1 of Cirrhinus mrigala. Taxonomy (NCBI): domain Eukaryota; kingdom Metazoa; phylum Chordata; class Actinopteri; order Cypriniformes; family Cyprinidae; genus Cirrhinus; species Cirrhinus mrigala. The sequence goes on along the minus strand of CM070027.1, from coordinate 24,912,346 downwards.
CAAAAGGCCAGGGCTGCTCGTCGGAACACTGCCCCCTTCCTCCCTGCGCTGCCGTGTGCATCTGCAGAGGAGAGAGTGACCTATAGAACAGGAACCAGCAGGCTCATAGTGAAGAGAGAAAAAAAAAAAATCACACTCGTACAGAATGGGGCCTGGCTGGACTGACGTCTTGCATAAGCCTTTCCACGAAGATTCCCGGTAGTAGGGCCGAGGCGAAGCGGGGTAGGGCGAGAGCCTGCGTTTTCCCTGTATGTGTGTCTCCGCGTGTGTGTTTTTCTACGTGTCACGGCCTTTGTTTTTTCTCTCTCGTTTGGCAGAGACCGGACACGGTTGCCCAGGGCTGGAGGATTAGCTGATTTTAATTGACAGAGAGCCGTGTTTCTCGCTGGTTTTCTGGGGAAAAGGCGAGAGGAGGAAGCAGGGACACTGGCTAGAAGAGAGGAACAGGGACCATGGAGAGTGTGAGAGAGAGGGAGAGAGAGAGAGAGGGAGAGGGGAGGCAGAGAAGGAAGTAGAAGCAGTCCAGTGCTGCAGAATGGGGTAAAACCGAGAGGCACAATCAAAAAGAGGTCAGGTACCGAGCCTGTTTAAATTCTACTTGCTATCTCTGTGTCTTGTTTTCTTCTGTCAGGAAACGGTGCTCATCTTGTGGTTTTGGTTTACACAATGCTTGTGGAATGTGCATCTGCTTTTTGGCTTTTCGTTTTTCCTTCTCTCATTCATCCGTCCATCCATCCATCCATATAAACCAGCCTCTGGTGTGCATGTATTTTTCATAAACGTCCTCCATAGTGTGTGTTTTTCAGGCCTAGCTCTGCAACGTGAGCTGCACAGGCATTCTGAACACAAACCTCTTCGCTAATATCAACACACACTCAAAGTAAGGATATTTTGCAGGAACATTGAAGATTTGATGAAGAAATGGCCAGCTTCTGTGTCTCCAGTGTGGCTGCACTGCAGCACACACATTATGCAGGGTGACCGGAACCGGCTCAAACCGGTTTGAGGCAGACGAGGAGGCTCGGAAACAATACAGTCACTGTGCTACAGGCAGATAGCCGACTGCTTCATGGCAGCCAAAATGGCAAAGGGGTCTTCAGGAGTGATACAGCCCATAGCAGGGACGTTAGAGAGACGCTCTTTGCGCACCTCCAGACGGCAACGCATGTCAGGGCCGGGCGGCAGCCATGAGAGCTGAGCAGATATGGTGACCGTGGGTCACTGTGTGCTGTTATTCATGGTGGTCACCGTTCAGAATGATCTCTGGCGTGCGTTTCCTCCTGGTGGATTTTTTCTTGAAGGGCCCTGCCTAGTGCAAAAAGTGGATTTTTTTTTTCCCTCTGCTGTCAGGGAGAAAGGAGGAGGAGGGTGGTGGTGGTGTTTTGTTGTGGAGGTGGTGAGAGGAAGGAAGGAAGGAAGGAAGAAGGGAAGGAAAGCAAGATTGTTTGCTCTAGTTGTCGGAACACCGAGGGTGAGGAGTGGCTCATTTGCATGTTTCCACTTCTGTATGTTTGCATGTGTGTGCGTGTTCTCTTGTATTATGTGTGAGATTTTATATTGTTCTGACACTGCGTCGTACAGCGGCCTCGTTTTAAAGGCCTCGGATAGAAACCCAAGAATCACTGTTGTTTTCCTCTCATTTGAAATCAGGCTGCTTGGCTGTAAATGTGTTTAGGCCCCATACTGGCTTAATGTCTTTCATTAAAATCCTTTTGTCCCTGTGTTATTTCTCTCATTCTTGTTCTGTCTTTTGTTTGCTGCTCCTTCTCTGCTTACATGGCTTACCACATTGGCTCCATTGTGCGCGGGGAAGGCCGTCTTGGCCCTGCGCACCCTGTGCGTGCAGATGTTATTAGCTGTAATGGAGGCAGGGCTGCAGTGCTCTCTTCCATTTCAATGAAAGCAGCAGTAGCAGGAGTAATGGGGGGTGGCTAACCTTACTAGCACAACACAGCTTTATTTTCTTGGTGATTTTTCTTTTTTCTCTTATCACTTTAAATATAACTAAATAGGGATGTTCATATGTGATTGTGTTTTTAGTTAGTATTCATATTTTAAGAACAACCTTATGAAGGACCAAATCTGTAAAAATAAATACAAAAATAAATTATTCAGAGGTAAAATATATTTTTTTTAAAACAAAATGTATTATTTTTTGCATCTTGTGGTCTTATAGGTTTTTATATAATTTTATATATTCAATATTCATTTTAATTTTTAAAATAAAAAATCTTTATTCATTTCCTGTGTTTAAATCCTTTATTTGTTATATTATTTATTTATTTATTTTTTGTAAAAAATAGGGGGCAAAACAAGCTCAGGCTTAATCAATTCAGCATTTTGACTTTCTGTGGAAGAAAAAAAATACGTTTTCATAGCGCTATACATCGAATTTGGTTGCAAGGATACAGTTTTCTGTTTCTCTCCTTTTTAATATTTAGATTATGTTTTATATGTTGTGTTTTGGCAATTCTTACCATTACCTTATATGCATCTTTATTTGCTGGTAGACTGTTTACAGTATGCAGTGTCCAAATAATTCACATTCCCATTTTTATTTCCTTGCATTTGACTGAATAAACTTGTGTCTCAGGTGAGAGGTTCTTTTTATGGTACCTACAGGCAAGTTTAAATATAGCGCACACATTAGTCACTCACATAAACAGGTTTCTACATCTCTGAAAAGCATTTTTAATTTTTTTGGCTCTTATGTGAAGTAAAATATAATTTTAGCTAATGAGAAGATAAATGCATGAAGGCTTGTTGAAGATCAGTGAGGATAAAAAAGAACAAGTCGTCAGATTATATTAGGTGCATTTTAAGAGTTTTGCTAGCTACCTTCATCTGGAGTTTCATTTAAAATGCTGCCTGTTTGACAGAATTTTCTTAAACATGATAGTAAAAAAGTTGCAGTTTCTGCATTTTGGTGGATAGGTTTTGAAAAGTTGTAATGCCGTAAAGATATTTAGCACTGGTTCTATATATTTTTTTATATTGTGTAGTTCAGGGATAGGCAGCGTCGGTCCTGAAGTGCCGATGTCCTGCAGAGTTTAGTTCCAACCCTGAAAAAAATCTCACCTGCCTGTAGGTCTAGTAATCCTGACCTTAATTAGCTTGTTCAGGTGTGCCTGATTAGAGTTGGAAATAAACTCTGCAGGTCATCGGCATTCAAGGACCGACGTTGCCTATCCCTGGTGTAGTTAATTTCTATAGTCCATTTTATCTTTCTTGTCTTGAATCTAATCATTTTTATAGGCTTTAAAGGGTTAGTTCACCCAAAAATGAAAATTCTGTCATTAATTACTCATCCTCATGTTGTTCCAAACTCATAAGACCTTGGTTTATCTTAACACAAATTAAGATTTATTTTTTTTTTAAATAAAATCCAAGAGCTCTCTGACCCTCCATAGACAGTAGGGGTACTATCACGTTCAAGACCCTAGTGCCATTTTGGAGTATCATGACCCATGCGCGCATTTTCCTCTAAACGTAAACAAAGCGTGGCACACACGTGTTCTACGTCAGTAGCATGCATTGTTTTCATATGAGGAAAGCAAGCGTATGCATCGTGATACTCTCCAAAATGCAGCTAGGCTGACGCAGAGGAGAAGAATTGTTGAATAAAGTCATTGTTTTTGTTTTCTTTGTGCATAAGAAGTATTCTCATAGCTCATCAAATTACGATTGAACCACTGATGTCACGTGGACTATTTCTGGGCCTTGAACGTTGTAGTACCCTTGCTGTCTATGGAGGGTCAGAGAGCTCTTGGATTTCATCAAAAATATCTAATTTGTGTTCCGAACGAACGAAGGTCTTACAGGTTTGGAACTACATGAGGGTGAGTAATTAATGACAGAATTTTAATTTTTGGGTGGACTAACCCTTTAAAGCACTTCTTGATGCTGTCCTTTCATCGAAATCTAATCAAGCAGTTTTTTTTATTTATCTTATTGTAATATGGAACATCTTTCCCTTGTTTCTCAAAGGTGTTTAGCTCATTCTCACAAGACCATGGGCGACATGAAAACCCCAGATTTTGATGATCTGCTTGCGGCCTTTGACATTCCTGATATGGTTGATCCCAAGGCTGCCATCGAGTCCGGCCATGATGATCATGAGGGACAACTCAAACACAATGCCCACCATGAAGAGGACTCCCATGTCTCATCCGGTCCAGATGTTGGGGTTAGTGTTATTGTTAAGAACGTCCGGAATTTTGATGCCAATGAACATCTCTCAGAGAAGGATGTTCATCCCACTGTCGGAAATGGACTGCACAATGGTTTCTTGCCCGTGTCACCCAACAACAGATTCAACAAAGAGAGCGACAAGCTTCAAAAAGGTGAAATCCATGGAATGGCAGGAAATATCTCCACGTTTAACCAGTTCAGTCCCATCTCTAGTGCCGAGGAGTTTGATGATGATGACAAGATTGAAGTAGACGACCCTGCCGACAAGCAAAGTAATTTACCGTTTAGACCAAACCCTCTAACTGGTCTGAGTGCAAAGACGGAAGAGCCACGTTCTCAACACACTAAACCAGATGGTCAATCTAGGCCAAGAACAAATGGCAATTACAATCATTTGAAAGCTGAGAATAGTAACGCAAATGGCACTAACCTGTATGAATCTCAAAAGCCAAGAAAAACTGAGGAGCACTCCAAAGAAAGGTCTCAAGAAGCAAAAGAGTCGGGAGAACCAGTTGTTGAGTTGAATGTGACCAACCTCTCCCAAGCCAAGGCCAAATCATCTGCAAAGCTCTCATCCTGCATTGCTGCAATTGCAGCACTCAGTGCAAAGAAAGCAAGCACAGAAGCAACATCTCCAGAATCTCTAGGCACTCCTCGAGATTCACCCAGAGAGGCTAAAGAGATCCCAAAGGTTACGGATAAATCACCAGAGCAGGAGTCAGCTTTGGAGCTTGGCAAGAAGGTGCTCTCAAAACAACCTGAGAGTCCTTGCAGTGTTACCAGTGAAAGCAGCAGCAAAGAGTCTCCTGCATCTCCAGCAGGATCTATACCAGTCATTCCCAAAGTCCGCATTAAAACTATTAAGACGTCTTCAGGGCAGATCAAGAGGACTGTTACCAGAGTTCTTCCCGAGTTTGATCCTGAAGCCTTGAAGAAAGGTATCGATTCTTCACCCAACATTGTCTCTTCTCTGCTGTCCTCTTCAACCTCGCCTTCTGTTTTCTCATCTCCCACAAGAACTTTGCCGACCACAGTAGTAGCAACTTCTGGAGGCTCTGCCATTGAGGTAACTAAACAAATGACCATCAAGCCCGTGGCCACTGCCTTTTTACCCGTCTCGGCCGTCAAGACAGCAGGCTCCCAAGTGATTAACCTAAAACTTGCCAACAATACGACTGTAAAGGCCACTGTCATACCAGCGGCATCTGTTCAGAGTGCCAGCAGTGCCATCCTCAAAGCTGCAAATGCCATTCAGCAACAAACTGTCATGGTGCCTGCTTCCAGCCTAACAAACAACAAACTTGTGCCAAAGACTGTCCACCTAACCAACTTAAATCTATTGCCTCAGAATGCATCAGCGGCTGAACTCCACCAGGTCCTGACCAAGCCCCAACAACCCATCAAGCAAGCCATGTTGGCCCAGCAGCAACAGAAGAAAGTGTCTCGGGTCCAGGTCCTAACCAGCTCCCAGAGCTCAGTGGTAGAGGCCTTCAATAAAGTTTTGAGTAGCATTAACCCAGTGCCAGTTTATGTACCCAATCTCAGCCCTCCGATATCCGCCTGTATATCTTTACCATCCCGAGGGTACAAGTGCTTGGAATGTGGTGATTCCTTTGCCCTGGAAAAAAGCCTCACTCAGCATTATGACCGTAGAAGTGTCCGCATTGAGGTCACTTGCAACCACTGCGCCAAAAACCTAGTCTTCTACAACAAGTGCAGCCTTCTATCACATGCTAGGGGCCACAAAGACAAAGGGGTTGTCATGCAGTGTTCTCATCTCATCTTGAAGCCAATTCCAGCTGACCAGATGATCTTAGCACCATCAGTAACGTCCAGTGCTCCCACCTCTTCAGCCAACCTTGGATCCTCGGTAGTGGGGAGTCCAGGGAAGGGAAACCCAACCACGGTGATCTCTGCACCCTCTTCGGCCCCTGTTGTGGCTGCAATGCCTTTAGATAAAGACGTCTCGAAGGTCTGCAGATCGAGTCTGAAGTGCTTGGAATGTAATGAGACATTTCAAGAAGAGCCGTCTCTTGCAATGCACTACCAGCAAGCTCCTGAATCCGGTGGACAGGTTGGTGCACAGATTCATTGTGATGTAAGAGTTGAAATGGTCATTAGTGTCTTCCAGCGTTGTAGTCGAGACCAGCCCAAGATGTGAGTAGGTTGAGGCCAAGTCAAGACCAAGACCAGGGCTGCTTTTCCAAAAAGCATCGTAAGCTAAGCTGATCATATGTCGGCATCTCGTGGGCAGTGTGCCGATATATAGCGCAGTTACGCTTCGGGTGTCCCGAGTTCGAATCCAGCTTCGTGGACCTTTTCCAGTCCCGTCCCCCTCTCTCTCTCCCACTAGCTTCCTGTCATATCTACATATTTTTAGCAATAAAAATGCAAAATCGGCCAAAGTAAATAAATAAATAAGCTAAGCTGATCGTAGAGGCCATTGAAGGCAATGGGTCTACAGTCTACTTAGGCTTATGATGCTTTTGGGAAATGTAGCCCTGGTTTTGGTCGTGACTTGGTCTCAACCTACTCAAAAACGCTGCCCAGAAGAGGGTCAGATCAGAGCCCAGTCTCGAGTACAACACTGGCTTCTCTTTTATTTACATAAGTAATTAACAGTTGTGTTAAAGACATTTTGAACAATTTGCCTGTGTTTTTCCTTCAACTGAAACAGAAAACCTGCACCATTTGCCAAATGCTACTGCCAAACCAGTGTAGCTTTGCTTCCCATCAGCGGATCCATCAGCACAAGTCTCCATATATCTGCCCTGAATGTGGAGCTATCTGTCGATCTGTCCATTTTCAGTCTCATGTGACCAAGAACTGCCTGCACTACACACGCCGAGTAGGCTACCGGTTAGTACTGCGTTACTCACTATAACTGTCGAGGCTAAAAAGAAGCTTCATGCTTTCAAGAAATAGCTTAGTATATGGAATGTTTGTTTAATTAGTTAGTTATGCAAAACACTTGACCCAGAGATCAACAAAACTGTGTAGTATCTTCACTGACCACTAGGGGTGTAACAACACATCATGCCACAACATAATATATCACAATTCAATTAAAATATATGACAACATGCATTGTGTATATTAAAAATGGATTGCGATATCATATATTCTTTTACAAGAACTAAGTATTGTGAAACTATCGAATCACGACTGCAGTACTGCGCATTGAACCAAATTCTGAGAAATTCTGAGTGTATCCACCTCTACTGACCTCAGTCTTTGTTCTTATTTCTAAATTGACGTAAAAGCTTCTATTTATGCATAAAACGTGCATTGAATTACAAAATGTGCTTAAGTGTTTAATTGGTTTTGAGTGGAACATGAAATGAGGGCTCGTCAAGCTTTCAACCGGCAATCATGGAGCTATTCACAGTTATTATTCTGCCATTCTCTCATGATTGATGCCACATTAAAGGTGACTGGCATCGATTATGGAAACAAAAAAAAGAGGGTTAGGTTATATTCAAGAGTAACTCTTTCTCTTTTTCGCTTTTAGATGTGTTCACTGTAGTGTCATCTTCGCTGACGTTGCTGCTCTCAAGTCACACATTCAGGGATCCCACTGTGAAATCTTCTACAAATGTCCCATTTGCCCCATGGCTTTTAAATCGGCCCCCGGTACACATTCCCATGCTTACACCCAGCATCCAGGAGTTAAAATTGGAGAGCCTAAGTAAGTCTTTTCTCTAAAAATCATATTCTCAGTATGATTCATGATGTCTTCTTTGTCCAGTTTCTAAAGTTTTTTCCCATTGATTTGAAGGTGAAAACATTTTATTTGGGCTTACGTAAGCAATAATGCAATAATGCATGTATAGCCATTCATTATACCAATGTAAACCCAAATGGGGCATCAGATCTTATATTCTATTTATTGCTTACCACATAAGTAAATAGGTAGACATGAAATATTGATTTGAGTTTAAGTAATTATATTATGTGAAACGAAAGACTGCGACATGCAACTCACACGGCTGTTTTTCTGAGAAAATGGTTAGTTATACAATAGAGGAGTCATTATATAAGAATATTTGAATATTTGATTTTAGTTATTGACCAATTAGAATCAAGTATTTCATAATGTTTATTGCAGATGATACTAATGGGTATTTGTACTTTGTGGATTGTTATAAAACACTAAAATAAAACACTATCTAGCTACAGCATTATTTTCTTACACTGCAAATGCATGCTTTCTGCTAAACACTGCCACCTTTGCATCAAAACAAGCTTGCAGTAATTGTTAGCTGTAGTAGAATGGTGGGAAACTCAATCGGTGTGTCAAATCTGCTTCTTTAGAACTCATACGCCACTGACCTTTTCAGGTGCAAAAGGAAATTATGCACGGTGGCTTTAATTTACTGTGTCCTCTCTTTGAACCCGACCACCCCCCAGAAGGCCTGTCGTGTTCATCAGCACTTGTTAATGAAAAGGCCAGATGGTTTGTTTGCACTTCCTGTGTTACCTGTAACTATGTTGGAAACACGATCAGCTGGCTTATTGACAATGCAAGCGTTTAATGCAGATGTTTGACATAAATGAGCCGACGAGTTTTATTATGGCACTTTCAACGATCATAATTCCTTCAGCACAACAATCGATTTACTCTGGAGAGAGAAAGAAAATGTTGAGGAGGTTTTCGTTCAGCCAGAGCTACTGAACCTTGTAATGAGAAGTAGGAATGTATAAGTAGTAACAAGCAACCAAGCATTTTAGAAATACTCTCTTCACTGTTGTGTTGTTTTGCAGGCTGATCTACAAGTGTTCCATGTGCGACACCGTTTTTACCCAGCAGACTTTGCTCTACACGCACTTTGACCAGCACATATCCAGTCAGAAAGTGTCTGTCTTCAAGTGTCCGGACTGTTCGATGCACTACGCCCAAAAGCAGCTCATGCTGGATCATATTAAAGTAAGGGAATAAATCAGTGGAAATTCACTTGCCATCTCACATTTATTTAAATTCTTCAAAGTTTTTATGGAAGCCTGTTTCAGCCACTTAAAATAAAAATAAAAAAGGATATTGCGACTTTTTATCTCACAATTTTGTTCTCAGAACTGCGTGACTCAAAATCACAATTCTGACTTTTTTTCTCGCAAATGCAAATTTTATCTCATAATTCTGACTTTTTTTTTTGCAATTCTGACTTTTTTTTGTGAATCATGAACTCGCAATTTTCACTTTTTTTCTCAGAATTCTGACTTTTTCTCAGAATTGTGAAATATGAACTTGCAATTCTGAGATATAAATTCTCAATTTTGACTTTTCTTGCAATTGGAAGTTGTGAGAGATAAATCTGCAATTCTAACACTTTTCCTTGTTTTTTTTTCACAGTTCTGACATTTTTTTTCACAGTTGTGACTTTTTCTTAGAATTGTGAGATATAAATTTGCAATTCTGACATTTTTTTTTGCAAATGCAAGTTTATATCTTGCAATTCTGACTTTTTTCTCAGAATTGTGAAATAGAAACTCACATTTCTGACTTTTTCTCGCAAATGCAAGTGTATATAAAACTCACAATTTTGACTTTTGTCTCGCAATTCTGACTTTTTTCTTGCAATTCCGACATTTTTCTAGCAATTCCGACATTTTTCTAGCAATTCTGACATTTTTCTTGCAATTCTGATATATAAATTCTCAATTTGGACTTTTCTTGCATTTGTGAGTTGTGAGAGATAAATTTGCAATTCTAACACTTTTCCTCACAATTGCGAGTTTGTATCTCGCAATTCAGACTTTTTTTCACAGTTCTGACTTTTTCTCAGAATCGTGATTATATAAATTCGCAATTCTGACATTTTTTTTGCAAATGTAAGTTTATATCTCGCAATTCTGACTTTTTTCTCAGACTTCTGACTTTTTTCTTAGAAATGTGAGTTTGTATTTTGCAATTGACTTTTTGTCACAATTCTGACTTTTTTTTCTCAGAATTGTGATTTAAACGTGCAATTACGTGTTATAAAGTCAGAATTGCGAGATACAAACTTGTAATTCTGAGAAAAAAGTCCCAATTGCGAGATATAAACTTGCAACTCTGAGAAAAAAGAGGCAGAATTGTGAGTTTACGTCTCGCAATTCTGACTTTTTCTCAGAATTGCAACTCTGTTTCTCACTTTATAACTTTATAACTCACAATTGTGATTTTATATCATGCAATTTTGAGAAAAAAGTCAGCTTTGCTAGTTTATATCTTGCAATTCTTAATTTCTCAGAGTTGCGAGTTTATAACTCACAATTCTGACTTTATAACTCACAATTGCAAGTTTATATTTCACAATTCGGAGAAAAAAGTCAGAATTGTGAGTTTGTATCATGCAATATAAAAGATATAAACTCGCAACTGTGAGGAAAAAAGTCAGAATTGTGAGATGTACTTGTGAGACAAATGGTCAGAATTTTGAGATTAAAAGTCACAATTACCTTTTTATTTATTCATTCCGAAACGGGCATCCACAATTTTTAAATATAACTTTTACATTAATATATATTTTGAACAGTTTAGTAAACAATAATAAATGTAACATTATTTTTATTTTTTTTTAATTTATTAATATTTAAATTATGATGTCTTTCAAGTCAATGCACGGGATCTTAAAGACCATCGAGGGCCCTCCAAACCTGGGCATCAATCTTCCTCTTAGCTCCAAACCTACTAATTCCATGAGCCCGAATAATAACAACAACAAAGAGGGCGTCTCTATCAACAGCCTTGAGAAGGGAGAGAGGAAGCCAACATCCCCAACAAAAAAGAATAGTAATGGGACAGACCTTCCCAAAAAAGTCCCATTGTCCACTTCCTGCCCTGGCTGGACCTGCAGGGAGTGCGACCGCTTGTTTACACAGAGAGAAGTCTTCATCGCTCACATGAAAAGAGAGCATGGGAAGGTAAAATCTAGCTGTTTTAGTTCTAATAGATGCTTCAAATTCTTGAGTCTCATGAGTGAGACCCAGGGCTGTAGGACATACTATTATTATTGCAGATGTATAGGCATGACCATAATGAATGCTTTTCTTTCTGCTACACCAGCAACTGAAAAAGCATCCGTGTCGACAGTGTGAAAAGTCCTTCAGTTCCTCTCACAGTTTATGTAGACACAACCGAATCAAACACAAGGGCCTACGGAAAGTCTACTCCTGTCCGTGAGTATCATGTGTTTCTGGACCCATTTGTTTCATCTGTGCTTGTGAATGCAATTCCAAGTCTCTCACATCATGTTTCACACTAAAGCTAATCACAAACACTTACGAGTGTCAAACAAAATCTCTCTTTGGTTTCCCAGACACTGCCCAGAACCCAGTCGCACTTTCACCAAAAGACTGCTGCTAGAGAAACACATTCAGTTGATGCATGGCATCAAAGACACAGAGGCCAAACTTCCGGCAGATTCCAGCAGCGCAGAGGCAACCCCAGACAAAGAGCAGGTAACCAACAGACTAGCTAGCACATTTGGGTCTGTATTGTCTGGTACTGTTGCAAGGGCATTAGACAGATGTACACTGGGCTGGGTTTTGACACAAATTTGATTCGATTTCCGAATCTATATTGATTATTTTGGATCAGGTAGAGTACATGCCAAATTTTCTTAAGGAAAACAAATCTCTCAACCAATGCTGTAAAATATACATGAGAGTCAGTTGGTGTTACATTACTATAATATTGAAGGTTAAAATTAACTGATTTGCATATAAACACTTAAATTACACTCAATAAGTTTTATAATAATAAATTAACAATTGCATAATTATATTTCTACTCCAATTCGTGTTTTTAAATATAAACATTTAAATGGGGCTGTCATAAAAACTTGGCGGATTTATTCAAACTTGAAATAAACACTGAAGAACAGTACAAATTATAATGAATATGTAAGCGGGTGCATATTTAGCAAAATCCTCCTCTCTAATGTTAATTTTTCTAGCTGACTAATGAGTTTATGGTCACAGAATATGTTTTTTCTGAGGTAAATGTGACATTACGTGACATTGTTTATAAGCTGTTCTTGGCTCTTTGTGCAGTTCAAACACTGATTTATTGCTTTATTGTTTGAATATTGTAATAAAATAGACCAAATTTGAATTTTGAGAGTTTGTTTCATATCAAAAGTAATGAAGCACAAAGCTTTTTGCAGTGGGAGGTGCACTAAAATGTTCTGTTCAGTAACTGAAAACAGGCTAGACCAACCTATTCTTGGGATTTAGGAAACAATATAGTTTCTTAAAAATTAGTATAGATTCAAATCGAGAATTCAATATTTTTTTTTACCCAGCCCTACTACCATGTATAAATTTGGGGTCAGTACAATTTTTCTTTTCTTTTTTTTTTTTTTTTTTAAATGAAGGGATTTATGCTTTTCAAGGTTGAGTTTAATGATTAAAAATGCATTAAAACAGTAAAATTGTGAAATATTATTACAATTTAAAAGAACAGTTTTATATTTTAATACATTGTAAAATTAAATTTATTTCCATGATGCATAGCTGAATTTTCAGCATCTTCACTCCAGTCTTCAGTGTCACATGATCCTTCAGAATTCATTCTAATATGCTGATTTTTTAAAAGGATTTTTCAGTAAACCTAAGGTTAAAAAACAACATTTATTTGAACATTTATGTAACATTATATATGTCTTTACTGTCACTTTTTATTAATGTAATGCAGGCTTTTCTTAAAAAAAGGGTTTGAAATTGGACATTTAATTAACCAGTTGATTCTTGGGATTTAAGAATCATTATCATTTCTTAAAAATTAGAATCTATTAAAATCCATTCTTTTTTTCTACCTTGTATATGTTTGGGGTCAGTAAAAGTTTACTTTTTTTTTTTTTTTTTTCTTTGAAAGAAGAGTTTTATGCTCTTCAAGGTTGAATTTATTTGAGCAAAAATGCAGTAAAGACAGTAATATTGTGAAATATTGATACAATTTAAAAGAACAGCTTTATATTTTTATATATTTTAATTTTACATTTATTTCCATAATTTTTTAGGATTCTTTGATAAACATAAGGTTTAAAAAACAGCGTTTAATTGAAATTGTCTGTAACATTATACATGTCTTTACTGTCACTTATCAATTTAATGCAGACGTCCTAAAAAACTGATCTATTTCTTTAAAAAAAATTGAAATTGAAATTGGTTGAAATTGGATATTTAATTTAATTTACCCTCATATAATGCTTACTTTAAGTGTATTTACAACAACAGTAGTTGTAATCTCAAAAGTACAATATAATTTTTTTTTTTTTTTTTTTAATAATGACTTGCTAACAAAAAAACAATATATTAAATTATTTATTTTATATTAAACTAAAGTGTTCATTATCAGTTATATGCCATAATATGAAATTTATCATTAGCTTTTTATCAGCTTGCATTCCTTGCATTTCGGCATTGCGTAAAATGTAATTTCATATCTTCAGGTCCCCAGTCCAAAACGCAAGCTCCACTCTGAAGATGAGGACGCTGAGAAGGAAGAGGAATTGGAAGAGACCGGAGGAGAGGTGACTACCGCTCAGCGGTCCAAGACCTCATCCTCACAGCCTCTAAAGAAGCTAAAGATCAACGTCTTCAAGACACACAAATGCGCAGTGTGTAGCTTCACCACCGAGGACATCGTGCGTTTCCACGAGCACATTCCCCAGCACAAGACCGATGTCTCATCCTACCAGTGTCGCGAATGTGGCCTGTGCTACACCTCCCACAACTCCCTCGCCCGACACCTGTTCATCGTGCACAAGCTGAAGGAGCCCCAAGGGCGACACAACGAGCAACAAGAGAACACACCCAACCCAGACGCCAACGACGGCATCCCAGAAACTCAATGTAAAGTATGTTCAAAAACATTTGAAACGGAGGGAGCCTTAAACACACACATGCGGACACACGGAATGGCCTTCATCAAGTCCAAACGGCTGAGTGCAGCTGAGAAGTAAGAGCGAGGTAGTGCCCCCTAGTGGATGGATGTTGGTTTGCAAGGAGTTACTTGTCTGTAGAGAACGTATAGAAGCGTTTAACGTCATATTCCTTCACTCTGGCCTCTTTGTATGCTCATTTGTTGTGCATACGTATACATATATATATATAAATATGCATATATATACAAAATGTATAAATCTATACACACAAAATGTGTGTTTAAAGAAGTGTAATATATAAAAACGGATTTAAGTGTATTTAATTATCTATGAGAACACATTTTGTATACTTTATGATAGATGTTTGTATGCGTGTTCGATAGACCTTTTTTATAGATTCTTTTTATTTTCTATTTTAGACAGTTCTTGTTGTTTTCTCGTGGGAGCAGATGCTGACATTTCGGTCCTAGTTTCCGAACTGCTGCTAAAAAATGCACAGAATGTCATGGCTATACTTCTCAGTGAGACATTTTGCGCTCTAAAAGGACAATCAGTCCACAACCTACAACACTAGCAGGTCTCCTAAAGCAGCCAAAAATGGCGTTTGACTGAAGGATTGCTCGTTGAGTTGAGCCGGAAAGCTTTTTTGGTGCATTTCTGTTTTGTGAATTAGTCGTCCATTTAAAACTACTCTAATTTAGCACTACGGAAGAACAAGACATGAAAGTAGGTCTTTAAATTTATGTATCTCAGCCACTGCCAAGAGGTCGTGTCGAATCAATATGTGCTTTTTAACTTTGTGTCGTCAAAGCCGGACGATTGTCCTCCGAATTCATTTCTTCTCAGGCAGCTTGTTTCAAATCATAACTTTGTGTTTTGGATTACCACACTACATTGTCTCAACTCTGGCCTGTTATCAAGAACCACATTTCAGATTCATGCCCATTTAATTTCGAGGTACTTTGGGAAGCTTTTACTTGTTATTTCAGTCCGAAACCACTTTGCCCTGCAGATATGTGAAGGTGAAATCCATGTTTTATTTAAAAACAAAGTTCCTCCTTACACGTGAGCTCTAAAGTCGGTTATTTGCGTGTTTTCTCGTTCTTGAAATCAGTAATTCATAAGTGCTGGTATGCTGAAGTGTGGTCAAGTGCCTCCGGCACTCGAAAGCCGAACGTCATTAATTTGTCATCAACCCAGTGTACAGTTGAGGTCAAAAGTTTACATCCCCCTTTCAGAATCTGCAAAATGTTAATTATACCAAAATAAGATGTTATTGTTTATTTAGTACTGACCTGAATAAGATATTTCACATAAAAGACGTTTACATATAGTCCACAAAAGAAAATAATAGTTGAATTCGTGACCCTGTTCAAAAGTTTACATACACTTAATTCTTAATACTGTGTTGTTACCTGAATGATCCACAGCTGTGTTTTTTTGTTTAGTGATAGTTGTTTATGAGTCCCTTGTTTGTCCTGGACAGTAAAACTGCTTACTGGTCTTCAGAAAAAAAATTTCAGGTCCCACAAATTCTGTGGTTTTCCAGCATTTTTTGTGCGTTTGAACCCTTTCCAACAATGGAATGGTTTTATGATTTTGAGATCCATCTTTTCACACAGAGGACAACTGAGGGACTCGTATGCAACTATTACAGAAGGTTCAAACGCTCACTGACGCTCCAGATACAAAAAACTATGCATTTAGAGCTGGGGGTGAAAACTTTTGAACAGAATGTGAGATGTGTACATTTTTCTTATCTTGCCTAAATATCATATGTTTTCATTTAGTACTGCCCTTCAGATGCCACCGAAGATAGTTACATCTTTTCCAGAGGACAAAATAAGTAAAATTTACCCTGATCTTCAAATTCCAAAAGTTTTCACCCCCTGGCTCTTAATGCATTGTTTTTTCTTCTGGAGCATGAGCAAGCATTTGAACCTTCTGTAATAGTTGCATATGAGTCCCTCAGTGTGAAAAGATGGATCCCAAATCATACAGTTATTGGTAGAAAGGGTTTAAATACACAAAAATGCTGAAAAAAAACTAAGAATTTGTTGCCCCTGAAGGATTTTTCTGAAGTACAGCGGACAGTTTAACTGTTCAGGACAAACAAGGGACTCGTGGAAAACTATCACTATACAAAAAAAAAAAAATAAAAAAAACACAGATGTGGATCATTCAGGTAACAACACAGTATTAAGAATCAAGGGGATGTAAACTTTTGAACGAGGTCTACATATAGTCTCTTGTGGACTGTATGTAAACATCTTTTATGTGAAATATCTTATTCAGGTCAGCACTAAATAAACAATAACATTCATTTTGTATGATACCTCTTATTTTGGTAAAGTAATTAACATTTTGTAGATTCTAAACATGGGATGTAAACATTTTACCTCAACTGTACGTGTTTTTAGTTTGTTTTTTTAGAGCAGCATATCATGGAAAAGTCTCGAGATTGCTGTTGCACTGACTCACATGCTAAGTGTGAAAAAGGGAAAGAAAAGAGCTGCCTTCACTATAAATGAATGTCTTGGTCCAAATGTGAAACGAGCTGTTCAGTTTCTTTGCATTTTTTCCCCCTTCTGACTTGATTTCACTCGATTTGTCCTCGAAACTCAGTATTTTGCTCTCCTTTTGGATAAATGAGTACTATTGAGGACGCATATGTGCATGAGAGAAGCCATTCACGGTGGTTGTTCTGTTTTATAGAATGTCTTGCTGATGTTCGGTAGACTTTGTTCTATGTTTGTGCAAAAAACGTTATCATTAATAAATGATACAAACACAAAACTATCTAACATGTCTATACAGGTGTGGAGTTTGTGTGCTTCAGCTCTCGCTTTGCCTCATTTTAATTAGCTTGAAAGCAATTCCCCTTCAGGGTCTTGGTTGCCGTGGTTACAAGTAAATTTAAAATCAAGATTCTCAGAATAATGGTCCGCTGTGAAATGCAGCAATGTGATTGGTGCATTCATGTTGAAAAGGGGGACTTTTAATTACTTTTTAATAAATCACTGTAAATCTGAGGTTTTTAAGGTGGTGGATGTTCGATAAAATGGTTTAATTTAAATATCATCTTTACTTCACCTTAAATGGACAGTTGTTGATGTGAAGTAAGCATAGCGCTATAAAATCAATGTGAATAGCATAGCACACATAATTTGGTCTTGTTTTTTCAAACTTTGATATACTGATATACAGAGATCTCATCATGACCACATTCACAAAACAGATATTGTGTTGTCGTTCATTGGCCTTCCTGAAGTAAAAGGCTGGCCGTGTTTGGTTTGGAGTGAGGATCTGACTATAATGCGAGCGTGGCGTTTTGATTTCCATGGTCATTTTGGATGATGGGAGAGTATGAAGTCACATGTCCATCTTTTCTTTCATCATGTGTCCTGCTCTCATCATATTTAAACCAGCGAAACCCGAAAATGAAACACTTTGCAAGATGCTAGGGTTAACGTGGAGTGCTGTCACTCTGATGTACCTGTTGGTTTGCCACGGCGCATGTGCCTGGAACGTGTCCGTAAAATGCAGGGAAGACACAACGGCGTTCCTTATGGAATTACAGAAAGAGAATCCAAGCAAATACGCAGTTTTGAGTAAGTAATAATTCAGATTTTATGAATGGGGGTCATGTTTTGTAGTTGTGCTTTGATTTCCAATATAATGACGATATTATTGACTTTTTATTTAACAATATTAATAACATTTTAAAACATTGTTTCAAATATATAGCTATTTATTTATTTTTACTAATTTGTAAATAATATTATTGTTTGATTTTTATATATATTTTTCACTTTATCAGTTAATTTTATTTTTTCTTATTTATATTATTTAATATTTAGTTATAAAATTGGACGCATCGTTTAAAATCTAAAAGCCATTTATTTATATATTTTTAATATTATGTGTATTTGTTGTTAATCATTTTTTCCTCTTTATCTGTTAATATATTTTTTTTGTTTTTACATATTTGTTTCTCTTTGTTTATCAGTTTATTTTCCTTAATTGTATTATTTAATGTTGGACACGTCAGTTAATTAAAAAAAATAATTTATTTATATATTATTAATTTTATGTTTATTTTTATTATTTATTGTTCATCTTTTTTCCGCTTTATATTATTATATTTGTTTTTATATAATTTTTATTTTTATTTATTAGTTTATTTTATTTTACTTAATTGTTTTTAATATCAGACACATCGTTTAAAATCTTTAAAGAATTATTTATCTATTTCTATTATGATGTAAAATTATCATTTTTATATTTATATTATATTAACTACTATATTATTTTATTATTATTATTTCTAAGATTTGAAAATGTTAAATAGCTTGGAGATATTTATTTATTTTTAACTTAAATTAAATTATTATTATTATTATTATTATATTATTATTATTATTTCTGTCTATTTTTATTATTTATTGTTTATCATTTTCCTTCTATATTGTTATTTTATCAGTTTATTTTATTTTGCTTAATTGTATTTAATATTAGACACAACATTTAGAATCTTTAAAAAAACATCTATTTATATATTTTTAATATTATGTATATTTATCATTTTTTCTCTTGATCTATATTTATTTTTCCTTCATTATTATTATTTTTTTATTTCTAAGATTTGAAAATGTTAAATATTTCAGAGCTATTTATTTATTTTTAATTTTTATTATTATTAGTATTATTATTTTATTATAGTTTTCTCTTTATTTATCAAGATTTAATTTTTAAATTTATATATAATTTAATATATTTTTTAAAAACAGCATAGTTTGAGTTTATTGTGTTTTCATTTTGTTTTATGTAGTGTACGATGCATTTGGTAAGATTGGCAGTGATGTTGAAGGAGGGAACGTGAACAGACCTGGATCTCTGAGAGAGTGTATGTCTGTGGAGGGCCCGGATTTCAGGGGACAGTACTGCCAGGTGTTTCTCAAACAGGTACCCTTTTTACAGTGCATTTTTCTCAAACCAGTGTGTTTATCCTTGATTTCCAAATAATACATTGACTATGATTAAATAAGCAGACACTGTCTCGAATCGAGATGAAAGTATGTTTGTTGGTGACATTATTCTGTTACGCAGGACAGGGTGGAGTATTTTGTGGGTATTTGTGTTCCAGACACTTGTACAGAATCAGAAGTCCAGACGCTAGTTCTTTATGGTGAGTCAAATCTGAACCATACAAAGGCCTAAGACATTGCATTAGACAAATGACTGAACCTTGTAATTTATTTGAAAGCAAAAAGTATAAATCTACAGTGGTTCTTCATAATATTTGTATGAGATGTACAGTATGTACACCTGACTACATATGTGTGTGTTTGTGTCTGCAGAGGCATTTGAGCAGAAACAAATCTCTTTGCTTCCTTCTGTGCCTTCAATCTTAATGTCGGATTCTACGTTTGGCATATTCATGACTCAATGCCTCAGTGATTCCCCTCATGCAGACCTGTCTGCCATAGTCTGCCTGTGAGTAACACACACACACACACACACACACACACACACACACTTAGCCTGCTCATTTTACATGGTCTTTGTACATTTTTGAAGTAAATTTACTTTACATATGGCACTTGTACATGCTACAATGCTAGAATGTTGTATTTGTGGTTTCCAGGGCGTTGCAATGCAGTTGCTAAGGTGTTTTAAGACTTTTAATACAGTTGCTAGGGTGTTCTAGGTGGTTTCTACATTGGATAGATTCTAGGTTGTTAAGGCAGTGGTATACATTTACTAAGGTGTTTTAGTCTTTTGTGTAGTTGCTAGGGTGTTATGGGTGGTTGTTAAGGTGTTGCTAAGGCGTTTTAATCTTTCACGTAGTTGCTAGGGTGTTCTGGGTGGTTGGTAGATGCTTGGGTGTTCTGGGTGGTTGCTAGGGCGTTGCTAGGTAGATGCTAGGTTTTTAAGGCAGTGGTATACATTTACTAAGGTGTTTTTAGTCTTTTGCTTCTTGTGTGTTCTGGGTAGTTGCTAAGGTGTTGCTATGCAGTTGCTAAGGTGTTTTTAAACTTTTATGCCGTTGCTAGGATGCTCTGTGTGGTTGCCAGGCATTGCTAGGTTGTTAAGGCAGTGGTATGCATTTACTAAGGTGTTTTAGTGGTATGCATTTACTAAGGTGTTCTCAGTAGTTGCTAAGGTGTTTTTAGACTTTATGCAGCTGCTAGGGTGTTCTGGGTGGTTGCTAGGGCATTGCTAGGTAAATTCTAGGTTGTTAGGGCAGTGGTATGCACTTACTAAGGTGTTTTAGTCTTTTATACAGTTGCTAGGCTGTTCTGGGTAGTTTCTAAGGTGTTGCTATGCAGTTGCTAAGGTGTTTTTAGACTTTACGCGCCTGCTTGGGTGTTCTGGGTGGTTGCTAGGGCGTTGCTAGGTAGATTCTAGTTTGTTAAGGCAGTGGTATGCACTTACTAAGGTGTTTTAGTCTTTTATACAGTTGCTAGGGTGTTCCGAGTAGTTGCTAAGGTGTTGCTATGCAGTTGCTAAGGTGTTTTTAGACTTTATGCAGCTGCTAGGGTGTTCTGGGTGGTTGCTAGGGCATTGCTAGGTAGATTCTAGGTTGTTAAGGCAGTGGTATCCACTTACTAAGGTGTTTTAGTCTTTTATACAGTTGCTAGGGTGTTCCAAGTAGTTGCTAAGGTGTTTTTAGACTTTATGCAGCTGCTAGGGTGTTCTGGGTGTTTACTAGGGCATTGCTAGGTAGATTCTAGGTTGTTAAGGCAGTGGTATGCACTTACAAAGGTGTTTTAGTTTTTTATACAGTTGCTAGGGTGTTCTGGGTAGTTTCTATGGTGTTGCTATGCAGTTGCTAAGGTGTTGTGGCAACTTTTATGCCATTGCTAGGATGTTCTGGGTGCTTGCTAGGCGTCACTAGGTTGTTAAGGCAGTAGTAAGCATTTATTGAGGTGTTTTAGTCTTTTATGCAGTTCTGGGTGCTAGGGTGTTGCTAGGTAAATGCTAGGGTGTTCTGGGTGCTAGGAAGTCGCTAGGTAGATGCTAGGGTGTTCTGGGTGCTAGGGTGTTATGGTGTGTTGCTAGGTAGGTGCTAGGGTGTTGTTAGGTAAATGCTAGGGTGTTCTAGATGCCTGCTAATGTGTTGCTAGGGTGTTCTGGGTGTTGCTAAGGACATGCTAGGCTGTTCTGGGTGCTAGGGAGTTGCTAGGTGGATGCTAGGGTGTTCTGGGTGCTAGGGTGTTATGGTGTGTTACTATGGGGTTGCTAGGTAGATGCTAGGATGTTCTGGGTGCTAGGGAGTTGCTAGGTAGATGCTAGGGTGTTCTGGGTGCTAGGGAGTTGCTAGGTCGTTGCTAAGGTGTTCTGGGTGCTAGGGAGTTGCTAGGTCGTTGCTAGGGTGCTCTGGGCGCTAGGGTGTTATGGTGTTACTAGGGTATTGCGGGTGCTAGGGTGTTACAGTGTGTTACTAGGGTGTTGCTAGGTAGATGCTAGGATGTTATGGGTGCTAGGGAGTTGCTAGGTAGATGCTAGGCTGTTCTGGGTGCTAGGGAGTTGCTAGGTAGATGCTAGGGTGTTCTGGGTGCTAGGGAGTTGCTAGATAGATGCTAGGGTGTTCTGGGTGCTAGGGAGTTGCTAGGTCGTTGCTAGGGTGCTCTGGGCGCTAGGGTGTTATGGTGTCACTAGGGTAATGCGGGTGCTAGGGTTTTATGGTGTGTTACTAGGGTGTTGCTAGGTAGATGCTAGGGTGTTCTGGGTGCTAGGGAGTTGCTAGGATGTTCTGGGTGCTAGGGTGTTATGGTGTGTTACTAGGGTGTTGATAGGTAGATGCTAGGATGTTCTGGGTGCTAGGGAGTTGCTAGGTAGATGCTAGGATGTTATGGGTGCTAGGGAGTTGCTAGGTAAATGCTAGGGTGTTATGGGTACTAGGGAGTTGCTAGCAGATGCTAGGGTGTTATGGGTGCTAGGGAGTTGCTAGCAGATGCTAGGGTGTTATGGGTGCTAGGGAGTTGCTAGCAGATGCTAGGGTGTTATGGGTGCTAGGGAGTTGCTAGGTAGATCCTAGGGTGTTCTGGGTGCTGGAGAGTTGCTAGGTAGATGCTAGGATGTTCTGGCTTGCTAAGTGGTTACAATTCCAAATATAAGGATTTTTTTGTTTTGTGTGTCTCAGGTTTGTGTGTTGTGCATTACTGGCACTTCCTCTCATAGCTTCCATCTGTGTGGCGGTAATAAAAAGGAAGCAAATAAAAGAAGTGAGGCCAGGGCTGGGTTTTGCTCATACATCAAACACCAACCAATACGGCGCTCTCTTGACTAATGGCTCAGCCAGTCAGAGTAAAGAAAGCAATGCTGCCCCAGATACCACACAGACGAGGGACCAAAATGCAGAAAATGACCAGCAGAGCATCTCAAAGAGCAAGTACACACACACACACACACACACACACACGGACATATAGACAGTCATCTTACCATTTATAGCAAATGTGACTGTTCTGATTTGATCCATTTGAACTGATTATGTTATTCCTTCTCATGCTCTTTTCCCGCATTATTTCCCCCTTTTTCCTTCCTCATATAT
Source organism: Cirrhinus mrigala (assembly GCA_036247105.1). Classification (NCBI taxonomy): domain Eukaryota; kingdom Metazoa; phylum Chordata; class Actinopteri; order Cypriniformes; family Cyprinidae; genus Cirrhinus; species Cirrhinus mrigala. The sequence continues at coordinate 24,889,726 of CM070027.1, read as the reverse complement.
TCTCCTTTTCAGCTGTGTTATCGTTCCTTCAGGCGCTCTCTGTACAGAACAGCAGTCAGGGGTTACTCACCACAGAAAGCTCTGGAAGCAGTTATTCATCTCTAAATGGCATCCGTATCCTCAGTTTGCTCTGGATCATCTCAGGCCACACCGTGCAGCTCAGCGCCTGGAGTAACCTGGGTAATAGTGAGGGGAAGAGGGAGATATCAGTGTCTGTACTTTAACTTTGAGACATTTTGTCCATGTCTTCAAGTTGCACCTGATTTGTTTCCACATAGATAATGATAAAAGATGGAAGGAAATGGTAGAGAGGAATCCTTTGTATGTTTTGGCCTTCAGTGGACCAGTGTATCTAGCAGTTGACTCTTTTCTGCTGCTGGGGTAAGACCGCCTGAAACCAGCATATTAGATGTGCCATTTTAGAAATATAAAACAATGTCAAGTCTAAGACTTTCTCAAGTCTTAAAGGGACAGTTCACCCAAAAAATTAAAATTCAGTCATTAATTACTCACCCTCATGTCGTCCCAAATCCGCCAAAAAAATCCATTGTTCCGAATTAGTGATGTTTTAAGATGAATTTGCTTATTAATACTGACAGTGTCTTGTTTGTTTGCTTGTGCCAGTGGTCTTCTTAGTGCTAAATCACTGCTGAGCTCCATCCAGAGGTCAGATAACACGCTTAGCATCAGTCTGGTGGCCCAGTTCCTTTTCAAGCGGTTCAAGCGGTTAGTTTTATAGCTTCCAGTCAAGACACATTAGTTCTACACCAAGGCTTGATTTTCTGATAATCATCTGCCTTTATGCCATATTTGTCTTGCTGTGTGTCAAGGATTCAACCTCTCCACCTCTTCATCGTGTGTCTGACCATTGGACTCTTCTCCGTCGTTCAGAAAGGGGTCTTCTGGTTCATAGCAGAGGATGAGGTTTTCAGCTGTAAGAAATACTGGTGGTCAAACCTGCTCCTCATCAACAACCTCTTCACCATCACAGACATTGTATGCCTAGATGAATCTTTTGATTAATATTCATTAACACAACGTATGTTGAACATTACATTTTTACAATGAAAAATGTATTTTTTTTAAAGTGTGCACCCTGGACGTGGTATCTCTCCATTGACTTTCAGTTCTATGCAACAACACCTTTTCTGATATTCCTATACAGAATGTAAGTTCAGCTCTTTTGCCTGTATCATAAATACAGAATTTAAAAAATGAACAAAATTTCACCTATAGGACTCACTATATATATACTATATCTATCTGTATATGTATAGTCTTAATTTTGGGGTTACATGTGACCATTATGTTCATTATATATATATATATATATATATATATTATATATATATATATATATATATATATATTGCATCATTACAGTAATGCACTAATGAATTTAATTTTTAATTTATTTATTTTTCTTTTTTATTGGTGATTCTCATTAGATTGTAACAGTAATGTACTATAATAAAGTAATAAAATAATGAAATAATAAAATAATAAATAGCATATATATATATATATATATATATATATATATATATATATATATATATATATATATATATATATATATGCATCATTACAGTACAGTGTATGTATACATATATATATATATATGTGTGTGTGTGTGTGTGTGTGTGTGTGTGTGTGTGTGTGTTTTATTAGATTCTAACACAGTACATGTCCTTTAATAAAGTAATAAAATAATGTAATAATAGATAGCATTAATAAATGTTTATTTATTTATTTATTTATTATTCACCTACAGTGTCATTCAAAAGTTTTTATGGTCTCTAAGATTTTGTTAAAACAAACTCTTGTGAAATATTGTGAAATATTATTGCAGTTTAAAAGAATGGTTTCCTACTGTAATATATTTTAAAAATGTAATTTATTTCTAATGTTATTTTAATTTTTTAATGTCACATGATCCTTCAGAAATCATTGTAATATGCTTAATAAGAAATATTTATTATTTTACAGTGTGTGCCTAATATTTTTTGTGTGCTAAATTTCTTTTTAAACGTTGATAGTTTTATAGTATTCTTTGATTAATATAAAGTTCAAAACAAGTCATTTAAAATATAAATCTTTTGTAACATTATCTTACCACTGTTACTTTTGATCAATTTAATGTATCTTTGCTTGCATTAGTAATAAGAATGATTTTTTTTTTTTTTTTTTTTTTTATTGCAGTAATGAGAATACAGTGCAAAATGTCACAATAGTTTTTAAAACAGGCTTTGTTTTCTTTAAACAAACCATGAGTTTTTATTTCTTTATTTTTGAGCAAAATCTGAAATGTTCTTGACAGGTTTTGTGAGGTTCACCCATATTGTAAACGTCACCTCTTTGCTTATTTCCAGAAACAAAAGCCTGCTTCTCATCGTTTCGGTTATTCTCCTAATGATCTCCAGTATGATAGGAGCCCTGATCACCGATTTGCTTCATCTCCCTGTGCACCAGCCAACGACACTGTAAGAGATCATTTCTTAATTGCAATGTTAAACTGAGAAAACATTCCCAATGAGACATAATCACACGGGCAGTGCATGCATTTCTAAAACACTATGATTACGGCCTCCAGCAGCTGCCAAGTGCAATACCAAGGCAGCTTTAGTACCAAGAGTCTGATTTTTGTTCACTCAAATGTTACCTAATTATTTCAGATTGCTTCTTAAATGCAATATTCTGTACTTGTTTCAGGGCATACGAAAGCTATTTTCAGTATTACTACAATAAACCCTACACACGATATGGGCCGTATCTTCTGGGCATTCTTGCTGGAATATACATGGCAACCAAGAAGGAGACACTTATAAAGCAACAGGCAATTTCTTTAATGCTTTTTATTGCTCTTTTACAGCAAAAATGAATATTCAGTCTCATAACAGATCGTTTTTGCTGTGTCACAGTGGCAGGCAGTCATAGGTTGGCTCTGCTCGCTGTCAGTCATGGCCTTGTTAGTGGGATTTGCATATGTGCTGAGAGATGTCCCGCCCTATCCATCCCTTCCCCATGCTGTTTATCAAGGGACGCACCGCTCACTTTGGGCCCTGGCTTTGGTCTGGATCATCCTGGCCTGCGAAGATGGATACGGAGGTAAAATAAAAAGCATTGAAACTCATTTTTAGTAAATAATTAGGAAAAATGAGGGATAGCTAAATAACTGACAGCCAAATAAAAGTGCATAAAAGTTGCTTCCATTAAATTGTACCTAAATATTTATCTGCACAGGTTTTGTGGATAAAATTCTGTCTCTAGGCCTGTGGGCTCCTCTGTCTAACATCAGCTTTGCCTGTTATCTGATCCATCCCATCATTATTATACTGTACAATGGCAAACAAGAGACAGCCATGCACTACACAGACTTCAACTTTGTAAGTATTCCCTTCAAATAAATGCAAATGGGAGTGTGCACGACAGTGTGCATTTGATCAAAATACAGTAAAAATGGCAATATTGTGAATATTATTTCCATATAAAATTTAAATGTACAATTTCAAACCATTTTCTATTTTAAATTTTTGAATTGTCAGCATCATTATATATACAGGCAAAAGTTTTTGAACAGTAAGAATTTTAATGCTTTTAAAGAAGTCTCTTCTTCTCATCAAGCCTGTATTTATTTGATCCAAAGTACAGCAAAAACAGTCAAATTTTGAATTATTTTTACTATTTAAAATAACTGTATTCTATTTGAATACATTTAAAAATTTAATTTATTTCTGTGACTTTTAAAGCTGATTTTTAGCAACATTACTCCTGTCACATGATCCTTCAGAAAACATTTATTATTATTATTGATTATACTGAGTATATTTTTTCTGGTTTCTATGATGAATAGAAAGTTTAGAAGAACAGCATTTATCTTAAACAGAAATCTTTTATAACATTACAAATGTCATCACTTTTAAACAATTTAAAGCATTCTTGCTAAATAAAAGTATTAATTTCTATAATTTCTTTTCCAAAAAAAATAAATTATACTGACTCCAGCTTTTGAATGGTATTGTGTATAATGTTACAAAAGCTTTTTGTTTCAGATAAATGCTGATCTTTGGATCTTTCTATTCATCAAAGAACCGCAAATCAGCATATTTGAATGATTTCTGAAGGATCATATGACACTGAAGACTAGAGTAATGCTGCTGAAAATTTAGCTTTGATCACAGGAATAAATTACATTTTAAAATATATTAAAATAGAAAGCAGTTATTTTAAATAGTAAAAATATTTCACAATATTACTGCTTTTGCTGTATTTTGGATAAAATAAATGCAGGCTTGGTGAGCAGAAGAGTATTCTTGCAAAAACATTAAAAATCTTACTGTTCAAAAACTTTTGACTGGTAGTGTATAAACTTGTAAACTTTTCTGGATGCCATTTCTAATTATCTTTTTGTCTTCTTTTCTCTCGTTTTCTGTCCTCAGTTTTACCTGTTTCTGGGTCACCTGCTGTTGACAGTCTCTGTAGGTTACGTGTTAACTGTGCTAATTGAAAAACCGTATCTCTTCCTGCCGAAACGATAAGTCCTGCTTCATTACCTCAAAACTGGATGGTGAAGAGAAGATTTAAAAAGAAGATTTAAATACAGTATATTTATATATTTAAGTGAAACAAGAAGGTTTAAGTACAGTATATTTATTCATTCATTGTCCCCCATTTTCTCATTTCATTCTGTTTGAAAGCTGTAGATTTCTGTTTAGAGCTTTGGTGTTGTTTTTCGAATGCATTAAATAAATGACTTGATTTACAGAATTAACAGATGAATTACAAAGTTTATTGTTATAGTGACACTGCCTGTTATTAGCAACCCACAGAGAGTAAAAACAATGCACTGTGATAATACCATAGTATAATGCATGGTATAACAGCCTGTTTTTGAGCTACGCAGGGAAATGCGTCTCTGCAAATGAGATCAGCTGATGTCACACTTAAAATAAACACGAGTACTTCTAATGTGAGTAGCTCGTAACAATTAAACAATGACCGGACGTCAGTATCTAAAGTGTTATTGAGGCGACCACATCTTAATTGCAGGAAAGATGAGTCATTTAACAATCCATCATTTTAAAGAAAAAAAAAAAAATTGCAAATCATCCCATTAGACATTTCAGAACACAAAGAAAGATTTCAAGAAGCAGTACTGCATAAAACCTTGTTAATCATCTTTATTTAGGATGCCACTAAACATATGGTCTAAACCACACATAACTCGAGTTCACAATTTATTGCACTGTATCTCTTGAGTTCTTAAAATGTGTGGTCACACATGCTATTACCCACCTGTGTGCCTGCTGTAATCAGGCAAGTCATAAAATCTGAATCATAAGAGGACAATCAACATCAAGAGGCCAATCAATCCTCAAGAGGCCAATTAGCTATTTGACAACTTAGAAATTACAGAACTACTTTAAAACTCCATGCAACTCATTTTGAGTTTTGTGTTCCACTGCAATGTAGCAAGTTTGAGCTCAAATGAAAGTACTGGAATAAATTCTGTTCCGTTCTGAATGAAATACTAACTTAATTAGTGTCTATTACTGCACAGCATACACTATATGTTGCCTAGTAGAAATAAATAAATAAATAGAATTGAAGCAGTCATTATTTACTCACCCTTATGTTGTTCCAAACCTGCCTTTGTTCATCTTCAGAACACAAATTAAGATATTTTTGATGACACGGAAAAGAAGAAATTGTTGAATAAAGTTATTTCTGTTTTCTTTGCGCACAAAAAGTATTCTGGTTGCTTCATAACATTACGGCTGAACCACTGATGTCACATAGTCCATTTTAACAATGCCCTTACTATCTTTCTTTATGGTAAGAAACGGTGAGAAAGCTCTCGGATTTCATCAAAAATATCTTAATTTGTGTTCTGAGTATGAACAAAGGTCTTACAAGTTTGGAACAACATGAGGGTGAGTAACTAAATGACAGAATTTTCATTTTTGGGTGAACTATCCCTTTAAAATGTCTTTTAAAAAGTCGCAGGTCCAAGTAACTAGTCACAAAAAAAACAAATGATAGTTCATTCCTCTCAGGAAATTAAAGGCCCAGTAGAATGTATTGCATTATGGGATACAGCATTCTGGTAAGCATTTCCCTTTGTTCTTCTTTTAAGTGTGGTCTGGTCTGTTGTATGTGGCTCATTTTGGTATGTATGAGGTCGTTCAGGTATTTTATGAGTACAGAAAATTCACGCTGTATGCTGTACACTATCCACCTTATTTTTGAATGCGGTTCATTACCAACTATAGGAAAATAATTAAAAGAATACCAGTAAAACTGTAAAACTGTTCGCACTACAAGCCAGTGTATTCATAATTAAGACAATACAGTAAAATAATATGGTAAGACACACCAATTTGCAATATTACGCAGCAAAACATGTTGTTTTGTAACGTTACAGCTAAAAATAGCTGGACGTGGATGAGACCGGAAGCCAGACATAAAATTTACAAATGGCCGCGCCCGCTCTAACGGGAAAAGTAAGGTGGATACTGTAGTGTGAAGCAGTTTTTTGTGGTATGTAGCATAATATTGTCCACTTTGTGAAAGAATCATTCGTTCGAAATGTTTCTAATGATTAGAATTTCACTCAACTCAATTTTCAGTTCAGTTCATAAAAAAAAAAAAAAAAATTTACACCTGAGGAGACTGAATTTCCGGTTCGGACGACGGTTCGCTACTACAGTGAATCTGACTGTACTACTAACCGCATTCAGGTAGCCTACATTTTTACAAAAAAGGTACTTTGAGACAATAAATGCAATTTCTGCAGTCAGTAAAGGTTTATTCAGACGTTAATTGTTAAAGAAAAGTGGTTGGATGCTAAATTACATCTTTGAAAGAATATGTGTTTAGAACACAACGTTTACATGTAATATCTGTGTTATTTGGTGATGTGGTTAGCTATTAATTCCGTATATATTAAGTAACAGGTTATATAGCGTCACCTTGTGGACAAAATGAGGAACGACATGTTTCCCAAATGATGAATGTTATTCAGAAACATTGTGAATGACGACTCAAATGAATCATCATTGGAGCTTTACCACTTTCGGTCATGAGCATGACATGACTCCGCCACTAAAGTATGCTTCACTGGCACTGTACGTTATGACATTAGTCTTAAGTAAACATTTGAGAGTTGTGATAATGTTGTCATTTAGCAGGTGGTCTTGTCTGCACAAAGTTGTAACTGTCTGGATGGTGAGTTTATTAGTCTGAGTGTCTTCCAGCTGTTAATGGATGCTTCTTAGATCAGTCTTCCTATTAAATTTCGTGGATGAATACATATATAGGCCTATGACAAATTCAAAGTCAAGGTTTGGTCCAGTAAGCCCCCTGCTGGCAGAGGCTGTAACTACACACACTCAGTATCCATAATTAAGATGTTTTTAACTTTGAACTTATTGTTTTCTCCAGTGAAAAGGTTGTCTTGTCTGAATCAGGTAAGAAATATGCACAAATCAAGCACTGTTTACAATAAAAAACACTCAGCTCTAAACAAATATCTCTGTGGATTCTGACATGAGAGCACAACAGGAGATGGACTTTTTCAGTGCATCAAATGTTTTTATGGAACCGTATTTTGGCTAGAAGCAACAGTTTTAGGTTAAAATTTCTTAATGACACTTTAAGACACTGACTGATGGTCTGGAGACGTGTGAATTACTTGTGGTTTATCGTGATGTTTTTATCAGCTGTTTGGACACTCATTCTGACGGCACCCATTCACTGCAGAGGATCCAGTGGTGTAATGCAAAATTTTTCAAATCTGTTCTAAAATAAACTTATCTACATCTTGGATAGCCTGAGGGTGAGTACATTTTCAGCAACTTTCTGACATGCGGCTTTTTAATCAAAAATTGCTTTTTTTTTGAGCCACAGACAGGATTGTAGTCCTGTCCATGATTGTGAATGAAGTCAAAGGCTGACCTACTTATAATCGAAGCTTCTCTTGCCCTCTTTTAACCCCCTGCCGTGCACGTATATCACATATACAGTAATTCAGAGGGCGTAGCAAGAAGTACAGACGCCCCCGTGCAACAACACATACTAGAGAGGTTATATTTAACTGACTTCAGAAAGCTGACACTCTGGATGTTTTCCATATCTCCACTCACAAATGCTTAAGGTTCTGTGCCAAAACAAGACTCGATCTGTAAGCATGTGTATGGATTGGGAATAACAGCACAATTAAACCAAGATCATTTTCGTGACTGAATGCGCACAGAGATTTGTGATTTAAAACTTTAGAGCAGGGGTGGCGAACGTCGGTCCTGGAGAGCCGCAGCCCTGCATAGTTTTGCTTCAACCCTAATCAAACGCACCTGAACAAGCTAATAAAGGTTACTAGAAAGCTACAGGCAAGTGAGTTTTAATTAGGGTTGGAGCTGAACTCTGGTGTAATGCTGTCATGCTGGGTGCTGATTGCATTAACTTATGTAGGGAAATTTATCCAATTAAGTGCATACCTCATGCCCACTTCAGAAATAAATGTTTGGGGTCAGTGTATGATTTTTAACTGTTTGGTATGTAAAATATTTTAAAATGTTATTTATTCCTTCAATGTCACTTAATCCTACAGAAATCATTATAAAATGCTAGTTTAGTGCTTAAGAAAAAACATTATATATATATATATATATATATATATATATATATATATATATATATATATATATATATATATTAATCATTTATTTATTTATTTATTTATTTATTTATTTATTTATTTAATCATTTAGAATTTAGTCAAGAATTAGAATTTAATCAATAGAATGTTCAGAGCTTAGAATGTATATGATTTTTTGTAACAACATAAGTTTTTACTCACTTTTGATCAGTGAATAAAAGTATAAATTCTTTTTTTTTTTTTTTAAATCAAATTGAAACACCCTCCACAGAGTTTGCTTTATTAAATTATTAATTATGAGTTAAGAGATTCATAAATCAGATGTGTTTATCAGACCTGCAGTTAATTTCTTCTCTTTTATTTGCTTATTATTTATTAAATGAATGCCAAAAAATATGTCAGTTACTAAATATTTTTAAAACACGTAGGCTTATTTGGATGTACTTTAGAAGCCCAGTTTTAAATTTTCATGTTCATAATCAAAATTTAAATGAATTAGGTTTTGTCTTTTATATAGAAGTTTTTAGATGTGAGATTAACCTTGATTTAACACAAATCTGAAGGCTATTAATGTAATAAGTCAACACTCAATCTCTGTACATTCTGTTTTTAACACTGTTTAACAAGTGTGTCTGAAGTGCTTTGAGTGTGTAGTGCTACTCTGTTCTTTGATAAGAATACAAGAGCATGAGTATAATTTTAGACGCCGATATCAGTGCTACTTGGTCATGTTTGCAAAATGAAATGCTCCCTTAATTAGAATAAAACATTTGAATAGGTGCATGCAACATAGATAGCATGGTAATGTAGAACCCATAGTAAGTAAGTGTCAAGGTACCATGGTATTTCCATCTAATACTATCAGTATATCATGCACCCTTAAAAATAAAGGTGCTTCATGATGCAATAGAAGAACCTTTTTTGTCTAAATGGTTCCATAAAGAACCTTTAACATCTGAAGAACCTTTCTGTTTCACAAAAAAGTAAGAAATAGATGGTTCTTTAAAGAACCTTTGACTAAATGTTTCTTTGTGGAACCAAAAATGGTTCTTCTGTGGCATCGTTGTGAAGAATCTTTTAAAGCACCTTTATGTTTGTGTGGTGGCGTCATAAAATGTAGTTTCCAAAATTAAATTACGTAATGTATAAACCATAACATTCTATTTTGAAGTAACTGCGAAGACACCAAGGCTCCAAGAAAACAAATTTGTACAAGACGTCCATGTCCTCATATCAGTGTTTATGATTAAGGGTGTGTGAGGTTGCATAACTGTTTTGGGATTAAAGCGACACTTGGTATTTTATTAGTGTAAAATAACTGGGTATGTCCTCACCTCAAGACATGATGCGTGTGTGTTTGTTAGTCTTTCCGGACTGTATCTGCCCAGCAACTGTTCACACACACACACTTACAGAAAACATCAACATGGCTAGTTAAACACACAGGAATGGTCATGCTGTGTTGAAGACCTACCACCTTTCCACACCTGTTACTGTTTCCAACACAATGGTGTCCCTGAGCCCCTCATAAATGTATCAGCGTTATAAAATAATATACCACACACACACATTGAATCATGTAACACTGTCTTTTTTTTTTTTTTTTTTTTTTGCAGCGTCAAATCTCAGATCATATGCTGTTATCCTCTTTAGATGAACTGTAAGGATGAGATGGTTCTTCTCTAGACTGAAGGTGAGCAATAATGTCTCTGTAAAATAATGAAAATGTGACTGTGCCAGTAATTCAAATGATAACAATGTGAAATAAATATTTTTTTATTTAATTTTTATCCTTCCTACTTTAAAAAGGACATCAGTGATTTCTGTTTACCAGAAGATATGATTTATGTAAAGTAATGGTACTCGTCTGCTTGACTGTGTATGAGAGGCGTCTGCTCAAATAACACATTTGTAGGAATCTGTGTGTGTGTGTGTGTCGTAAGAGTTGTCCAGTGGAATCTGATGAGTGAGGCTCAATGGGGAAATAAGGTCACACCACTTGACCTGTCGATCTGTGTGACTGTGTGTGTGTGTGTGTGTGTGTGTGTGTGTCTAAATTTAAAGCAGATAATGAATATATACACTCTCTCTCTTTCTCTCTCTCTCACACACACATTACCAGTGAAAAGTTTTTGGACAGTAAGATTTTTAATGTTTTTAAAGAAGTCTCTTCTGCTCTCCAAGCCTGCATTTATTTGATCCAAAATACTGCAAAATCAGTAATATTGTGAAATAGTTTTACTATTTAAAATATAATTAATATATTTAAAATTTTAATTTATTCCTGTGATCAAAGCTACATTTTTGGCATCATTACTCCAGACTTCAATGTCACATGTTCCTTCAGAAATCATTCTAATATGCTGATTTGCTGTTTAAGAAACATTTTATTATTATTATTATTATTATTATCATCAATATTTAAAACATTTGAGTACATTTTTTTCAGGATTCTTTGATGAATAGAAAGATCCAAAGATCAGCATTTATCTGAAATAAAATGATTTTGTAACATGATTATACCATTGAAAAGCTTTGAGTCAGTATGTATATATTTTTTTAAATTAATACTTTTATTTAGCAAGGATGCTTTAAATTGATCAAACGTGATGATATATATTATAATGTTACAAAAGATTTCTATTCCAGATCAATGCTGTTCTTCTGAAATTTCTATTCATCAAAGAAACCTGAAAAATTCTACTCAGCTGTTTTCAATATCATATAATCATATAATATAATAATAAATGTTTATCAGCTTTAAAAATCACAGGAATAAATTACATTTTATTCATTTAAATAGTAAAAATATTTTAAAATTGTACTGTTTTTGCCGTTCTTTGGATCAAATAAATGCAGGCTTGGTGAGCAGAAGAGACTTCTTAAAAAAAAAGAACATTAAAAAAAAAAAACGTACTGTCCAAAAACTTTTTTTTTATTGATTTTACTCTATTAATGTTGTTTTGTCTGTACAATAAATAAATATTGTAATGTTTTGTAATGTTTATTGGATAACACTTCATTTTCATAATAACAGTGTTAGGGAAAGTAATGCATTACAAAATTGCGTTACTCCCTAGAAAGTAACAAATTTTTGTAGTAATCTGCACTGCATTGTGTTACATTACTTTTGCGTTACTTTTTCTTATCTGGGCTGGGCTTGCTTGTTGGCAGGAAAAAAAAGTTCAACATTCTTCAGCAATAATAAAAAAAAAACATGTTATATTTATCTAATGTAATTTAGCTTATTATAACTGTGGATTATGTGTTTAAAATAACAAAAATGAGAATGTGTGTGTGATCCTCGTATAGTAATACCAGTCAATTTTGACCTTGTTGGAACATTTTTTTTTGGACTCCACAAGGAAACAAACTTATAAATGGTACAAAATGATCTATTTTGGAAAGCTAAAAATGCAAAAAGTTTTATGTGAGGGGTAGGGTTAGAGAAAGGGGAAAGAAAATGCAGTTTGTACACTCTTAAAAATAAAGATGCTTCACAATGCCATAGAAGAACTCTTTTTGTCTAAATGGTTCCATAAAGAACCTTTAACATCTGAAGAACCTTTCTGCTTCACAAAAGGTTCTTTGTGGTGAAAGAAGGTTCTTCAGATTATAAAAAGGTAAGAATTAGATGGTTCTTTAAAGAACCTTTGACTGAATGGTTGTGGAACCAAAAATGTTTCTTCTATGGCATCGCTGTGAAAAACCTTTTAAAGCACCTTTATTTTTAAGAGTGTACAGTATAAAAACTGTTACGTCTGTGTGTGTTTGTGTGAGTGTGTTGTTTATGACCCAGTCTCAGGACACAGACTGGAGTCAGGGGTTTACGCCCTCAGAGGTTTGCAGTAGGACACTGAAGAAGTGAAGACAGTATGTTCCCACAGGGATCAATCATAAGACAACACATTCTGAAGACTGAAACCTCAGCGTGCTTTTAACAGCCTGCAAAGCTTAAAGGTTTCTCGACCTGTGCCAGCCCTAAGCTGGAGCATGTCGGTTAAATTTGTTGCATCCAGAGACACACTTGTAAATTGAGGGAGATATTAAACATAACATTGTCATAACTTTAACTAGTGAACCTCAATTTAAATCTCATTTTGCATAAAAATTTGCATGCAAATCTGGTCAGTTTGTAATCCATGCACCATATAACAACATTTGCATAAGTTGCATGCACTACTTTGCGCTGCATTTGCATCATTTATGAAGCTTCTGAAACTCCAGTCCTCATATTGTAGATGCATAAATATAAATTGAATTATTAAAAACATATTTTGTATTCCACTGGAGAACATGAGGTAGAGTAAATGATATCAGAATGCTTGTTTTTGGGTCATCTCTTCCTTGAATAGCACAAGAAAAATTGCTTGCTGACAGCTTCATGAATTTGACGTTAAGACGGAGAGAGCAAGTTTCCATAACTGTGTTCCTCGAATCAAATGCACCTGTTGGGAAGGCCACCTCACATTACAGATGTGTGTGCTGGAGAGTGTGTTAGAATAGATAGGAGGCAAAGGAGATGTTTATTAGCTTATCTAAGGAAAGAACGAAGCACTTCTAAGAAGCTTGCAATGTTTTATCTGCGTCAGAGCTTTAGATCAGATCCTCCCTGTGGAGCTTTAAAGATTTTTTTATATTTAAAATCCCTCTATCTATGTCGGTGACACAGATGCAGGATAAACACTCGCCCAGCGCCCCTGAGAGGCATTAAAATGCCTATCAATGTCAAATTCCCCTCTGCTGTCCTGACAGTAATAATCTCATTCTGGCTTCGCAGATGAAAACACCTCAGAGATCTTCTTCATGATGTTTGTCAACTCTGATGATCGCAAGGCAGGCAAATATAGCCGCGAAGTGATAAATCGTCCGGCATGGCACATGTCTCTGCTATCAGGTAACCCACTTTGAACTAAGGGGGTTGTGGGCTAAAAATAACCCCTCTCCCCAAACCCCCAAGACCTGTCAGCTTTACGTGAACCTCATATTCTCCAGACCTACATCACCGCTGAGTATAATTGCCCATTTGGATGTAAAAAAAGGTACCTGCTTCATTGTCTGAGGATTTTTTTTTTTCATGTTGGGACAAACCATTTGTGTTCTACCTGCAGGGATCTGATGCTGAGCACTGGCTGCTTTGGACTTGGTCTCTCATGACACATGTGTCCAAACTGAGGTAACAAGTCTGTCAAAGGTCTTCAGGTTTTATGGCTTTGGCTCCTAATTGGAAATTGTAAAAATTCTGAAGCCAATTTTTTTTATTTGAATGAATGAATATATGAATGAATAATTTACTGTGACACTGTACTTTTCAAAATGTATTTTTAAAGAATTCAGTTTTCTTATTTAGTCATATTATTTTAACACACATAGGATTTTACCATATAAAATACTTTCTTTACTCTTTACTCTATACTTTTTTTTTTTTCTTTTTTTTTTACTACATCAAGTTAACATTTAAAAATTGAAATGCATGTTTTGCATACATATTAAAATCAGTTATTAGTTACAGGCTGCGTATGTGAGGAATAATTAACCTTATTTACTTATGTCTTGCGTCACGTCTCTTAAATTTATGACGTCTTGCATCTGACTGAAGTGTGCGATGACAGTTTAAGAGTAGCTTAAGAAAATCCTGCGTGTAGGAAAAACAGGGCTGAGTCATATTCATCTGATAGCTCTGACGTATGAATCACGTATGGAAATACACACACGGGTTGATACAAATCTAAGTGGAAACTCATTTGACCAATTTTCCAGTGTAGCTCAACACCTTCTGTCAACAAAACAGGTTGTTTGTCATGGAAAAACCTGGATTAAATGCACTTATTTATATTTCTAAAATTAACTAGTTTGAAATTTATTTTATGTACTATATGTTTTAAATAAAATAATATATTTTTCATAGAATATGATATATAAAAATATAGTAAAATCATTATTAAATAAATAATACAATATTTAAAGTTTAATTTCAATTTTATATGGTTTAAAAAATATTTTATATCTTATAAAACATATTGTGGTTGTACAGTGTTTACCACAGAATTACACCATATTACACCAAGGCAGGCTACTAAAATACCTTGTTACCATGTCTAAAAGCCTGAATGTTGTTGTTGTTGTTTTTTTTTTATCCATAGCTCTCATTTTCTATTTGTATAATTGTTTCTTGTTTTCTTTTTTCTCTTCTTCCATTTCCTCTCTTGCAGTGACGTGTGTGCAGTGATCCAGAGAGAGGAGATGACAGATGAGCGGGTTGACATGGCCGACCCAGACAATCTGCTGTTCTTGGACACAGAAGCTGTCAACTCTTCCTTCGCTTCACCGCCCATAGAGCAAAATGAGGCCGCCCGTGCCACGGACAAGCAGACAGACGACAGCTTCAATTCAGTCCCTGATCAACACCCTGATTCAGCCTCAGGAAGCTCAGGATTAATTTTGTGCCAGGATGGGACCATTATTAGCCATAGTACAAACATTGAAAGGGAAACTGAGAGCGGTTTAGTCTTAACACAGCCTCTGGATCACATTGCAATGATAGAAGTGACACTAAATCATCCAAATGATGATAAAACTGATGACTTCAGTAGTGCTGACAATATCACAAACAGTATTAACATCCCTAAAGAGGTAGTTCACCTAATGGACGTAGACAATGTGATAGACAGAAATCAAAACGACAAACATAGTGACTCAAATACTAAAGAGGATCCAAATGAGGCTCATGACCCTCCAGACGTTTCATTATTAACAGAGCACAACAGAAAAGAAGAAATGAGGCAAGACACCATTTCAAACCAATATGCTTCCTTTAAGAGCACTGGACTTGAGGTTAGCCAAATGGCTAATGAGAAAAGCTCATGCTTGATTGCAAGAAATGAGACTGATGCAATGTCCTCTGAATCCCTCATCCAGACTTGCCAGGATGCATTTGGAGGAGTTGATGTAGAAGTGGAAGGGATGACTGCATATAAAACTCATCCAGAAACGCATGACATTGCAGAAGACCTGACATGTTGTGGCTTCATAACATCTCAGATACCAAAGAGGGAAGATCCGAAGACTGGCGTTCATCTATCTTTGGCTGATTTGCATGAAGCAGACACTTTAAACATTTTAACACATGACTCCACATTATTAGACCCTTTAATGAGTCCAGAGGTTCCATTATTAACAGAAAACAACAGAGAAGAAATAAGCCAAGACGCCAATTTAAACCAATATGCCTACATTGAGAGCATTGGACTTGAGGTTAACCAAACGGCTGATGATGAAGATCCCTTGGTAAATACTGTCTCTGATCTAATGGATGGTGAGCAAAGCTCATGCTTGATTGCAAGCAATAAGACTGATGCAACGTCCTCCGAAACCCTCATCCAGACGTGCCAGGATACATCTGAAGGTGTTGATATAGCAGCGGAAGCAGCGACTGCATATAAAACTCATCCAGAGATGCATGACATTGCAGAAGACATAACATGTTTTGGCTTTACAACCTCTGAGATACCAAAGTCAAAAGATCTAAAGACTGATGTTCAACTATCTTTGGCTGAATTGCACAAAGCAGACACTCTAAATATCTTAACACATGCCTCCGCATTATTAGACACTTTAATGGGTCCAGAAGTTCCATTATTAACAGAATACGACAGACAAGAAGAAAAGAGCCAAGACACCAATATAAACCAATGTGCCTGCTTTGAGAGCATTGGACTTGAGGTTAATCAAATGGCTAATGATGATGATCCCCTGGTAAATACTGCCTCTGATATAATAAATAGTGAGCAAAGCTCATTCATGATTGCAAGCAAAGAGACTGACACAGCTTCTTCTGAAACCCTCATCCAGACTTGCCCGGATGCATCTGAAGGTATTGATGTAGCAGTGGAAGCAGCGTCTGCATATAAAACTCATCCAGAGATGCATGACATTGCAGAGGACTTGACATGTTGTGGCTTCACAACCTCTGAGATACCAAAGAGAGAAGATCCGAAGACTGGTGTTTATCCATCTTTGGCTGAATTGCACAAAGCAGACACTATAAACGTCTTAACACATGTCTCCGCATTATTAGACACTTTAATGAGTCCAGAAGTTCCATTATTAACAGAACACAACAGACAAGAAGAAATGGGCCAAGACACCATTTTAAACCAAAATGCCTCATTAGAGAGCATTGGACTTGTGGTTAACCCAGTGGCTAATGATGAGGAACCATTAGTAAATACTGTCTCTGATGTAATGAGAAGTGAGCAAAGCTCATGCTTGACTGCGAGAAATAAGACTGATGCAACTTCCTCCGATACCCTCATCCAGACTTGCTGGGATACATCTGAAAGCATTGGTGTAGCAGTGGAAGCGGCGACTGCATATAAAACTCATCCAGAAATGCATGACATTGCAGAGGACATGACATGTTTTGGCTTTTCAACCTCTGAGATACCAAAGACAAAAAATCCAAAGACTGACGTTCAACTATCTTTGACTGAATTGCACAAAGCAGACACTCTAAACATCTTAACACATGCCTCCGCATTATTAGACACTTTAATAAGTCCAGAAGCTCCATTATTAACAGAACATAACAAACAAGAAGAAAAGAGCCAAGACACCAATTCAAACCAATGTGCCTCCTTTAAGTGCATTGGACTTGACGTTAACCAAATGGCTAATGATGATGATCCCTTGGTAAATACTGCCTCTTCTATATTAAATAGTGAGCAAAGCTTATGCTTGATTGCAAGCAGTCAGACTGATGCAACTTCCTCTGAAAGCCTCATCCAGACTTGCCGGGATACATCTGAAGGTGTTGATGTAGCAGTGGAAGCAGCACCTGCAAATAAAACTCAACTAGAAATTGCAGAGGACATGACATGTTGTGGCTTCACAACCTCTCCGATACCAAAAACAGAAGATCCAAAGACTAGTGTTTGTCTATCCTTGGCTGATTTGCACAAGGCAGACACTCTAAACATCTTAACACATGACTCCACATTATTAGACACTTTGGGGTTGAACAACAATGTTTTGGAAACAGCTGATATGCCAGTCAATGACAATGATATCATTCAGACCTTAAATCAAGACTTGGCTTCCTCAAATGCTGATTTTAGCACTGGCGTTTTAACCCAAATGGTTCAGAATCTTCTCCAGGATTCAAAACATGATGTAACGGAATCAGAATCTAACAAAACTGAAAATTCCATGCTGGATAGAACGATTGAAACAAAGTTTCCATTGAATATCAGTAGGGTGCAACCACAGGCAACTTGTAGCAATGATCCAGTTGAGACAAGTAATAATTCTGAGTCACCTTTCCCCCAATCCATGTACGAAACTTCAAAGATTGGTGAAAAACATGAGAAGGATCTCTCACAAGTGATCCCTTGCCCAGCAACTGTCACAATTAAAGATTTAGGTAACTGCTCTGAGGAGATCGATGGTGCTCGCTTAAAGTTCACAGGAACGGAACGTGATGTTGAGGCTGGTAGCGAGTTGTGGCTGGACGCTCGCCAGTTCTTGGCAGGTGAAGAGGATGAGGGTGCTATTTTTGACAAGAGAGGTCGTTTGTGTCCTCCCAGCCCCCCCACGGCCCATCCAGACAACACAAAAGCCTCAGATTACTCCAAGAGAGAGTACATATCAATTGACCACCAAACTGAAGACTGGGAGCTAAGGTTTCCACCTATTGAGAGGTGGTCGTCCTCAGACAGCTGGGCTAGTGCACTTTCAGACTGGTTCCAGGCAGTTAACACCTATTCGGAAGACTCTTTGACTTCAAGCACTGGTCCTAAGCACGAAATGGCAATCCAAGACAACATTTTGGAGCAAAAGACAAGTCCTGATAATGCAAACAACACTGGACAGACGTGTCTGTCCTTCAACCTCTTAGAACCAGAAGAACCAGGTCAAGCCTTGAGTAGAGGACTAGTTGAGACTGATAACACTAATGGAACTCTTTTTAAACAAGGAGATAAAGATGGACTTCCTTCTCATTCAGACTCAGACAAACAAGACAATACGAACAGGACTGTGGAGAACAACATGAGTTTGTTTGAAAGCTCTGAATCTCATAAACCAGATAAGAATGCAAGCATGCATATGCTTAATACATCGAAATCTCCTGCAAATGAGGCCAGTGCCAAACTTTATGGAGGTCAGCAAATCCCTGGAGAGCTTTGCAGTGCAAAGGTGAGATGACTAGCACATTTCAAACACTATTAGCACAGGCAGACATAGACTCCATTGTTTTGACTTTTGAGTTTGAGTTTTCTTTAGGTCTTCTGCAGTTTGCATGGAGAGATTTGCATTTCAGGGTTTTCAGTTTAAACTGAAGGTTAGTTTAACTGTATTGAAATAACCGCATACTGAATGCAAATTTTAAAACCTGAACATTAGTAGCCAAAAAAGTACTTTGGCAGAACCACAGTTTAGTGAAATGCTTACTGTATTCACATACCATGGTATTTACAGTATATATAGGTACTGTAGTGCAAATGGTTCAGCTCCAAAAACATGGTATTACTGTGACGCAAAACATGTCAATACCATGGAATTTTATTAGTGAGCATTTCCATTATGTAAAACCTTCCAAATGTTATTATGTTGGAACGTAATCTTAAATAGCTTGTCACCTTTCACATTTCCATAAATAAGTCTTGCTTGTGTGGAACACTTTCATCGTGACTTTCATTATTTATTATGACATGCTGAGTGCTGGAAGAGCCAAGTCATTCCACTCAAAAATATCACTTCATAATGTATATTTTATTAAAGATATATTATTTTATTAAATGTGTATTATATATTATATTTATTTTATGTTCCCCTATTTTCTACTCAAACGAGGTTTGGTGTGATTTAGCTAACTTCTGGAGCCATTTTTGACATATCCATCACCAAAGTATGGCTCAAACGCACTCAAACTACTTAAACACTGACCACCCCCCTTATACGTACATGACAGACAGTTGTGGCTGCTGAGGAAATGTGAGGTGCACAGAAAAATACTGATAAACAGAAATGCAGACTAATTATAGCGGGTGGCGGATGATAATAGACCAAAGAGCAAAAGAGGAACTGGAGAGGCGGTGGGTGAGGGGCACGAGCACAGCTGAGGGCCGAAATATGACCCCTGCTCGCAAACTCAGTGTCGTACTGTACAACAGTTTATCCAATCCAACAGACCCCTGAGACAGCGAGAGAGCTGTGATTGGTTCACTTACGTTACACAGTGGCTGTGATCAGTATAATAGAGATGATCCCTTCCATTGCCAAGCACATGTGGCTTTAGACTACGGCTTGAAAGCATAATGGTTTTTGCATTAGGCGGACCATCGCCTCAGTGAGGTATGTAAACAAAGAGCTAAATGTAGTTTGGATGAGAATAGGCCTAAATGGACTTCTCAAATCGTACAAATTCTTCCCTTTCAATGCTGTCTACCTCTAATTTCTTTGCGTCTTCACCATTTAATGTTTTTTTTCAATGTTTTGTGTTTCAGTCGAAAGTAAATGCGCTGGTAGAGGTGACCGGAGACAAAGTTTCCCAACTCGGGTTGGTCTTTGAGGAGGAACGTGAAAGCAGTTTTACTTCTCAAAAGATCTCAGCTTACAAGAATTTAGCTGACTGTGTGAGTGACGAGGAGCGGCGTCACAGCTCCGATGTTGCCCTGCACACATGTCCCTCTCAATCGAACAGTCACGTGTCTTCTGAGGCGGGAAGTGCTGAAGGAAATAATTCGTTTGGGCATTTTAACACCGAGGACTGTACTGTGAAGCCAAGAGAAGAGGAAAGAAAAACATTTCCGCAGATTATTATGCCGTTTGCTCCGCTCAAAACTGGAAATACTTTCCTCCATCATAGTTCATTGAAAAGTCCACAAGCTGGTCTAGATTGTCAGCCTAAAGGGATTATTAATAAGATACACCCTAAGAGTGGTCAAAAATCAATCAGCAGTGAGGATTCGTCTGAAAAACGCTTTCATACATGTGGAGATCCAGATGATCCTTCCATCAAGAATACTAGGAGAAACGTGGAGTATAGTGATACCTGTAACATCAGCAAAGAGCTTTCTAACTTAATTTTACTCACAGGACAGCATTTTATGGTTTCTGAGAACAACCGTGTTGCATACGTCACTCTAGACTTGGAAAAACCCAGTTTGAGTCATTTTTCTTTGTCAAACCACGAGGAACGACTTAAAACAGACAATATGCCTCACAAGACTTCCAAAACGTCCTCAGATGGTAAAACACGCTCTAAACATAAGGAGAAATCAGCTGAGAAGCAGCAACTTGGTATTCAAGGATCAAAAAAGCAAGATCTTCAGCCCCCATCCCAAGCAAAAGATGACCTCAATTCAGAAGGAGACGAAAATCGTCCAGTTGCTGTCATTGAAACCATTGTTATCACAGAGAAGATCGTTCCTAAACCCCAGGTGAAGAAGAAAAAGAAGCATGGGACACCAAAACCTGAGAATGATCCACCGAGTGACACAGGGAGCAGAAGCGCTCAGAAGAGCCTTGACGTGAAGGTAGCCTCAAATGGTATGGATAAGCCAGCATCTCATCTTCCCACCAAATTGGATGTTATTAACAAAGATAGCACTCAGAAAGTCATGTCAGTGAGACCCAAAGTAGAACCCAGTTTTGCTGCCAAGATGGACTCTGACAGCGTAAATGCCACTCAGAAAGCCACCGCTATAAAACTCAAAGTAGATGCTGGTAACGCAGCCAAGATGGAAAATAAGACGTGCACCTCAGACTCTCCGAGCATGAGTTTACCCAGCATGCTGAATGACGACGTCAAGCGCAGGAGAATCGCAGATGACCTGTCTGGAGCTGTTCCGATAAGGACGAGGCCACAGCTGCCCGCAATTTTCCGCCAAGCAAGGAAAGATGGAGAAGATACAAATCGGAGAGCTTACAGTGAGGTCGTCAAGCAGAAGACTCCAGTGGCCAAAGAAGGTTCTCCAAATACATCCCTGTTCAATTTCAAATTATAAATCAGTTTATTAGTACAAGGGTGTCCAATCTCCTAGCTTAGTTAAAGGACTGGTTCACTTCCAGAATAAAAATTTCCTGATAATTTACTCATCCAAGATGTTCATATGTTTATTTCTTCAGCCGAAAAGATTTCTGAGGAAAACATTCAAGGATTTTTCAAGGACTTCAGTGGTAGCCAACGGGTTGAAGGTCCAAATTGCAGTTTCAGTGCAGCTTCAAAGAGCTCTACACGATCCCATTTTCTTAAAAAAAAATAAAATTTGTATACTGTTTAACCACAAATGCTCATCTTGCACTAGCTCTGTGATGCATGTCTTCATGCATTACGTAATCACGCTGGAAAAGCCATGCGTGGTTAGTTTTTCGTCTGTGTACTTTGGTTAAAAAATGTAGGATAGGGCGAAAAACTCCATCTCATTTTCTCTTCCAACTTCAAAATTGTCCAACATTGTTGTCGATGTGCGTGATTACATAGGTCGAGCTAGTGCAGGACAAGCATTTGTGGTTAAAAAGTAAGCAAATAGTAATTTTTTTTTAGAAAATGTCAGATTGTTTTGCTAGATACAACCCTTATTCCTCAGCTGGGATGGTGTAGAGCCCTTTGAAGCTGCAATGAAGCTGCAATTTGGACCTTCAACCCGTTGATCCCCATTAAGGTCCACTAAATGGAGAAAAATCCTGGAATGTTTTCTTCGGAAACCTTAATTTCTTTTTGACTGAAGAAAGACAGATTTGAAGATCTTGGATGACATTGGGGTGAGTAAATTATCAGGACATTTTTATTCTGGAAGTGAACTAATCCTTTAAAGTTGGTTTAGCTGGTTTGCCATTTGGTCAAGTGACCATAAATCTCTAAAACCAAACAAACAGACCAGCCTACTCTTAGAGACTAGCTAATCACTTTAGGCTGATTTAACTTGTATTTTGGGGTTGAAAACAATGGAAGCAGGTTATCAAATAAATTTATGTAAAATGGACTTTATATTTTTGTTGTAGTTGTGGTTCCTCGTGTAATCTCAGAGATCCAGGCTGACCCAGTCCCTGCTGAACCCCAGAACATCTCACTTTGGTGCCAGTTCAGTCCCATCCCACCTGTTGCCACGATTAGGTGGACTAAAGAGGCAACACTGCTGTCAGAGATAAACAAAATGTAAGAAAAACACTCTTTTCCTATCAGCCCCTGCTTCGCCTTATCTACCTACATTATCGTCTGACTCTCGGGCCAAAATTGAGTTAGTTAACTGAGATGATTGCATTTCTGAAGGACATCATTATAGCTTTTTTACCACTTGGTGGCACTCTGTTCTCGTCCAAAACTGCTGTAAATTTTGGCAGAGACCTGAGCGAACATCAGCGCTCTGGTGATTCAGCCATGACTTGGAGTGGGAGCGAAATGAACCTTTTACATAACAGTGTGATTCATTTGTACTAAATGCTGACTGTGCCTCAGACACTCTTAAACAGGCCTCTGCATTCCAGAATGGTCCTTCTGAGATGTTTTGTAAGCTGCAATTGAAGTTTAATTGCATTGCATTTAATCAGGATTCAAATAAATACACACATCTTTGCCCAGATGTGTGAAGAATTATTGTTTTGCTATAAAAGGTTTTCTTTTTTCTGTAGAGAGAAGGATGACGGCCGCTTCACTTTGACCATCCTTAAGGCGTGCAGTAAAGATCTAGGGCTGTACAAATGCAGCCTGAATGCTGCCAACGTTTCTGTTTCGACCTCAGAGTACCATCTCACGTCTGAGGGTAAGACAAAGAGGGCTGCTTTCCCAGACTAATGATTAAAGAGGCTATAAATTACAATTTTAATTTGCTGATGTACTCCCTGACTAAGCAGAAAGTTAAACCAGACACTCATGCTCTGAAGTTTTAGCAGGGTGATTGATGGACTGAAAAAAAAAAAAAAAGCCAGATGCAGACTTTTTCTCAAATACACAACCAACACAACAAAGTTTTTGAACAGTAACATTTTTAATGTTTTTTAAAGAAGTCTCTTCTGCTCACCAAGTCTGCATTTATTTGATGCAAAAGCAGTAATATTGTTAAATATTTTTACTATTTAAAATAACTGTTTTTTATTTGAATATATTTTAAAATGTAATTTATCCCTGTGATCAAAGCTAAATTTTTAGCATTACTCCAGTCTTCAGTGTCAGATGATCCAGCAGAAATCAGTCTAATATACTGATTTGCTGTTCAAGAAACATTTTATTATTATTATTATTATTATTATTATTATCAATACAGTATATAAAACAGTTGAGTACATTTATTAGCATTTATCTGAAATACAAAGCTTTTGTAACACTATACACTATACCATTCAAAAGCTTGGAGTCAGTATAATTTTTATTTATTTTATTTTTTTGGGGGGGTAGGAAATTATAGAAATTAATACTTTTATTTAGTGAGGATGCTTTAAATTGATCAAACGTGATAATAAAGACATTTAGAATGTTATGAAATATTTCTATTTTAGATGAATGCTGTTCGTCTGAACTTTCTATTCATCAAAGAAACCTGAAAAATTCTACTCAGCTGTTTTCAACATATTAATAATAATAAATGTTTTTGAGCAGAAAATCAGAATATTAGAATGATTTCTGAAGGATCATGTGACTGGAGTAATCATGCTAAAATTTCAGCTTTGAAATTACAGGAATAAATTACATTTTAAAATATATTCAAATAGAAAACAGTTATTTGAAATAGTAAAAATATTTCAAAATTGTACTGTTTTTTGCTGTACTTTGGATTAAATAAATGCAGGCTTGGTGAGCAGAAGAGACGTCTTTAAAAAATCTTCTGGTAGTGTATGTACAATTTGTGTCTGGGAAACCAATCCTCACTTTGTAAACTTGCAAACATAAGAAGACAATCAAGCGTATTACATTGACTCAGCTGTGTAAAATTTTTAATTTCAGTGCTTATGGAGCTAGTCATTCCGAGTCATGATCAGCCAGGTAAACAGCCCTTTAATTTCCTGGTCTCTCTGCTTTTTCTATAAGTAGCTAAACTGTTGTGAGTGTAATCGTTTAGTTTTACAGCACCACTCATCCTATTTATCTATCTCCCAGCTGAGCCCAGGGTTATGGATGGCGATGAAGAGAACATCCAGTGCAGCCCGCTTCTCTTTAAAGATGATTTTCTCTCAGACCAGTACTTTGGAGAGCATCAGTCTGCGAGCATCGTGACTGAAAAGGTCCACTTCGGTGAAGGCATGCACCGCAAGGCTTTCAGGACCACTCTTAGAGAAGGCAATCTGCCAAGCTTTAACCCCGGCCATCCCTGCGTCCTGAAAGTACACAATGCCATCAGCTATGGGACCAAAAATAATGAGGAACTCGTCCAGAAGAACTACAGCCTGGCTGTGGAGGTGAGAATAGATGTCTCCGGTGAGATTTTTAATTAAGAAATTAACTTAATTAGTTTCTGATTATGGGACTGATTATTTTTTCTTTATTAATCAGGAATGTCACGTGCAGAATACCGCAAGGGAATATATTAAAGCGTACAACAGTGTAGCCAAGTCTGCAGAATCATTTGGAGAAGTGCCAGAGTAAGTATAAGAAAACCGAATACACAAACTGACACTACACACTTATGAAGTGTAAAAAGTACTGGAAAACTTGTACGTAGAGTATCTGTGTTGTTTATTTGATCAAAAATACAGAAAAAAACAGTAATATTGTGAAATATTATTGCAATTTAAAATAGTGGTTTTCTTTTTTAATGTACTTTAAAATAGAATTTATTCCTGTGATGCATAGCTGAATTTTCAGCATCATTACTACAGTCTTCAGTGTCACATGATCCTGCAGAAATCATTCTAATATGCTGATTTATTATCAGTGTTGAAAACAGTTGTGCTGCTTAATATTTATTTATTTTTTTGGAACCTGTGATACTTTTTTCAGGATTTTTTGATGAATACGATGTTAAAAAGAACAGCATTTATTTAAAATAGAAAAATTTTGTAACAATATACACTACTGTTCAAAGTTTGGGGTCAGTATTTTCTTTCTTTCTTTCTTTCTTTCTTTCTTTCTTTCTTTCTTTCTTTGAAAGAAATGAATACTTTTATTCAGCAAGGATGTGCTAATTTCATAAATTGTTAAACTGAAGTGAAAGACTTACATTGTTAGAAAAGATTTAGATTTTGAAAAAATGCTCTTCTTTTGAACTTTTTATTCATCAAAGAATCCTGAAAAAAGTATCAAAAAAAAAAATATTAAGCAGCAAATGAATCAGATAATAAATCAGCATATTTGAATGATTTCTGAAGGGTCATGTGACACTGAAGACAGGGGTTGGACAATGAAACTGAAACACCTGGTTTTAGATCACAATTAGTATGATATTGGGCCTCCTTTTGCAGCTAATACAACATCATTTCATCGTGGGAGTGACAAATACAAGTCCTGCAAAGCAGCCAGAGGGATTTTGAGCCATTTTCCTCTTGCAGAACAGTGGCCAGGTCACTATGTGATGCTGATGTGGGAAAACGTTTCCTGACTCGCTCCTCCAAAACACCCCAAAGTGGCTCAATAATATTCAGATCTGGCGACTATGCAGGCCATGGGAGATGTTCAACTTAATTTTCATTTTCATTAAACCAGTCTGTCACCAGTCTTGCTGTGTGTATTGGTGCATTATTATCCTGATACAGAGCACTACCTTCAAGGTACAATGTTTGAACCATTGGGTCCACATAATGAAACTTTACACTCTGCTCTAACTGGTGTAATGTACAATAAGTGAAGATTGGGCACCAGACAGCGCAAATATAGCCATGAGACCTCCAATACTATATTGGCGAGTGTTTCAGTTTCATTGTCCAACCCCTGTATATATATATATATATATATATATATATATTTTTTTTTTTTTTTTTTTTTTTTTATTAAATCATCAAATTAAATTAAATTGTCTTTAATTTCCCAGAATCATCCCTATTTATTTGGTGCACCGGCCATCTAACAACATCCCTTACGCCACGCTAGAGGAGGAGCTACTGGGAGATTTTGTGAAGTACTCTGTGAAGGACGGGAAGGAAATCAACCTGATGCGCAGAGACTCTGAGGCGGGACAGAAATGCTGCGCTTTCCAGCACTGGGTCTACACACAGACCGAAGGAAACCTGCTGGTCACCGATATGCAGGGTAAATAACGTACTTCCATTTTACCAAATATTCCACATCATGACATTTAACAGTGGAACAATAAAAATGTAGATTCAAATCCAGCAAGATGTAAAGCATCTCAAATTTTCTTTTATGTCCAGGTGTGGGTATGAAACTGACAGATGTTGGGATAGCCACCTGTAAAAAAGGGTAAGTTCTGAATCCTAAAATATCTCAAATTGAAATATTTAAAATATATGAAATTAAATGTAAATATATTTAAATATGTACAAATAGTACAATTATCATATATAATATTAATGTAAATTATTAATATAAATAATAGTACATTATTTAAATATCTTAAAAATGTTGTGTAGTTTTTATTAGGGATGTCAGAAACAATTATTTCTGACCCTGGACCACAAAACCAGTTAAAGTAACACGGGTATATTTGTAGCAATAGCCAACAATTCATAGTATAATTCACAATTATCGATTATTCATAACAAAATTCATTAGGTATTAAATAAAGATCATGTTTCATGAAGATATGTTGTAAATTTCCTAATGTAAATATATCAAAACTTAATTTTTTATTGGTAATAAACTAGTAAATTAGTAGTAAACTTCATTTGGACAACTTTAAAAGCGAGTTTCTTATTATTTAGATTTTTTAAAAAAATGTACCCTTATGACTGGTTTTGTGGTCCAGGGTTACATTTTAGTAATCCAGTAATTGGCCGATTTTTCTGGCGCTTAATGTAGTAATTGTGTAATTATATAATAGATTTTTTTGTTGTAATTAAAATAGACCTAAGCGAACAACAGCCTTTGAAATGACTTAAAATACATACAATAGCAATGAGACAACAATAACTGTTCAAATAAAGTATCAAAAGCAAGTTACCACATGGCTTTATTAAACAAAACTTAAAATATATATTATAAACTATAGAACTAATGTACATTACGCATTATAAAAAAACGCCTGCAGAGGGCGCCAACAGCCTGACGACTGTTTTTATACTTTACTGCGTGATATAATCCTTGTTTAATATTGACTAAACAACATTTAATTCAAATGTCCACTTAATCTTTAATATTGGGACATTTCTTTACTATAGAAATGCTACAGCCACTGTAATTTTTGGAATATGTGAACATCAAAACGTGTAAGCTCAGAGTGCGGTTTTGAACTTTTATTTTGAAATCGCGATAAACATTCAGCATATGGACCCTTTTCAAAAGACTGTGATGACGCGTTTTAACGGTCATCATCATCATAAATCCTTGAATTTATTTATTTTTTTATATTTAGATTTTTTTTAATGTATGTATATTTATAACACTATACTTTGTATTATATCACCTTTTCATCAAGTTGCAAAAAACTAGTTAACGCTAAAGTGAGGTTATTTCTAATGCCGCGTCTATGGGAGGGACGGTAAATTTGACATCGTTTTCTCTCTCTCTCTCTCTCTTCCTTTGATTGAAAGTCGTAAAAACACTATCGTAGAGTTTTCCTTTTGTTATTTGAGCAAATTGGAATCCAAAAAAATATATTTGTGGTAACGTTACACTCCCATTCACTGCTCTCGGATTTTACACAACTATGACGACTTCCGCTATGAGAAACCTGTAAATGTGAGAAAGGTCCATTGACAAAGATATTAATGTATTCTCCTGTGTTTGGGTAAGTTTATAAATGATTTACTTTACAAATTTGACGAAAAGACGCACGGTTTGTTCCCAGATGAACGTTATAATAAATCCAAACTCAGCAACATACAAGAAATGGAGTTTGAGACGCTCCACACATGTAAATGATAATAACTGTGTTAAATCCACCTTATTTTTCCCATAAGAGTGGCTGCAGCCATTTGTACATTTTTTGTGTCTAGCTTCCGGTCTCATCCAGCTTCCAGCTATTTTTAGCTGCACAAAAAGCTCGTTTTGCTGCTTGATATTGCAAACTGGTGTGTCATATTATTTTAATGTATTATCTTAATTGTGAATACAGTGGTTTGTAGTGCAAACTGTTTTACCGTTTACTGGAGTTTGATATTCTTCTCGTTATTTCCCTATGGCAGATTATGAACCGGACGTCTAACGCATTACCAGAAAACAGCTTACTTCCGCATTGAAAAAACAAGCTGGATAGAATAGTAGTGAAAACGGTCTAATAATGAGTTTCTTGGATTCTCGTCTGTGAAATGCGCCACTTCCGGTATTTTGTCGGTTACTCGACACGGCCAAATTGCAGTGGATGACTCGGTTAAATGGAATACTCAATTTGAATCGAGGAATCGTACAGCCCTAGTTCTTATTAAAGCAGTAATATTGATTTTTCTTTTTTTTTTTTTTTTTTTTAATCGTTGCAGCTATAAGGGATTCAGAGGAAACTGTGCCACGTCCTTCATCGATCAGTTCAAGGCTCTTCATCAGTGTAACAGGTACTGTGAGATTCTGGGCTTGATGTCCCTCCAGCCCAAGCCGAAACGGACCGTGGCCCCGCCGAAGCCAAAAACGCAACCGGCGCCAAAGAAAAAAACCTTCGGCTCGGTTCTGAACGCCAAATCCTGATTACACAGAGACTCTGAACTTCTGCTTGTAGGATAACTAGTGTTTGTGGTTTTGCTCAGGAACAAGCGTGTTTCTGAGATGTTTCTTTATTTGTAAGATGACATTCATCTGTAAGGACAGTAGGGAGGTTACTTCTTTCTTGAAAGCTCTTTTGTGCTATTTTCAATGAGCTTATTACTGATTTTTATTACATTTTTTATGTTTTTTAAGGGGTGAGTGGACTTTGACAGCTGATATAACACTTTCTTGATGTAATATTCTTTGTTTAAACCAAGGAAATATTAGCTATAGTGTTTTATCCTGATTTACTTTGTTGAAAAGTATTCTTTATTATTAAGGGATGTGCCAGAAAAACAACAACTTCATGTTATTATGATTGTATGTTATAATATGTGCAATAAGTACATAGTTTATCAAACTGCTGAATCTTAAATAGATATTTACTTTACGAGTGACATTAATGTACAAATGTCACTGAATTGAAGTTTGAAGCTTCACATTTTGAATGTAAAAAAAAAAAAAAAAAAATCATTTTCACACAAAATAGTTTAAGTTTTCTTTAATTTTTGATTTTCTAAAGTTCATCTGCACTGTCTCTGGGAAGGAACGAAGGATGAGGTGGTCAATATGATACTGTGGAAAAGTTTGTACGCTTGCCCTAGTAAACAGCTGTTGATTTGCCTCAGTAAGAATGACAATCCTCCACCTTCACGTTTCCATCATCCTTCCAAAGTCATTTGACTTATTGCCTCATTGCTATATATAAGCACACACGTTTGAAGCCATGTATTTGTCCTTTTAATGTTAATGAACTGCACAAATCACCTGAAATGAAAAATTGTGATGTTACTGTAGCTGTTTTTGCAAATATAGATAGTCTTATCTGTTAGTAGTCTTAGTGAATGTGGATTGAAGGTTATCACATTCTTGGCTTGACTGAACCACAGTTGTCTTGTATTGGCTTTAAATGATCTCTTCTGAATGATATATTGTGGATTAATAAGTTGTTTTTCTTTATTGAGTCTGGGCTTTATTTTAATCACAAACATAAAATTACATATTAAATTTATTTACATATTACATTTTTCACATTTATTTTTATTTTGCACTCTACAGTCCAGGGAGAAATCATACTAGTTTATAAAATTAAAAGTTAAAGTTAGTTAAAAGTTAAAAAAAATTTCACTACTTATTTTATATGAATGTTATCTTAAAATAAAATGTAAAAACCACTACATTTTTAGTGTACATTTTACACTAAAACCTTTTAAACGCATTATAACTATGAGTTTATTTACATATATTTTTGATTAAAAATATTTAAACTTTTAAAAATCATATTTTATTTAAACATTTTAATTGTTAAAACAAAAATCATATATATACATGAAATTATTTTTTAAAAGTTAAAATAACAAAAAAATTTAAACTTTAAAAAAAATTTCGTATTTTATTCCAACATTTTTAATTGTTAAAACTAAAATATAATTTTATGCACACACACATATACATATATATGATATAACGAAATTATTTTTTAAAAGCTAAAATATTTTTGACATTTTTATTTTTTCAAATTATATACACATAATAATGATAAAAATGACAAAAATCTAAACATTTTTTTAAATATTTTATTTCAACATTTTTAATTGTTAAAAACAATAATCAAAATTAATTATATATATACACACAAAGGCACACACACGTGTATATAGTTTTAAAAATTATAAAAATGACAAAAATATTTCAGCTTTTAAAAAAATATTTTATTTCAACATTTTAAATTGTTAAAACTAAAATCAAAATTAATAATAGTTTTATACACACACATATATTGATGTAACTGAAATTATTTTGTAAAAGATTAAATAATTTAATGACATTTTTATAATTTTTAAAATTGTATATACGTATGTAAACATATATAGATAAAAATGACAAAAATATTTTAACTTTTAAAAAAATAATGTAATATTTTATTTCAACATTTTTAATTGTTAAAAACAATAATCAAAATGAATATATGTATACACACATAAAAATGACAAAAATATTTCAGCTTTTAAAAATCATTTTATTTCAAAATTTTTAATTGTTAATGCTAAAATCAAAATTTTATATATTTAAAAAAAAATCTCTCTCTCTCTATATATAAATGTATTTATATAAAATATTATATATTTTTAAAAAATGATAAAAAAATGGAAGCCCGTTTCCGCCACTGAATAAAAAATAAAAAAGGTAATTGCGACTTATCTGACAATTTTTCTCGCAATTTCGACTTTACATCTCGCAAGTCTGACTTTTATTCTTAGAACTGTGAGATGTAAACGCACAATTGCGAGTTATAAGTCAGAATTGCTAGATAATAAGTCAGAACTGTGGGATATAAACTCACAATTGCGAGAAATAAAGTCAGAATTGCCAGATATAAACTCACAATTCTGTAA
The DNA here is from genome assembly GCA_036247105.1 of Cirrhinus mrigala. NCBI lineage: Eukaryota > Metazoa > Chordata > Actinopteri > Cypriniformes > Cyprinidae > Cirrhinus > Cirrhinus mrigala. Next base: position 24,857,892 of record CM070027.1, on the reverse strand, counting down.
ATGACTTTTTTTTTTCTCAGAACTAGGAGATACAAACTCGCAATTGAGTTATAAAGTCCAGTTATGAGGAGAGAAAAAAAAGACTGATATGTTCAGAGAATTGCAAGTTTATATCTCACAATTCTGACTTAATAACTCGCAATAGCCTTTTTTTTTTTTTTTTTAATTCAGCGGCGGAAACGGGCTTCAATATAAAAAAGATCATTTCAAAAATTGACCTAAAATAAAATGAAAGAAAATATTAAATCTAAAAAAGTCATAAAACTAATCTGACCTCAAAAATACTAACATAATGCTGCTTTACTGTCACGTTTAATCAATTTAACGCTTAACCCTTTAAAACACTGCAAAAAACTTGCTAGTTTTTCATTGTCCTGAAGTATTTGTGTTACTAATACTGTATAAAATTTGAAGAAAGTGTGTCAAATGACATGCATACTGTCTGGCAACTAGGTCAGTACACATATATAGCAGACATGATCTATTACATCTATTTTTGGCAGATGCCAAATTATCAACACATACATATTCATTTAAAGACACAAGGGTGTTTCATATTCCCACAATAGAATCCATCATCACGCTGGCGTTTCTCTGTGCTGATTGGCTGAGGAAGTTGTGAGGTCTCACCGTGGCTATTTAGTGTGATAATGGCGTTTGACGACACAGGATACAAACACCATTGTCACACTCCACAGCTCAGGAGGACGACAGACTGACAGGAGAGAAAGTCTAGTTTACTAGTTTATTTACATGTAGCATCAATATTTTAGTCTTACAGCCTTGTTTTTCCAAATAACAGAAGTATTTTTTCACCTATGAACTTTTATCTAAACCCTCAAAATGAATCTGTGAACAGTAAACTTGCACTTAAATGAACATGGCCTGCAAATGTCAGCCCGTTTTTGCCCTTGTCTTTCAGTCAGCAGCTGGCTCACGCTCTGGTCATGTGCAAATGTTATCGATTGACGTCTTGTGTTTACATGTCCGGATGGTGACGGGAAACGTGCAGATGGTCTCTTTTAAATTATTAGCTATGCCTTAGATCAGCAGTCTTCCACAGAGGGTCCTCTCAAACATATTTTTATGAAAAAAAGTAGCCAAAACCACCGCTACATATGTTAGCTCAGATAAATGTTTTTTTTTTTTTTTTCTTTTCCAGTTGTCACTTTAATTAATTTAATATGGGATTTTAATGTCATGTGCAAATATATGACTGCAGTGGCATTAAAATAACACTGATGTACAATATATGCATCATGAAGTACAAAATATATTGTGTTGCTTGCTTATGTGTTTTCAAAGTCAAATTGTGAAATATTATTACAGTTTAAATAAACTATTTTCTATTTGAATATATTTTAAAACATAATTTATTCCTGTGATCAAAGCTGTATTTTCAGCATCACATGATCCCTCAGAAATCATTCTAATATCAAGAAACATTTATTTTGTTGAAAACAGTTGTTCTACTTGATATTTTGTGAAAACCCATGATACTTTTGTACTGTTAACTTAAAATAAAATATAAAATAGTTATTAATTAAAAATCTTTGTTAAAATACAAATAAAAAAAAAAAAACTATTTTATTTAAAACAAAATCATATTTTATTTCAAAATTTTTAACTGTTAAAACTAAAATCTAAATGTTATATATTTAAAATATATATTTTTATATTTATATGACATTTAAAATGTATTTATATAAAATAATATTATATATTTAAAAAGAGAAATGATAAAAATGACAATTCCAAAAATTTACCTTTCTATATCATCATTTATTTTTGTTGAAAACAGCAGTTCTACTTGATATTTTGTGGAAACCCATGACACTTTTGTATTGTTAACTTAACTTAACTTAAAATAATAACAAATTATAAAAATATTATTTTAAAGAAATCAAATTATTGTTAAAATAAAAATCTATACAATTTAACTAAAATTAAAATGAAAATTATTAACACTAATTCAAAATATTCATCTCAATGATACTAACATAGCACTGCCTTACTGTCATTTTAAAGCATGCTTATTTTTTATTTTTTGTTTTTTTTATTTTTTCTGCTATTTCTCTACCCATTATAAATTCCATGGACTGAAAGTGGTTGGAGACGTTTCTTAACTAAATTAACTATGATACTTGATAATTATTGGTATGGGTCCCAGATTTAGCTTCATATAAAACTGAGTCATAGTTTTTTTGTTTTTTCTTTTTCTGAAAAATTCAAGTTTGGTTAATTCTGAGTGGCAAATATATATATATATATATATATATATATATTATTTGTAAAGATTGTAAAGATCATCGTTTTTCTTAAATCCCACTGAATGTTTTTAAATATGTTTTATGTGACACTGCTTCAAATATTAATATAAATAAGCTCAAATGCCAATTTTCTGACAATATGTCCATTCTCAAGTCTATTTATGGACTTTTTGTTAACTTACCACAGACCCTGCTCAGTAAAGATGGCCGATCCACATGTCCCTCCATGCTGTAGAAACGCTGAGAGCACTGCAAAAGAAACACACTTCACAAAATACAATATCCTTTATAAAACACTCACACTCTCTCATAACCTCCCATTGCCGCTTCCAGAGATCCACGGCCTGCAAGAAAATGGGAAACAAGTCCAGTCTCTGTCATGACTGGTCATTCTGCTCTCCTTTAACCTCCATATATGTACCTAGAGGGGGTTTAGTCAAACACTTTTGTGATAAGCTTAGAGAAGTATTGATCCGCCGTGACGTGGGGACGAGGTCACTAACCCAAAACCAGGGAAATAAAAGCTTCAGAAATAAAACATTAAAAGCACCATTTCCTTTTAACACTGAAGGTTTTCATGAACCACTGACATCTGCAAGCATGAGAAGAATCTTTTCAGACAATTTTGAGATCTAAATGGGAGTTAAAGCATCTGAAATGTCTCTTTAAATATGGAATTAGTGATTAAAACATTTAATATAGCTGTTCTAGATTGTTTTAAAAGCCCAGATATTTCAGAAGCATGATGTACTGAAAGTGTAAAGTTTATTCCATTTAATTTCACAAATCGCTCATATATTCATACCTAATTTCCAAGTAGTGTTGACAAACATACTAGCGCTTTCGTAGTGAAGCGGTTTCCGATTCTGTGAATCCCGGCTCTGCTGTGATGTTGGTAGGTGCAGGTGAGTTTGGCGTTGGACTTGTTTGTGATTGCAGAAAGAGAGCACTTGATAAAGTGTACAGGCCGCTTTTATTTGCTTGTCCTTGGATCTGATAGCCGCCCGATTGCACATGTGAATGAACTGAGTTTCCTTCACCGCTCCGCAGAGCCTCATGCCATGTGTTCAGCAACACAAATGTAAAAATCACCAAAAATGATTCAACGCAGTGAAATTTTACTACATCAACTCTCTGGGTAAAAAAAAAAAAATATATATATATATATATATATATGTATATATATATATATATATATATATATATATATATATATATATAAAGAATTATTTAGGCTTGTCCCAAAAAAAATGTATGTTTGTAATATTAAATAAAGTGCCCTAGAAATTTTCAAAGATTTTATAATTACGCTGCTAATTAAAAAAATAAAAAAATAAAAATTATATATATATATACATATACACACACACACACATACACACACATTTATATTTATATGTGTGTGTGTATAATATTTAATTTAGCAAGGACATTAAATTTATCAAAAGTAGACATTTGTAATGATTTATAAACATTTCAATTTTAACGTCAATTTAACAATAAATAGTAATTGTTAATAATAATTATTAACAATTTAATATATATTCCTAATATTAAAGTGCCTTCACACATTTTCAAAGACTTCATAATTGTGCTGCCAATTAACAAAAACCTACTATATATATATATATATATATATATATTAAAGCACAGACACATAAAAATGATCAAAAGTAAAATCATTTACAATAATTTATGACCGTTTAAATTTGAAAGTCAATTTCACAATAAAAAATACATTGGTTCATTTTTTAAAATAACTTCAAAAAACAGTATTCTCTTCCCCCTACAAAATTTAACAGCACAACTGTTTTTAATATTGATAATCATAAATATTTAGCCTATTAGAATGATTTATTAGGAACATGTGACTCTGAAGACTGGAGTAATGATGCTAAAAATTCAGCTTTGTATCACAGGAATAAATTACATTTTAATGTATTTTAAAACAGAAAATTGTTTATTTAAGCTGTAATAAGATTTCACAACATTGCAGTTTTTTTTCTGTATTTTTGCTCAAATCAATGCAGCCAATAACATATATATTAGAAAATTAAATCAGTCCCTTATTTGATGACTGTTTCAAGATTTTATCAATGATGTAATAGGCTTGCAATGTAGGCATAAGAGCAAAAAAAATAAAATCAACAGCCTGGAACTAGATTACCAAGACGAATGCCAGATTTGACCTGGTTAGCTGCGCCTGCAGCGTCGAAATGGGTCAAATCAACAGAACAGGTACATTTCTGTAAAAAGAAAACCCCCACAATAAAGTAAAACTCTCTGTTCTCTACTTTGCTTGTTTCCAGTCAATGACAAGACACTTTATCTCAACCTTCAGTGCAAACTGAAACATATTTACAAACCCACCTGCCAACAGTTACAGAAGTAGAAATACTGTGAATGTGTTTGCCTTGAAATCAATAAATCCAAACCCATCAGATAAAGTCTAATTTATTCTGAAGTGTTGCTAAACTTTTCAGATAAACAACAGCACACCCAAATTCCATTTATCAGTTTATTTTGAACGAAGTTATACGAATCGCAAGGTCTCGAGGTGAGCAGGAACCAGACAGTAAATGTTCCTCATCGATAATAAAAAAAGAACTGCCCCTACAAAAGAGGAAGGGTAATTTATAACAATAACAATAATCATAATATTATCACAAACCTAGAGCCACAGCGGCCCAAAAGTGTGAGTGGGGAGGAGGCGTACAGATAAAAGACCGAAAAAGAAAACAGAAAAAGAATCAGTCTGAAGTCGGAACTCGTTACTACAGAGCCGATCCGGATTCACACTGACGATGCGGACTGACTCCGGATCGGCTGCGGGGACGAGCCGTGATCTGATATGTTAGCAGCAGGCCGATTATAAACGAGAGATATTGCACCAAGGAACCGAGTGCTTTTAAAAGAACAAAATAGATAATCACATTCAAGTTCACAAAAAAACAAAAAAGGTGACACGACCCTAGTGTGTGATCAATAAAGTGCCCTTTTAGGTACAGTGGTGTTAGAAGAAACCGAAAGGAAGGAAGGAAGAAAGAAAGAAAGTTTACGTCCTGAAAGTCTACGAGACTCGCAGTGTTGAATCACAGCGCTTTTAAGATAGCTTCACTCCGTCGCTCTTTAATACTTCAAACAGATTTAACACGTACAGTAAAAGTCCAATCGCGTCTTTTCCCCCGAAACAAACTCATTTACAGCATTATGAACAGGTATAATCATAAGAAAGATAAGAACAATACTTATTACAATTGAAGAAAACCCTCTCTCGTTTTCCAAAACGTCTTTCGATCTTTGCTCTCGACCAAGAAGGAGAATAGCTTTATAATTACTACGTAATCATATTGAAACACAAGATACATGTTCATGCCAGTTTTCATAGCAATACAATAATCATGATCTTTTTTTTCTTTTTTTTTTCTTTTTTTTTTTTTACCCACGATGATATGGATATTGAATTGAATATAGCCAGGCCACTGATGCATTAACGTCATTTTAAAATAGTAAACCACATTGTTGGTACAAATATCCGTTTACTCAGTAAGAATAATAACAGCGATAATAATTATTAAAAACAATTCCCGTTGCTTCTTGGCGTTGCAAAAGAAGATAAAAAAATAATCCTCGACGAGGGGGAACTTGGCGTATTTAGCGGGATAAGGGAGGATGAGGATGTGCCCTTCATCCTGGCTCTGATTCCTAAGGTAATCTGGTGTTAGTAAGACCTGATACGAGAGTTGCCTCTTCACTGAACTTATATTTGTGAAATTAATGCGGAATGGGATTGGTTGCTGTGTCAAGGCCACGCCCGCTCTGAGGCCACACCCAAATACTGAATCATCAGTATAAAAGTTTTTAGGGCCTCAGAGCTGGATTTGAAAATAAAACGTGTTAGGAGAACATGATTTGTGGGCTGTTTGGCGTCGAAACGGGTTTCACAGCCACTGCCGTTCCAGCTAGACAGATTACATGCATATACTGTGCTGACGTCACACACTTGCGACCGCTGGGATCTGACTGTACAATGGCAACTCGAGAGTGTGTATATGTGAGTATAGATGTGTGTGTGCACGTGTGTTGTACATGTCTTCGCTCGTCGGTTGCGTTAGGAGATCGCACGGACATAAAGGGATTTGTTTAGTCGACGCCCTCGAAGCCTTGGGCGTTTTCCACCGCCATCAGAAGCTTCTCACGCAGGTCTTCAAACGACTCGTACGTCGGGAGGTCCAGACGATTAAAGCTGTGTGGGAAGAAAACAGAATGTAATTACTGAGATAAATTAAATGACTTTTCAGAATATTCCTTTTTCTTTGGTACATTTGATTTGGTATATTCTGGTATTTTCTTAAAATATAAAATAAAAATAAACCAAAAATAAATACAATAAAATAAATAATAAAAGAAAACAGCAAAATAAAAAAATAAAAATAAAATTAATTATTATGATAAAAAAAAAATAAAGTAAAATAAAATAAATAAATAAATAAATAAATAAAAAGTTGGTACATTTGATTTGGTATATTCTGGTATTTTCCCAAAATAAAATAAAATAAAATAAATTAGAAATAATAAAATAAAATAAAACACACAAACAAAAAAATAGAATAAAATATCAAAATAAAATAATAAAACAAAACAACAAAATAAAATAAAAAGAAAAAATATGATAAAAAAAATGAAAAACAAAATTAAATAAAATAAAGTAAAATAAAAAATAAAATAAAATAAAATAAATAAATAAAAAGTTGGTACATTTGATTTGGTATATACTGGTATTTTCCCAAAATAAAATAAAATAATAAAATAAAATAAAATAAAATAAAATAAAATAAAATAAAATAAAATAAAATAAATAAAATAAAATAAAATAAAAAAATAAAATAAAATAAATAAAATAAAATAAAATAAAATAAAATAAAATAAAATAAAAAATACAATAAAATAATAAAAATAAAATTATATATAATAAAAAGAAATAAAATAAATAAAACAACTAAATAAAATTTAAAATAATTAAAATAATTAAAATAAAACAAACAAAAAAATACAATAAAATAACAATAAAAGAAAAATAAAGTAAAACAAAACAAAATAAATAATGAAATAAAACAACAACAAAAAAAATTATAATCAAAAAGCAAAAAATTAAAACAACAAAATAAAAATAATAAAAACAATTAAATAAAATTAAAAATAACAAAATATTTAAAAAAAATGATACAAATAATAAAAACAAAATAATAATAATAATAATAATAATAATAATAAAATAAAACAGAAAATACAAAATAATACAATAAAATAAAAAAAATAACTAAACAAAAATAAACAAAATAAAAAGAAAGGAAAAGAAAAGTGTAACATGATCCTTCAGAAATCATTAAAAAAAAAAATCTTATCAATATTAAAAACAGTTGTGCTGTTAAATAGTTTTGTAAGGGGAAAAACATAACTCTTTAATGAATAGGAAGTTATTAAAAAAAAAAAATTAAACAATTATCCAATTAACCAATTAAATGTCAAAAATGATAAAAATAATAAAAACTAAATAAAATAAAACAGAATAAAAAAGCAGAATAAAATAAAATAAAAATATTAAAATAAATTAAAATAAAATAAAAACAAACCAAATAAAAAGAAAGGAAAAGAAAAGAAAATCTCTCAGAGAGATAAAGGGAACATATATTGATGTGTTTGAGTAAATAAGGCAGTCAAATCCCTCTAGGTCTTACCAGGTGTGAGCACGAGGGAGTTTGTCAGGTGTCCCCCACTGCTCGATAGTAAACAACTGCGGCCCATTGGAACCTGAAAAAGATCACATGACTCGTTAAGGACCAATCAGCAATGGAGCCAATTTACAATATAGGTCTCAAAGGGAAATGCTAAGATCTGAAAACAAAGGAAGCTGTTACAAACAACATCTTATAGACTGTCTTCATTAAATTGTCAAGAGACATGATACTACAGTTCTACTGCAACACCAGTGTCATATTCTGAAAAACATACATACATTTACAAATCAACACAGAATACCATATATTATATAATATTATATTAGAATGTAACAAAGTAGAGCATTATTTACCGTAGAGTTCAGCAAAGCCGTTCATTGGCACTCTGGATGTTCCAGTAACGAACTGCAAAAGTCTGATCCGCTTTTCGGCATCCATTAACAACACAGCCTGAGTAGAGATGGAGAGAGACACGGTTAATACCAATAACTTTCATCTGTTTACACTAGAAATAATGAAAACATTTTTCAGGGAATAAGTTCTCAAAACATCCGTGTACCAAGGTAGTTTTCAAAGTAGTTTTTTTTTCTTGAAATAACCCTTTAGAATTCCATTCAAATAAGCATCATTGGAAAAAAATAAAAAATCCACTTAAAGCTTTTCTACTTGATGTGCAAGTTGATTGCATTAGGATATGGTTGCTTGACTTTTAAAAAAAGATTCAAAATTATAATGAATTTTGCATGACTTTTTTTTTTGGCAAGTGTTTGGCTGTATTTTCATGCACAGCAACAGTTGTGAGAGGATATGAATTTATGGTGATAAGAGGAGGGAACAGGATCAAAAAAATGCCACAAGCTGGACTTAAACCTGCAGTGCGGCTTAACATGTTGGAGCCAGAGGTCAAAGTTTGGCCAGTAAGTCCCTGCTATCAGATGCCATAACTACACCATTTTGTGGGAAAAAGCATCCATGGACTGTTATTTAAAAATATGTTTGCCAGCTCAGCAACTGTGGTTGAAAAACATATGAATTGGTCTCTAAATATTGAAGTCCACCTTGGATGTGCTTACCACTAGGCCACAGCTCTGACCTGACAGATTTACTTCACGACTAAGGAAATTGGGCCTAATCGTTAATGAAATTTTTCATATCACACATTTGCTGCATATATATATTGCAGAATAAATCTGTATGTATTTACCTATGTGTGTGTAGAAAGAGCAAGTCTGGCTCCAGACTGCTGATAAGAAGTTTGTAATGCATGCCGTGACTCTTTCATCAGAGTAAACACTCGATGAGCCTCACATCAAACAGACTTTGATCGGTAACTGCCCGCAGTGCACTTGGCATGGGGTCAGACACACATTTATGCATACAAAAGTTTGGACACACTTGACTGAACTTGTTTCATGATCTTTAAAATCGTTTGATTTAAAGGTTTGTTTACATGCTTGAATATTAAACATAAATGTCTTAACATTGTTTTTTTAAATGCATTCCTTTGAGGATTGATCATCCCAGGATGCACCTCTTGAAAAATAAAACTGTTTTGAACATCTGTTTAAACACTGTTTTAGTCACATTTGTATCATTTCAAAGTTTAGATGACTTTGCTATTGTTATAAATGTGAAAAAAAAAAAAATATAGAATTAATAATGAATGATTAAGTGTGTCTAAACTTTTCTTGCATACAAAACACACAGGCTACATGCTTCTCCATACCTTCCAGAACCACTGGATCACAGGGTGATTGGGACAGTAGCCATTCTTATAGACGGTGTGCTGCCTCCAGTCATTGACGTCCACGTCACCCAGACCACACATCAGCAGCTGGAGACAGAGAATACAGCACAATAAACACATTGACACACACATACAAACATCAGTTCACAGCTACTCAACTTCAGAAAACATTATATACATAAACAGGGTCAGTATAGGGTCAGCAAGTTTTATTTTATTTTTCTTTACTTTTGTTTTGAAAGGCTGCCTTTTTGATAAAAAATAAAGACAGCAATATTGTAAAATTTTATTTCAATTTAAAAAAAAAATTGCTAAACTGTTTTGTATTCTCTCTCTCTATATATATCAGAAGACTATATATATATATATATATATATATATATATATATATATATATATATATATATATATATATATATACATATATACACACACACACACACTGTGCTGTTAAATGGTTTTGTATGACTCTTTAATGAATCGGAAGTTTGTTTTTTTTTTTAAATTAACCAATGTATTTATTGTTTAACTATAAATTTGAAATCAGTAGAAATGTCTTTACTGTCATTTTTGAATTTATTGCATCCTCGCTAAATTTTATTTTATTTTTTATTTGTTTGTATTTTTATTTATTTTTTATTTTAAAATTGACAGCATAATTATAAAATCTTTGAAAATGTCAGAAGGCTCTTTATTTAATATTGGGAATATACATTTAATTAATAATAATTATTTAATAATAATGTAAAAAGTAATATTTATATCTTGTATATTTTTATTTAAATTATAAGTAATTTTAATTTGCTGGAATGTGTTCTTTTTTCTTTCTTTTGACAAGCAAAAAAAAAAAATCTTTAAAATGTCTTTAAAATGCTATTTTATATAATACATTTGTTACGAATGTATTTTTTTTATTTGTTTGTATTTTTATTTATTTATTTATTTTAAAATTGACAGCATAATTATAAAATCTTTGAAAATGTCAGAAGGCTCTTTATTTAATATTAGGAATATATATTTAATTATTAATAATTATTTAATAATAATGCAATAATTAATATTTATATCATGTATATTTTTATTTAAATTATAAGTAATTTTAATATGCTGGAATACTTTCTATTTTTTTTTTTTTTTTTTTGACAAGCCAAAAAAATTCTTTAAAATGTCTTTAAAATGTTATTTTATATAATACATTTGTTACAAAATGATAATTAATATGCAATGTATTTTTATATACTGGCATTTCAGAAAACGTACATACTTGTTTCCCAGAGAGTTGATATAGCACAGTTTGATTGTGTCAAATCATTTATGATCAGCTGTGCTGCAAAATATCTTTTGTGAAAGCAATGCGTTATGCATGATACATTTTTTTGGTAGCATTTTTTTTTATTTTATTTATTTTATTTTATTTTTACATTTTTTGTAACATTTTAAATGTTTTTACTGACACTTTTGAGTGCTCTTACTAAAAATGTTTTTAAAAAAATGTAAAAAAAAAAAAAAAAAAAAAAAGTTTTTTTTTTTTTTTTTTGTGTGTGCATGTGTGTGTATATAATAATTACTGTATAATATGATATATAGTATATAGTGCCCCAAATATTTATAAGTTCTTTAAGTTCTGATTATTTTCTGTTTGTAACTAGAAATAAGATAACTGATAAACTACAATTCAAGCTTCACATTGTTACAATCATGCAGACAATACTGGCTGATATTTATACCATGACCTATTCCGCACAGTTAGTTTTTATTAGTTTATTATTACTACTTGCCACAATGACGGGTTTAAGTGTGGCAAATAACAACCTAAACAGCAATGCATTCTTTTGTGCTCATGTGAGAAGAGCCAATTCATTCAACAAAATACACTTTTTTTTTTTATTTTTTATAATTCTGTAAAGTCTTGGACACGGAGGATTCCATCTCCATGACAACAGCAGACACTGAGTAATGGGTATGTGGGAAGTTGTTACCTCCAGTTCGTTTTCGTCAAAAATCTTTATCAAGTCGACGGGAATGAGTTCGGTGAAGCCCTGTGAAACAGATATGTGAAACACGATCAAAACATTGCATGTCATTATAGTATGCTGGCATGTTGCTATAAGGAATATTTAAACTTTTGCTACCACCTAGTGGTAATAGCTGGAACTACAGAGACCTTTTTATTGTGTGGGAGACTTGATCACGTACCTCCAAAAAGGCATTCATCTGTTTCTGGACCCGGTTCACAAACCGCCACTGAATCACCAGGCTGCGCAGAGCCAAAAAATAAATAAAAATAATGATTTTCTTAGCCTAAGATACCATATGTAAGAATTTACAAAGAGAGCAAGAGAGCAACTCACTCTATGTATTCTTTTTTGTTGTCATTGGTTACAACCATGTCTGATCCGCTTGGCTTCAAATCCACCTGATATGTCTATTAATATATATAGAAATATTGCAATTGCATTAACATTTTTTCTTCTCACTTAAAAAGACTTGCACAAAGACATATATTTAGACACATTATAGTGTTACCTGTCCAAAGTTGTCCTCATCAATGCAGAACCGCAAGTCCAGTTCTGTAGGATCGTTTTCCAGAATCCACTTGAGAGAGTTGTAGTATTCACTGTCCTACAATGGTAATGCAAAACAGAAATGAGAAAAATGAGAAAAGTATAAACATGCATGCACACACACTACCTTCAAACAAACATCTTTATATAAACTGTTTTATGAGGTTTCTGCACTGTTCTGCTTTGGGTTCCAGTTGCAGGTCAAAAGTTTATATACACATTATATACACAAATGTTTATTATTTTACCAAAATAAGAGGGATCATACAAAATGCATGTTATTTTTTATTTTGAACTGACCTGAATAAGATATTTCACATAAAAGATGTTTACAAATAGTCCTCAAGAGAAAATAATAGTCAAATTTATAAAAATAACCCTGTTCAAAAGTTTACATACACTTGATTCCTAATACTGTGTTGTTACTTGAATGATCCACAGCTGTTTTTTGTTTAGTGATAGTTATTCATGAGTCCCTTGTTTGTCCTGAACAGTTAAACCGCCTGCTGTTCTTCAGAAAAATCTTTCAAGTCCACAAATTCTTTGGTTTTTTTAGCATTTTGTGTATTTTAACCCTTTCCAACAATGACTGTATGATTTTGAGATCCATCTTTTCACACTGAGGACAACTGAGGGACTCATATGCAACTATTGCAGAAGGTTCAAACGCTCACTGATGCTTCAGAAGGAAACACAATGCATGAAAATGCTGAAAAACCAAAGAATTTGTGGGACCTGAAGCGTTTTTCCTGAAGAACAGCAGGCAGTTTAACTGTTCAGGACAAACAAGTGACTCATGAACAACTATCACTAAACAAAACAACAACAACAACAACAACAAAAAACGGTATTAAGAATCAAGTGTATGTAAACTTTTGAATAGGGTCATTTTTATAAATTCAACTATTATTTTCTCTTGTGGACTATATGTAAACATCTTTTATGTGAAAAATCTTATTCAGGTCAGTACTAAATTTTTTTTTTATTTTATTTAAAATTATTTTGGTAAAATAATGAACATTTTGCAGATTCTACAAGGTGAATGTAAACGTTTGACTTCAACTCTATATCTTAAAATTGGTGTGTGTGTGTGTGTGTGTGTTCACGCACCACTGACTCCATATCATTCAGTGTGATCTGTTTGCCCAGCATCATTTTATAGAATGGCCGAATAAAGAAACCTGAAAAACAAATAAAAAGAAACACTCCTGTTTGTAACTGGGAAAGCAACTACAAATCAAACCCTAAAACAAAACAAACAAAAAAATAACATGATAATTATAAAAAGTGAATGAAAGTCAGGAAAAAGCTTCTTATCAGCTCTTATATAACAGGTTTATGTACCGTCTAACAGCTTTCCGTGATACACAGCCATGCCAGCCACCCGACCGATGAACTTGAAGTATGAGAGGTGATCCTCATTACAGAGACCAGAGTTTGGATTGATCTGAAGAGTGTAGTTATCACTGCAGACAGACAGAAGGGAGACGTTAAATGAATGAATTATGATGCCAGCTCTGCTGGGTCCTCTAATGAGTGTCAGTGGGGGAGATATAACAAGATAACAGACCTGCTTTGTAACACAAGAAATGCTTTCGTTCTTTCAGAACAACAATACAGATAGCAAGACAGACAGATAGACAGATATATTTATAGACAGACAGATAGAGATAAAGACAGACGCACAGATAGACCAATACATATATAGTAGAGCTGGGTAAAAATATTGATTTCTGGATTATAATCAATTCTCATGTGTACAAAACGATAATGATTCTTAATTTAGTCTAGCCTGTTTTTAGCCTGTTTTCGTAATAAGCTTTGTGCTTTGTTACTTTTGATTTGAAATAAAGTCTCAGATTTCAAATTCTATCCATTTTATTACAGTATCCAAACAATAATCACCGTTTGGCGCCGTTTAATGTGAAGCGTACCTAAACTGATCATCACCTCCACTTTAACCAGTTTCAGCACGAAATAAACATGAATAAACACAAAGGTATGTTAAAAGAAAGAGTACAGCTTACCGAAATCCATTTTTGTCTAATGTAATCGAACAATCGGTGTTTCAACCATGCAAAGATGTCAATATAACAGTTTGTAAACAATGTCACGTAACGTCACATTTAACTCATATTCAGTGAGCATAAACTCGTTAGTCAGCTAGAGAAACAAACTCTTTTGCTAAATATATGCCCCACATACCATTCATTATAATTTTTACATTTATATTTCAAATCTAAAAAAAAAAATGGAGTTTAAAAAAAATTGTCACAGTAACTATTATTATAAAAACTTAATTTAAGCATTTGTAAACAAATTAGTTCATTTTAATCTTCGATATTATAGTAAACGTAGTAACAAACTGACTCCCATGCATATTTTACAGCATTAGTTGAGTGATTTTTTTTTTCCCTGAGAAAATCTGGCATGTACTATACCTGATATATATCCAAAATAATCAATATTGAATTGAATCGAAACAGAAATAGATTCAAATCGCAAACTTGTGAATCAGAATGTCGTGTCAAAACCCAGCCCTAATATATAGACAGACATGTAAATATATAGATAAATAGACAGACAGATAAACAAAATAAAATGCATTATAAAATAAAAACGGAGAACACAAAGGAAAATTAAACTCAATGAGCAAAAACGGATATAACTGCTCACAGGTAAATCATGTCACAACTACAAAACACCATTAAAAGTAAACTAAGAACTGGAAAGGAAGGCAAAATGCCAGTTAGCTAGTCTGACGTGCTAGTAAAGCCTCTGGGATGCACGCTAAAAGGAGATACGGATACGAGCCGAGAAGTGGAGGTGGGTGGTTCAGGACTTACGTGCCAAAGAAGCTCAAACTCGACAAAACACAAAAGTGTGGTGCACGTGGACACTTACGTGGCCGAGTACTCAAACAGCCCATAATAAGGGTTAAACATCTCCTTGGAGAGCAGGAAGAACCATTCTCTGGCCACACCCCCATAATCCAGGCCTTTCTCCGATTCAAACTCGATCCACAGACGGGCCTTCAGGCTGTCGGGTTTCTTCAGCGACATGATTCGTCTGTACGACTCCTCCAAGATGTTATTCCTGTGCAGCTTCATCTCAAAACGGTTCGGAATATCTGCCTGTGGGAGAGAGAGAGAGAGACTCAATGTACAGCTGCATCCTGGAATTCATGAAATTTGGATGATTAAAATCACACAATATTACACTGAAGCTCATGGTTACTTAACAGCCTTGAGCGTAACATCTAGATTTAATATTAAGGCTTGAAACAATCACAGCACAGTAAACGGCTGCGTTTCTATCGTGTGAAGAACAATTTAACACCCAATAGAAAAAAAAAAAAACGTTCTTCACTCCTCAACAAGGATTTCACACGGAATAAATTAGAGTGTCTAGGAATACAGTGTGTGACAGGAAAGAGCTCACTGTAATGTCTCTGAAAACGCAACATTTCTTACCGGTTTCTTTAACTTCTTTCTGAAGTAGTCATACTTCTGCTTGAATTCCCTGGAATATGGCACCGCCTAAGAAAAGACAAATAAGTAAACAATTAATACATACGTTTAACATACATCAATGGACAAGCAAGAAACCAAGCATGAGTTTGGAAAAATATATAAATATATTATATAGTATATCTGGATGAATATTACAGAAATAAATATATCAATAACACAATGTAAATGTAAAAGAAATAAATATTTAATTTTTTTGTGAATAAACATTCTAAATGAAAATGACCTTGTAATTTTAATAAAAAAAAGTAACAATTTAAAAAATTGATTGTCTAACATTTTTACTGTAGTGCAATAAAAATTAAAACGATTTTGAGAATTAATTAATTCATCATTATTAATCATACAGACTCCAAACTTCTGAATGATAGTTTATAGTTTATTTTTTACATTTATTTTATTTTATTATATTATATTTTATTATATTTTTGAAGGTCATTTTTTTAAGTGGCAATTAGTTTTTAATTTGGTTTGAATAAAACATCTTCCAAATGAATAAAAGTTTTCTACCCCATAACAGTATGTTAATAATGTATAAAATGATAATGAGGAAAAAAAAAAATAAAAAAGAAATAAAAAAGGAAAAATTTATATATATAAACTTTAGAAAGGAAAATGGAAAGTAATTTTACAGTATAATTATTATTATTATATGTTTTAAATATAATTAAAGCAATGCTTTTAATAACTTAAAGTGATAGTTCACCCAAAAATAAAATCTATACGAGCCTTTTTCATGAGATTTAATCTAATATATATATATATTTTTTTTATTTAAAAATAAAATAAAATAAAATAAATAAAAATGTTTGGGCACTGCACTGAGAAATGCTGATTTTCATTTTGATTTACGCCATATTTCATATAAAAAAAAAAAATAAAAAAAAAAGATTTTTAACATTCTAAATGAACTTGAACTTTTCTGTAATTTAACCATACTGTAACAAAGTTATTTTTATGTTGTAATGCCTCTAATTCAATGTTTTTGCTTTTATGTATAACATTTTTAATTTTTAATGCAATAAATATTTCAATATACCATTAATGCAGATCATTGAGAAAAATTATAAAATTATTATTACTATTACTAAAAATAACAACAACAAACTACTACTACTAATAAAACAAAATCAAAACCTAAAATTAGGCAAAATTAGCCATTAGTCAAAATCTTTTTTTGAAAACATCTTTCACCCCCTACTTCTGGCAAATCTCTCCATGCATTCTGTACCAATTTCTTTATAACAAAAAGCCAGAAGTGTTAAAGGAGAACAGAGACAGAAGAATAGAAGGATTGTTACACTTACAGGTCCAGTTATGGCAGGACTCTGGAGGCGAGGGTCTTCCCACTGCGTTTTTTTGGTGTCTGAGGAGGAGAAAAGGAACTTTATAAGCCTTTATAACCCTTGCTTTTTTCATTGCTATTTAGTCCAGATTAAATTTAGAGTACACTAGCTGATTATTTTGAAGAAAAGTGTTCATTTAACCAGCGTTCTAAGTGTGTAAAGAAATGTACACACCACTGGGATCTGGCAAACGCTAGAGGTCGTTTGTGAATGTATGGAGCTGACAAACAAATCAGGTGTATATCGACCACAGCAGCAGATTCAGCAGTGGTTGAACACACCTGTGTTGTGACGGACAACGAGGGCATGTCCGAGTTTACTGATGCATGAGTAAAATGATCTCACAATGTGTTACCTTAAACATCTAAATAGATATTGATTACACAGTACGGAATAAAGTTACTGAGACAAAACAACAAATAGGAACTTGAGAGCATATCTGTGAATGGAGCCTGAATTGCCGTATGTTTAAAACAGAAGGCAGCTGGATTACAGTTCATAACAGTAGATGGCAAAACTATGCTGTATTCCAAGGTACCTCATTTTGGCCAAATTTTAAAGCAGCGTAAAATTCTTTCGAACTACAAAACTGAATAAAAGCATCTGTCATGTGCATAAATATATTGAAGATAAATGCAGTTTACCCAATATTACAGTACGTTTCTAGTGATGTAAAGACCTTCAAAATGTGTATTAAAAAAAAAAAAAAAATTAATGTTATTGGTAAAAACTAGTGCTGTCAATCGCATAAAAGTTGTTATTTCTTACTAGACCATATGAAGCAAAATGAAATGTAATTTGATAATATAATTTGTTTTGTTTTACACACTATTGTTCAAAGGTTTGAGGTTAAGACTTTTTTTTTACAGAAATTACTACTTTTATACACAACTGTTTCTTGATCACCAAACCAGCATATTAGAATGATTTCTGAAGGACCATGTGATACAAAAGACTGGAGTAATGATGCTGAAAATTTAGCTTTGCATCACATGAATAAAATATATTTTAAAATACATTCAAATAGAAAACAGCTCAATAAACGCATCCTAGGTGAGCATAAAAGTAAAAAAAAAAAAAACATAAAAAAAAACAGTTTATATAGTTTATTATATTGTATGTTTTAATTTTTCTTGATAAAAGTGGCAATTAACTGTTAAATTGTTTTGGAAAAAAAAAATAAATAAAAAAAAAATCAGCCTAAAGAATAAAAGTTTTCTACTTCATATCAGTATGTGAGGAATATAATAATGTATAAAACTTTACATAAAAAAAAAAAATAAACAGTATTTTCAATTTTCATTCTTAGAGCCAAAACTGCTGCCAAAATTATAAAATACTTTAGAAAGGAAAAAGAAAAGTAACTTATTTAAGACTATAAATATTATTATGTGTTAAATATAATTAAACCAATACATATTTTTAATAACTTAAGGGACAGTTCACCCAAAAAAATGAAACCTATATGAGATTTTTTAAATTAGATTTGATCTGATATATTTTTTAATTTTAATAATTTTGCATATTTGACAAATAAAATAAAATCTGCCCCATAACAGTTTTCTACACCATAACAGTACATTAAATAAAATATAAAATAAAATGAAAAAATAAAATGAAAAAATAAAATAAAATTTAATTTAATTTAATCTGATTTGATTTAATCTGATATTTTTATTTTCCTTAAATAATTTTGCATACTATTTGACAAATAAAAAAAATAAAATAACATAAATAGGTACTACATTTGGACAATGCACTGAGAATCACTGATTTTAATTTGATTTAATCTGATATATTTTTTTAATGTTAATAATTTTGCATATTATTTGACAAATAAAATAAAATCTACCCCATAACAGCACGTTAAATAATATAAATTATTAAAATAAATAAATAAATAAATAGATAGATAGATAGATAGATAGATAGATAGATAAACAGACAGATAAAATAAAATAAAATAAAATACCATGTTTGGGCACCGCACTGAGCATCGCTGATTTTAATTTGATTTAATCTGATATTTTTATTTATTTCAATAATTTTGCATACGATTTGACAAATAAAATAAAATAAAAAAATCTGCCCCATAACAGTATGTTAATAGTGTCTATAATGATGTACAAAACGTAAAAAATATATATGAAGAGTTCTTTTGCAAAAACAGAAACTCAGTTTTGATTCATTTTCATAAATCATTTTTTTTTTTTGCGTGTTATGTTTTTATTGCGTATTATTGTATTAGCTGTATTTTTTTTGAGTTATTATTATTGAATCAAAACAACCCAACTGCAGTTTGACTGATATTACTAGGAATGAAAATTCATAAAATACTTAAAGGAAAATGAAAAAAACTTTTGACTATAAATATTATTATACGTGTTAAACATAATTAAAGCAATATTTTTAATAACATATGACATATTATTTTATGTGTTAAATATAATTAAATCAATATTTTTAATAACTTACAGAGATAGCTAACCCAAAAATGAAACGTATATGAGATTTTTTTTAAATGTTGAACAAAATAAGATATTTTGAAGAACGTGGGCAACCAAACTTCAACAAATTCAGGGTCCCCATTGACTTCCATAGTATTTTCTCCCGGCGGGGACCAGCAACTGTTCAGTTACCCACATTCTTCAAAATATCTTCTTTTATGTTCTACAGAAGAAAGAAATACATGCAGGTTTGGAACAACTATTTTTGGGTGAACTATCCCTTTAAGTTAACTTGTTATAAGGCTTCACTCAAATGTGTTTGCTTATTCTGTCAATAAATGAGTGTCCTTACTGTGGTCGATGTAAAAGGTTCTTCCATCTGCGTGCACTCGTTCCTCCCACCCAGGCTGCGGAGATTCAGAGAGAGACAAAAACAGAGACGTTAAGATCAGACGAAACCACCAGACCTGATTCACCACCGACACACCAACACAACAACTGTAACGGATAATGTGACGGGAGGAAGGAACAGAAAGATATGACGATTCCTCGGTTCAGTGTGGGAGAGCTTCCACGACAAGGATCCACTGGCATGCAGAAGAGAGCTCTTTTTTATCCACTCTCACTCTGACGAACACACACTCGCATTCACATAACTGCCCCTCTTTTGAGACCCCGAGACCTGAAACCCACGCCGATACCAACATCACAGGAAACTGCCAGGCCTGACAAAAATCACAGCCAAGGATACACATCCAAACAGGCCAACAATTCATAACCCACGACATCAAGGGAAGCTGTTTGACGACCCACACACGGGATCCGGAGAGGGGACAAGACCTTCGTTCACGACTGAGAGACTGTGAGCCAGCACTGAAGACAAGCGCTCTCGTGCTGAACGGGCATCAACCAAAACTGGCATCGAATGAAGCACAGGATGGATGCTGTGCAAGGGTGGAGGGTGCAGAGCAGAGGAAGGATGATGGATGGAGAAATGATAATTAACACAACCAGATACGAGATGCGTGCAGGGAGAAATATAAAGAGAGAAAGACGGAGACACAAGACTAACAGAGCTCAATAGAAGGGTTCTGGAAGTAAAAATCCCATTGAAAAAACAGTTTAGGGTTGCACTGATGTATATCTTATGAAATGACTGTAAAGTAATTATATATGCTAATGTAAAATGCTACAGTCTGTGTAATTTTTGGTGGGTCATAACCCAAAACCCTATATTTTGTTTGAAAATTATTTTGCCACTTATACAACATTTGGCTCAGTTATTAATCCATGTGTTAGGGAGATGAATTCGATCTTTCCTGCTGTTTTTATTCTTGTATACAAACCTGTAATTTCTCCTAATCAGAGAGTAGAATTGTAATAATTATTTGACACACACACACACACACACACACACACACACACACACACACACACACACACACACAAAATAATAATAGTAATAATAATAACAATAATAATAATAATAATAATAAACTGATTTTAATTTGATTTAATCAGATTTTTTTTATATATAATATTGCACATTATTTGGCAAATGAAATAAAATAAAATACATGTTTGGGCACTGAGAATCACTTATTTTAATTTCATTAAATGTAATATATACATTTGATAAAAAATAAAAAAATAAATAAAAATAAAATAAAACAAAAATAAAATAAAATAAAATAAAATAAAATAGGTACCATGTTTGGGAACTGAGAATCACTGATTTTAATTTGATTTGATCATAATATACATAATATACTAATATATACTTAAAATTTTAATAAAATTGCATTATTTAACAAATAAAATAAAATAAAATAACTGATTTTAATTTGATTTAATCTGATACATTTTTTAATTTGAATAATACTGAATATTAGTTGACAAATAAAATTAAATAATTTTGCATATTATTTGACAAACATACTAAACACAAACTAAAATAAAATAAAATAAAATAAAATAAAATAAAATGGGTACAATGTTTGGGCACTAAGAATCACTGATTTTAATTTGTTTTAACCTGATATATTTTTTTAATTTTAATAATATTGCACATTATTTGACAAATAAAATAAAATATTACTTTTTTGCATATTATTTGACAAATAAAATAAGATAAAATAAAGTAAAATACATGTTTGTACACTAAAAATCACGTATTTTCATTGCATTTAATGTAATATATATTTTAATAAAATAAGATAAAAATAAAATAAGATAAGATAACAAGATAAGATAAGATAAGATAAGATAAGATAAGATAAGATAAGATAAGATAAAATAAAATAAAATAAAATAAAATAAAATAAAATAGGTACCATGTTTGGGCACTCAGAATAACTTATTTTAATTTGATTTCATCTGATATTTTTATGTTAATACTTTTGCATATTATTTAACAAATAAAATAAAATAAAATAAAATAAAATAAAATTTAGCTGGTTTGGTTTAAAGCTTAAAACAATATTCTGAGATCCTTATATGAAGAAAACGAATGGGAAAAATCCTTCTGGAATCAAGGCTGCTAAAAAGCAGGCAGTCAATATTGAGCTCTATAGCTGAAACACTGACAAAAACAGACCAAAAAAAAAAAAACAGAACAAGAAAAAAAAAAAAAAAGACAAAAAAAACATTAAGAGTAGAAGAGGGAGTAAAACAGAAAAGGAAAAAGAGGGACAGTCATCCATGCCAGCAATGATAAGAAAGAAGGAGAGGTCAGAGGTCAGAGGGCGGACAGGCTTGTGGGCAGGCAGGTAAACACGCAGGCAGAGAGAGGACCGACCTCCTCTGGAAGATTCTGCCACAAACAGCATCGAGCGCAGAGCGAACCATGTTCCCCCACGCCACCGAAAGAGAAATCACACACACATACACACACACACACATACACCACCAGCTTGTGAGACAGAACTGCAGTCAATGCAGTGGGAATCATTTATATAGGGTTTCAAAAATGAGAAAACTGATACACAAAATACAGTCAAAAGTTTTTTTTAAAGATTTTTAATGTTTTTTTTCTCTTCTGCTCACAAAGCCTGCACTTATTTGATCCAAAGTACAGCAAAAAAGGTAGCATTTTGAAATATTCTTACTATTTAAACTAACTGTTTTCTATTTAAATATATTTTAAAATGTAATTTATTTCTGTGATTTCAAAGCTGAATTTTTAGCATCATTACTCTTAGAGTTTCTCAGACGAATAGAAAGTTCAGAAGAACAGCATTTATCTTTTTCATCATTTTTATTTTTAATTTCTATAATTTCTAATTACATTTTAAAATATATTCAAATAGAAAACAGTTATCTTAAATAGTGAAAGTATTTCAAATTTTTACTGATTTGCTGTACTTTGGATCAGATAAATGTAGGCTTGGTGAGCAGAAGAGACTTCTTTAAAAAAAAAAAAAAAAAAAAACTTAAAAAAATCTTACTGTTCAAAAACTTTTGACTGGTAGCGTATGTGAATGTACCAGTGTTGTTATTGTAAACTAAAACTATTAACATTAATTTAAATAAAGATTAAATAAAATAAATTTGAAATATTAGATAATAAACTTAAGCAAAAATTAGTGATGTTGCTTTGGCAACTAATTAAATGAATAAGTTAAAATACCAAAATTAATAAAAAGAAAAAAAAAACATTAATTAAAGCTAAATGGAAATAAAAAAAAAAATGACAAAAATACATAATTACTAAAAGTATTTGAAATCTACAAATAAATAAAAAACAAATAAATCAAATTAAAAATAATAGTATACAAATAATTTTAAAATAACTGGAATGTGCAAGCTGATGGACGAAGGGGAATAAATATATTCTTAGACATTTAAAACATTAATAATTACTATAATAGCACACAAATAATACTAAAATAACTGGAATGCGCTAGCTGATGGACAAAAGGGAAAAAGTATATTTTTAGACATTTAATATAGGAGTTTGCAATTAAAAATAAAAAAATGCAAATATTTGAATATGTTAATGTACTTTTAATTTACTTGCATGCGCATGGCATTTTCAAAGCTACATGAAAACATGTATGAAAATAGATGTTTATTAGATAAGTCCCTGTTTGCTGGCACGTATTTCCACTGTAAACCTGAGAAGAGAAGGTGTGATTACCAAACACTGGCATCTACATTAAGTATCTCTCCTAGGTGGAAGAAAACACATTAAAACTGAGTTTCTTCACAATCTCATCATGTAAGATGCATGTTGCATCAACTCTTACTTAAAGGAGAAGTCCACTTTCAGAACAACAATTCACAGATAATGTACTCACCCCCTTGTCATCCAAGATGTTCATGTCTGTTTTTTTTTCGTAAAGAAATTATATTTTTTGAGGGAAACATTTCAGGATTTTTCCCCATATAATGGACTGATATGATGCCCCGAGTTTGAACTTCAAAAATGCAGTTTAAATGTGGTTGTAAATGATCCCAGCCAAGGAAGAAGGGACTTATCTAGCGAAACAATCGTTATTTTCATAAAAATAATACAATTTATATACTTTTAAATATCAAACGCACATCTTTTCTTGTTCTTCCCAACCTCTGTTTTTTTCCGGTTCATGACAGATAGGGTATGTCGAAAAACTCCCATCTCATGTTCTCCCTCAACTTCAAAATTGTCCTATATCGCTGTTTTACCTTTTTTGTTAAGGGTGTTTGATCTTCTTTGCATGTTCACTTTACAAAGACTGGGTCGGAACTTCTGCAGTGATGTAGGATGATTTTGAAATGATTTTTGAAGTTGAAGGAGAAAATCTATTGGAGTTTTTTGACATACCCTAACTGTCTTGAGCCAGAATACACAGAGTTCAGGGAAAGGCAAGACGAGCGTTTGAGATTAAAAAGTATTTAAATAGTTTTTTTTTTTTTAAATGAAAATAACTGATTGTTTTGCTAGATAAGACCCTTCTTCCTCGGCTGGGATCGTTTACAACCGCATTTGTGAACATTTGAAGCCGCATTTAAACTGCATTTTGGAAGTTCAAAATCGGGGCACCATATCTGTCCATTATATGGAGAAAAATCCTGAGATGTTTTCCGCATAAAAAAATTTCTTTACGACTGAAGAAAGAAAGACATGAACATCTTGGATGACAAGGGGGTGAATACATTATCTGTAAACTGTTGCTCTGGAAGTGGACTACTTCTTTAAGTCCAAAAAAAAAAAAAAAAAAAAACTGTTCTTAAACTTGTGCTCACTGGAAATCATTTTGTGCTAAAGTATCATAAAAAATGCATTACTCTTATTATTATTTTTTTTCTTCTGCTCATTAAAGAAGTCCACTTCCAAAACAAAAATTCACATATAATGTACTCACCCCCTTGTCATCCAAGATGTTCATGTCTTTCTTTCTTCAGTCGTAAAGAAATTTTGTTTTTTGAGGAGAACATTTCTGCAGTTTTCTCCATATTATGGACTGATATGGTGCCCCGATTTTGAACTTCCAAAATGCAGTTTAAATGCAGCTTCAAACGATCCCAAATGTGGTTGTAAACGATCCCAGCCAAGGAAGAAGGGTTTTATCTAGCGAAACAGTTGGTTATCTTCACAAAAAATATACAATTTATATACTTTTTATTCTCAAACGCTCGTCTCATCTTGCTCTCCTTGAACTCTGCGTATTCTGACTCAAGACAGTTAGGGTATGTTGAAAAACTCTGATCGTATTTTCTCCCTCAACTTCAAAAATCATTCAGAATCATCCTACATCGCTGCAGAAGTATCGACTCAGTCTTTGCGAAGTGAACATGCAAAGATCATCAAACACCCTTAACAAAAAAGGTAAAACAGCGATATAGGACGATTTTTAAGGTTGAGGGAGAACATGAGATGGGAGTTTTTCGACACACCCTAACTGTAATGAACCGGAAAAAAACAGGTTTTTGACGAACGTTTGACATTAAAAAGTATATAAATTGTATTATTTGAATGAAAATAACCGATCGTTTCGCTAGATAAGACCCTTCTTCCTCGGCTGGGATCGTTTACAACCACATTTGGGATCATTTGAAACTGCATTTTGGAAGTTCAAAATCGGGGCACCATAGCAGTCCATTATATGGAGAAAAATCCTGAAATGTTTTCCTCAAAAAACATAATTTCTTTACGACTGAAGAAAGACAGACATGAACATCTTGGATGACAAGAGGGTGAGTACATTATATGTGAATCTTTGTTTTGGAAGTGGACTACTTCTTTAATATAAATATTATTTTAAAACATTTTAGTCTATATATAAAAAGAATTATCATTTAGAGTATTTAAGGGATTATTTAAAATATCTTTGCACATTTGTGAGCTTCTTGTGATAAGCCAGACTCATCCTGAACGGAAAAGGTCATTTCCCTTCTCATATTTCCTTTTATATTGGCTTAATGCGAGTAACAATTCATGCATGTACTTCCATAGAAATAAAAACACTGTTAACACAGATAAACTTTCGACAAAGGTCACAACATCTGTTTTCTCTAGCAAACCCTTTTATGTCTGAAAAGAATATTGCATAATGCTGTTATTGTGAATTGTATGAAGTTGCATTTCCTTAAAAAGTTACCGGCCAGCTTGCGAGCACTGCATTTACTTGCCAAAGGCAATTTTGGAGCTTATCGAGTGTTAATTTTGAAGTAGGTTCTTGGGAAAATTGCATTATAGGTAAATAAAAAAAGAAATGATCTCAGATGAGCTAATCCACTGTCAAATTACTGTGTTACAAACAGCTTGAGGACGTAGTTCAACAACAAAGAAATCCACAAAACACCACAGTCAAATTGCTGTCGTTGCGTGATTAGTTATGGTTTTCCCATTCAATTGTTAGAATTAATCCTATTTTTTGCTTCGCAGATTGAATTAGTTTTGCTATTCTCATTTTATGTTGGTCTCGTGATTGTGCATCGCTGTCACAACACAAGGACACATGTCAGACCAGGCTGTTGAAAGCGCTGGGATTGTGGGTAATATTACTCAACGGCGCTCTTTTTATACTCACAGGAAGTGGGCCGAGGTCACCAGGGTCCAGGGATGCTTTTGTCCTCATGTGAACGGGATACTTTAAGCGAGGATCTTCCTGAAAAGCGAAAAAGAGAGAGGTTGACACACGCTCAGATTTTCCCAGAAGGTTTTATCCTCATTTAGCAGTAAATCGCATTCGGCGTCTGCTGCCAAAATGCAGTTCTTCAGACAAATAGGAAGTAATACTGGAACAATTGTGTTTCTTTCTCATCTCATGGGAAGATTATGCAGTAATTACACACAGTGAACTTTTCAGCCCTCTCGGTGGACGTTTTAAAACCACTAGCATGATTTAATAAAGGCGTACGTTGTAAACCACAATGTGCTATTTTAAGAAATCACGCAAAGAAGAGGAAATCAATTTGTTATCATTTTAGACCTGTCCAACTACAAAGAACCTCTTAGGAGGATGCAATACATCTGGCACAGAATTGGACAATGGCAAGTCTGTGCTGGGGGAAATTAGGCCACTGCAGTTCCTCCGTCAGACACCAGGTGGCACACTGATTCTGAGCATATCACGTTTGCATCACCCGGGGCCTCCCTCCAGCTATGGGGCACTGAAGTGTGCAATTGTGAGCAAGACTGTGTGTCTGTGTGTGCGTATCTGTGAAAGCCAAATACCTTTCACGCATCTTAACGCAGGCAAAGAGAAGCATTTAAAAAAATCAGATCTTACTTTTAAACATTTGCGAAAACAGCAACCACTAAATGTATATATAGTATTTTAAGGTACACAATGCATTTTATAATATATTAAATATTTTTTAAATATTTTTTTTGCACTTTAACATACATATTTTATTTTGGCAGGCTGCCAAAGCAATTCTCATTCATTATTCATTTAGTTTTTTAATATAAAGTATTATTTTTTTATTTATTTACATTTTATTTTATTTTATTTCAAGCAATAAGATTTATGTTTTTAAGAGACACAATTAAGAGAGATATATAATAATGTTTAGCAAATTATACACATTTTTAAGTAATAAAAGTATTAGGCAATAAAAATAATCAATAGACTACAACAATAAAAACCGCACCACAAATATTATAAAATTCATGATTCATTGTGCAATAAAATAAAATAATCATATAAAATAAAATACTTATATGAATAACATGCTATACAGTTCTTGGAAAACTGTGCATGATTCATTAACAAAAAAAAATAATAAATAAATAAAATAAAATAAAATAAAATGCTATACAGTTTTTAGAAAGCTCTGCATCATTCATGGAAAATAAAATAATATAAATGCTACACAGTTCTCGGAAAGCTGTGCATGATTCATGAATAAAATAAAATAAAATAAAATAAAATAAAATAAAATAAAATAAAATAAAATAAAATAAAAGCTATACAGTTCTCGGAAAGCTGTGCATGATGCATGAATAAAATAAAATAAAATAAAATAAAATAAAAGCTTTACAGTTCTCAGAAAGCTGTGCATGATTTATGAAAAATAAAATAAAACAAACTAAATGCTATACAGCTCTCAAAAAGTTCTGCATGATTCACGAAAAATAAAAGCTATACAGATCTCAAAAAGTTGTGCATTATTCATGAAAAATAAAATAAAATAAAATAAAATAAAATAAAATAAAACAGATATACAGTTCTCTGAAAGTTGTGCATGATTCATGAAAAATAAAATAAAATAAAATTAAATACTCATAAAAATAAAATGCTACACAGTTCTCAGAAGGCTGTGCATAGTTCATGATTCATGAATAATAAAAATAAAAATAAAAATAAAAATAAAATAAAATAAAATAAAATAAAATAAAATAAAATAAAATAAAGCCGACCAGTCAAGCTCCAGGTCAAACTGCTGACGGTATTTGCATCGTAGTAAACAAAAGCTTAATGATGAGATATAAATAAATAATAGCAGTGATCACAGCTGCACATAAACCATAGTTATGTCAGCAAATGGAGCTATAGCTCTGCTCAAAAACCAAAAGAGCTGCCGTTCTACAGCAGCACAAAACATTATGACTACAAAACACAACTGTGACTGCACATATGACTACATTGATTACAACAGGCTTTGTCATTATCATGCTACTAAGCGGGATTTTAATTAGGTTAAACTACATACAAATATACTTTGTACTGAACATCTCATCTTTCCACTCACAGCCATCTTGCATTTTTTTCCTCAGAGGTCATTACAAAGCATTCTGGGATTGTCCTTACCATGAACTGAACTACAGGGTGGGCCATTTATATGGATACATCACACATCAAACTTATTGGGAATTTCACAAGAAAAACAATGGTGTGCTTGGTTTTAACGTAACTTTATTCTTTCATGAGTTATTTACAAGTTTCTGACCACTTATAATGTGCCACAAACAGGACGTTAATATCACCAACCATTCCCATTTTATTAAGGTGTATCCATATAAATGGCCCACCCTGTAGTTTTGTGAGACTTTGTAAGTGTTTGTCTTACCCATGTGGTGGTTCTGCTATTGTGGTCGATGAAGAACGGCCGTCCGTTGGGTGCTATTCTCATTTCCCATCCGGGGGGCAGGAAGCTCTGGTTTGCTTTATGCTGGGATTTGGGGGAGCTGTAGGGAGAAGGCTGCGGGGACTGAGGGTTGGAAAAAGTGTCCTTTACGGCTCGCCGTATCTGGGCGTTATTGGCTCCCTGCAAAAGGAAAAGAAGCCAACGTTAATTATTTCCCCTTTTATTTCATTTTACAGCTTTTGTGTATAATCAATTTGAGTTTTGTGTAGTTCACGGATATGTCAAAAAACTGAAACGATTTGGAAAATGCAGTACGTGCTAATGAGGCGGCACGCTGTTATTTAATCCTGCTAAAATTTTAATTAGCACACAACTCAGGAGGATTTCACCTCCAATTCACCTCTGGCCGTCTCTCTCTCTCCCTCTTTTTTTTTCTAAATAACAAATGTCTCCCTTTCAACACTTTAATTAAAATTCAGATGGCCCTGTGCGACCCTTATCATTTATAAATACAACCCAGTATTTCTTTATGTAAACTTTTTAAACCTTTGTGAAATGTTTACTCAATATTCTGCAAGATCTTCTGACTTGTAGCACCTGTCATGTGATTAGTCATAATTGCTTATCTGAAGAAGGAATTCTGAGTATTCTTTCCTTATGAAAGCTGAATCAACAAAGGCAATACGATGAGAACAAGGAATAGGACTGTGTTCCCAGAGTGTTAATAACACTGAACATGAGCTCTTAACTTTATGACAAGGTCTATCAAAATTCAGAGAAATTTAAATTAAAATGGAATATTTTAACATTACTTTCAAAGCAGGAACTTCAATCCCTCAAACTTCTTTTTTTTTTTTTTTTTTAATTTGTAAAAACATGTAAAAACAGCAATTCCACAAGCCTACAGCATCATAAATAATATTATAATATCTAAAATTATTATCATAAAGAGTAGAGGAATATTATTATATTATATTATATTATATTATATTATATTATATTATATTGTTAAAAACAAATGCAAAACCACAAGTCTATAGCATAAAATCTTAAATATTCTATTATCATTGATATCAAATAGAGGAATATAATTATATTATTATAATAAATACTAGATAAAATATTAAATTTTATTCTATAAAACCTCATATCCAAAACTACAAGTCTACACCATCATAAATAATATTATAATAAATGTGATATTATCATTAAAACTTACATAGGAATAGTATTGTAAATAGTACATACATAATATATAAAATAATACATTATATAAAAAGCAAATCCAAAAACCACTAATATACAGCATCATAAATAAAATATCTACAATAGTATATTATCTTAAATAGTTAATTAACATATAATATAATTATAAAATCTTAAATATTATATAATCATTTATAACAGAGGAATATTATTATAAATAATAATAGATTAAATATTCCATTCTATTCTATAAAAAAATCTAATCCAAAACCATAATCTACAGCACCATAAATAATATTATAGTATAAAAAATTTGATGATATGATTATCAAAAAATACCGAAAACCTCTAATCTATAGCATCATAAATAATATTATAATATTATAATATGAAATGTGATATTATCATTAACAAAAAATACAGGAATATTATTATAAATAACACAAACATAATATATAAATTAATTAATTATATAAAAAACAAATCCAAAACCACCAATCTACAGAATCATAAATAAAAATAATTATAAATATAATTATAAATAGTTATAAATAGTATGTAATAGTATGTATAAATAGTAGGAATATTATTATATTATATTATATTATATTATATTATATTATATTATATTATTTTAAAAACAAAAGCAAAACCACAAATCTACAGCATCACAAATAATATTATAAAATCTTAAATATTATAATGTTATAAATAATACTAGATAAAATACTCCATTCTGTTCAATAAACATCAAATCCGAAAACACAAGTCTACAGCATTATAACTATTATAATAAAAAATGTGATATTATCATTAACAAAATTTATAGGAATATTATTAGTAATAATAATACAGACACAATATATTAAATATTATATAAAAACAAATCCAAAACCAGTCATCTACAGCATCATAAATAATAATATAATATGTAATATAATAATATCTCTATAACACGTCTTTTTATTATTATTATTATTTAAAATCCAATAGTATTAACAGTATTAATTTTTAATATTCAAACTATTTGAACGTTTACCAGTAATATTTGCATGACACATCATAACATGGTAATACAAGAAAATCAAAACAACAGATTACTACATATCAAGGTGTACGTACAATGTCAGAGACATAACATGAAAGTTGAGAAAAAACCCTTTTCTTATCTGCGATGTAAGCAATTGTTTTTTCCTGTTCTAAGATCAAATACAAGATACTCATTTTATTTGATGTCACTACTTGCTATCTGCTTAGCAACCACATAAAAACGCCCTTCTGTGATACTATCTGCAAAGCGTTTCATGTTTCAAGTGGGGAGTGATGCTTAAGTTAAGAGATGCGCTGAAGCTGTAGTTCTGTTTAAAAGATCGAGCCCAAGCTATGACAGAGAGAATCGAGGGGGACAGAAAAGGGATGTTAATCAATACAACACCAGACAGCCCCACGCATTTTCTGTTAGCTACCATGTTTTTTACATGGAAGTGTATGGCTGTAATTAGCAATAATTGCTATGAGAGTGAACAAGACATTTATTCCCCAACATGTGCAGATTAGCCACAAGAGCTATTGTTTATTCCATTTGCAAAGTCATTCTTCACAGCAGAGGCCATTAGCTCTGGATGAGGCCCATCATCGCAGATAAAATTGTTTGCCATTTTCAAAGGAATATTCTGGATTAAATTACTATTTGAGCTCTATAAACACCATATGTGGCCTGTTGTCAATTACCCCTGGAAATACGTTTATAAAAACAAACAGTAAAAACCCTTACACAAGTCTAAGGCATCACAAATTAACAATATGTAAAATTATTATTATAATATATTATATAAAATATGTATATACGTGTATACCCACACACACACACACACACACACATAGATACACATAACAACACAAAGCATGTTAAGGGAAAGTTTAGAAGGTATATATGGATATTTGTCTGAACAATGTATTATAAAATCAAAATAAGAAGTAGGTTTAAGGTCAGACATGGATTTAGAGCAGGAGAACAGAAGGAAACTATGAAGTCATGGCTGTTTGAGAGGTTAAACGTCTTTTTGGCAATGGTGACACTTTGGCGCGTTTCACGATAAGCAAACGGACAGCTGCCCCAACCCAAGTTTTAGGTAGCGTCAACTGATACGAATTTACAGGGGTAGAAGCCCTGTTCCCTCCGTACACATGTAAATGTTGATGAGTATATTAAAACCTGATACACACAACAGCTGCTCAATTCAACTTTGCAAAGATTTCAACATCCTGAATAAGGACTAAACTTCTGAAAGTCTGTGGGATGATTATAAATATAGTACATCTCAAGAAGTCTTACTCTTTATTGGAAGTCTTTACTATCAGGCAAAAGTTTTTGAACAGTAAGATTTTACATTTTTTAACAAGTCTCTTTTGCTCACCAAGCCTGCATTTTATTTGATCCGAAGTACAGCAAAAACAGTACAATTTTGAAATATTTTTACTATTTAAAATAACTACTTTCTATTAGAATACATTTTAAAATGGAATTTAAACTAAAGCTAAAATTTGCAACATCATTACTACAGTCTTCAGCGTCACATGATCCTTCAGAAATCATTCTAATATGCTGATTTGCTGTTCAAGAATTTTTTTATTATTATTATTTTCAATATTTAAAACAGTTTTCAGGATTCTCTGATCAGCATTTATCTGAAATAAATGTAATATTTCTTTTATACACTATACCATTCGAAAGCTTGGAGTCAATTTTTTTTTTTTTTGAGAAAGAGATTATAGAAATGAATACTTTTATTTAGCAAGGATGCTTTAAATTGATCAAAAGGGATAGATAGTTCTAATGTTACAAAAGATTTCTATTTCAGATAAATGCTGTTCTTCTGAACTTTCTAACCTGAAAAAAAAATAAATCCACTCAGCTGTTTTCAACATAATAATTATATATATATATATATATATATATATATATATATATATATATATATATTTTTTTTTTTTTTTTTTTTTTTTTTTTTTTTTTTTGAAGCAGAAAATCAGAATATTAGAATGATTTCTGAAGGATCATGTGACTGGAGTAATGATGCTAAAATTTCAGCTTTGAAATCACAGAAATAAATTACATTTTAAAATATATATAAATATATATAAATAGAAAACAGTTATTTTAAACAGTTAAATATTAAAAGTTAAATATTTTAACTTTTTTTTGTAACAGTTAAATATTTTAAGATTTTACTGTTTTGCTGTACTTTGGATCAAATAAATGAGCCTGCATTTATGCATGGTGAGCAGAAGAGACTCATTAAAACATTAAAAATCTTACTGTTCAACAACTTTTGACTGGTAGTGTATTTATTTATTAATTTTTTGTACAGTCAAAGTCTCACTTTAGGAGGCATAAGTTAATTTACAAAATGTATAAAATAAACAAAAAATGCAAAATTGCCATTCTGACAGTATATACTATTCGCATTATATGCATTCACAAGCACATTTGAAAAACAAACAAACAAACAAACAAACAAAAAAGATCGACAAACCCCATGGAAAAAAATAAGCAAAATGGGATGTGTTAGCCTCTTTATCAAAAAAATAAATAAATAAATCTATTCTTTCACTGAAATAAAATGAAAGAAAAAAAACAATAAAATATTTTTTTTCTCCAAAAACTATGACAAAATTGTTGGATTGCTTATAAATTCTTAAGATTGAAAATCTAACTAAATTTTTTTTAATATTTCATGGTTGAAATTACCTAATTTTGTAAGACAAAAGTGACCATGGTGTCATATGAGAATCAAAACTACCACAGATTTTTAATGTTTTTTTTTCTGCTCACCAAGCCTGCATTTATTTGATCCAGAGTACAGCAAAAACTATATAAATATTTTTTATAAATAAACTATAAAAATATTTTTGCCATTTAAAATAACTATTTTTTATTTTAATATATTTTAAAAAATAATTTATTCCTGTGATTTCAAAGCTGAATTTTAAGCATCATTACTCCAATCACTTGAACCTTCAGAAATCATTCTAATATTCTCATTTGCTGCTCAAAAACATTTATTATTATGATACAAGTGTGAAACACTAAAAAATAAATTTAA
This sequence comes from Cirrhinus mrigala, assembly GCA_036247105.1. Taxonomy (NCBI): domain Eukaryota; kingdom Metazoa; phylum Chordata; class Actinopteri; order Cypriniformes; family Cyprinidae; genus Cirrhinus; species Cirrhinus mrigala. The sequence goes on along the minus strand of CM070027.1, from coordinate 24,823,422 downwards.
CAAAGAACGACTTGGGTATTGAAAAAAATGTGCAAATATTTTCAAGAATAAATGGGTGTTCGAACATTTTCCTCAACATCAGAAACACTTCATGAAACAAAAACAAGTTTTTCTGGCAGGGATAGAGAGCAAATGATGACTGATAACAGCACTAAGCAGAAATAACATTTTTTTCTTTCTTTTACTGTGCATCAAAGTGAATTAAATTAAGTTGAACTGAAAGGTCTGGAGCAGATGGGTCAGTCTCTCGACTGAACTTTTGGGACATCAGACTTTCATATTAAAACTGATCCGTATAATACAAGGGCTATGAGTAATCATTTGCCTAAGCTGTTTGTACCTAAAAGACGCCAACTGCAGAACATGATTCTGATTTCCTATTTCCACCAACTGTGTGCAGATATAGTGATTATATTACACTGCACTGATGCAATGGAAATAAAACAGGTGTGAAACCCAGTTTAAAATTAACACTTGTCTACCACCAAATGTGACAAAAAAATTGTCACAAACGATAATCTGAATCTCACTTATGTAAGTCACATGATTCAAATCTATGACAAACTGAAAGAAACATATGCCAAGACTTGAGCTTTGTGTAAACAACTTTTACCTCAGAAATGTATCTAAAAGGGATCTTTATTTTGTTTCTTCAGAACTCAATGTGTCAACACATGTGATAAATATTCCTGACATTAAGCCAACAAAGTGATATGAGCAACAAAACCACAATGTGTATGAGGCAAAAAAAAAAAAAAAAGAAACAATGATTGGCATTTTTCTCACTAATTTGCAAGGGAAAAGAAAGAGACACGCAAGAGAAGAAATCGTTGAATAAAGTCATTATTTTTGTTTTCTTTGCGCAAAAAAAAAAATTCTTGTAGCTTCACAAAATTACGGTTGAATCACTGATGTCACATGGACTATTTTAACAATGTTCTTACTGCCTTTCTGGGCCTTGAATGTGTCAGTTGCATTGCTGTTTATGCAGGGTCAGAAAGCTCTCGGATTTCATTAAAAATATCTTAATTTGTGCTCTACAGGTTTGGAACCACATGAGGGTGAGTAATTGATAGAATTTTTATTTTTTGGTGTACTATCCCTTTAAGTTGTTCCAAAACTGTATGACAGAAAACATTTATAAGAATGTTGGCAACCAGACAGTTGCTGGCAGCCATTGACTTCCATATTATAGAAGTCAATGGCTGTTTGGTTATGGGTGAACCATCCCTTTAATAGATGGACTAGAATCAGGTAGAGAGGCAAAGGAAACAGAACGAAGGAAGTTGGGGACAAAATCGAGGGAAGGGTGGATGTTCTCACCTCTAGTGGGGAAGAGAGAGTGACTGTGGGGGAACTGAGGCTACGGGGTCTGCGCACTTGGGGTTCACTTAGGTGGCCGCTGGAGGAGGAAGGGGTGGAAGCGGGGGTCGTGGCTGCTGTAGCGCCCCCTACTGCCGCAGCCGAGGTACTGGCTCCATCTTCAGTGTGCTGCTAGACAAAGAAAAGGATTTGTTAGTGAGTAACCACAAGGTCTTGTCCAAGGGCACGCCAATCCTAGCCGGACTGCATTCAAGGTTTAAAAGAGCTCCAGAATGGACAGCAAAATAGTGCATTAGGAAATAAAGGCTTACTTAACTGATCAATAATTGTCAGGTTTAAAGGAGAAGTTCACTCCGGAATATACATTTTCTGATGATTTATTCACCACCATGCCATCCAAGATGACATGTCTTTCTTTCTTCATTTGAAAAGAAATTAAGGTTTTTGAGGAAAACATTCCAGGATTTTTCTCCATATAGTGGACTTCAATGGTGGCCAGTGGTTTGAAGGTCCAGATTCAATGCAGCTTCAAAGGGCTCTACATGATCCCAGTCGAGGAATTGCGTAGGGTCTTGTCTAGCGTAACGATTGGTCATTCTTAAAACAATAAAAATTTGTAGAATTTTTAACCACAAATGCTTGTCTTGCACCAAGCCTGACCTCACGCATTGCATAGTCAGGTTAGAAAGGTCAGGCGTGATGTAGGCAGAAGTACCAACCCAGTGTTTACAAAGCAAACATGCAAAGAAAGTCAAATGGCCTTTACAAAGAAAATTTAAAACACCGATGGAGATGGAGTTTTTCGCCTTACCAAATCTTTTTCAATGGAAGTACACGGATGAAGAACTAAGTGCATGTGACCTTTCCAGTGTAATTATGTAATGCCATGGCTTTATGCTTACTTTTCATTTTTAGGAAAGTAAAAAAAAAATGTATGAGCACACTGAAAATTTTAGGAGCACCTTAGCATTTTAGGAGCATCAATATTCAGAAAATCTGTTATTATTATTATTATTAATTAGCCTTCCCATTACGAGGTGATATTTGACTCCTTAAAGTGATTTACAGGGGAATTTTGTTTTTACCTTTGTAATGGCATTTTTTTTTAACTTTATTAACTTTATGTATGTCATTTTTTATGTCAAATAAAAATAAAAATTAAAATAAATAAATATTATATAAATAAATAAATAAATAAATAAATATATATATATATATATATATATATATATATATATATATATATATATATATATATATATATATATATGTATAGTATATATATATATATATATATATATATATATTATATTATATATATATATAAATAAATAATAATAAGCTTTTTTAAATTTCTAATTAAAACAAACAGTAAGAATAAGTTGCCAATCAAATAAAATCAGTATTAACAAAATGAATTTGTACTACAGAGGTGGCACAGAAGAACACAAAAGTGGCTTGTGGGTGTATTTTTTTTATGTTTAATGAGGCTCAGAGGTGACATGAGTGCAATCAATTTTATAAATTCATGTTGAGATTAATGTTTTAAATATACACTTTTGAATACAGAAATATTAAATGATTTAAATAACTGAAAAAATACTTTAAATATGGAACTAAAACTGCCAGTAGGTGGTTGCAAGTCACTGATTTAATTACTGAATCGTTTATTCATTTGATTTGTTCGAACGGCTGATTCATTCAGGAATAAATTCAGGAACTTCTTGTTTATTTAACTGTTGTATTAAATCAATATCTCATTTAAACTCCCTTAAAAATCATTAAAAGCTGTGACTCATCTTAGTTTATTGCAATCTCACAAAGTTCCATTATAATCAACGATGCTCTCTTCACTGCACAATCAATCTCTTATTTACACTCCCTCTACACTTTGTTTATCAACTGATTCGTGAGATATGTCTGTGATACATTACTCAACGTTGCAAAAACATGCAGAAACCTTTGATGCTCCCCTCAGTGCAAACACAAATATGCTGATCGGGTCAGTCGCACTGGTGCTCCTAAATATTTTTTCATAGTCGCACGCAGTAGTTTTCAGTCGTAAATGCAACTGAAATGGTAGCACTAAATGTCTGAAGTCATAGATGCAGAGCTAGAGTGAGACATAGCCAATTATTTCACTAGATAAGACCCTTATTCCTCAACTGGAATCATGTAGAGCCCTTTGAAGCTGCACTGAAACTGCAATTTGGACTTTCAACCCATTGGCTCCCATTGAAGTCTGCTGTATGGAGAAAAATCCTGGAATGTTTTCCTCAAAAACCTGAATTTCTTTGCAAATGAAGAAAGAAAAAAAGGGTGCGTAAATTATCAGGAAATTTTATTCTGGACATGAACTAATCTATTAATTTGATTGTTGGGACAAACGTAGAGGTCTGTCTTGTTTATAAATGACTACGGAATATTTTAAGTTTAAAAGATTGGAATGCAGTTAAATAAGCCTTTTATCCGGTCTGTTATATAAAAAAAAGAAGAAGTTTACAAGCACAAAGAACAGAAAGATAAGATATAGATCTAGAGGGACCAGTGTAGAAATAAATAGATCAAGAAAACACACAACGGTTGGCAAAACAAATGATGGACATGATGGGACGAGTACACAAGTACATCGAAGCAAACAGATAAAGGCAGAACAACAAAAAAAAAAGATGAGACTGATGCAGCAGCGAAAAAAAAAAGAAGGAACGGAGAGACAATAGTTCGATTTGACAGCGGATGATGGTGGAAAAACATCACATGAAGAACAGACCTCTGTTAGCTTTAGCTAGGCTACGCTAGGCTAGTGTACCTGCAGAATGGGCCGCGTCCAGGTGGTGCTACGGTTGTTGTGGTTGACGTAGTACGTTCGTCCCTTGGGGTCTTTGCGTTCCTCCCAGCCTGGTGGAAGGCCTGGTGTCGTCAAGGCGTAGGAGGCCGATGGAGACTGAACAGAGTGAAACGAAAAGATGAGTTTGCATATTCACAACCCAAAGAAGAGAGTAATTTGATGGTGACACTAAAGTCTGTATCACTGTCAGTTCGGCTACATCGAATGAATCTGTTTTGATATTGTATATCAGGGTCATATCTGTATGAGAAGCCTTGTTAACTGATATGACATTCAATATGATGAGTGTGGGAATATTGTACACTTAAAACCAGAATACTGACACATTTTCACAAACACAAATGTAGATACAAATACACTCATAAGAACACCTAAGCAAGACTAAACACATCCAAAACACACTCCACACAAGGTGACATGCTTTTATAGTATTATAGGCGCTTTTAAAATGCATCCAATACATATGTCTGGGTGATTTTATATGTAGGGTGAAGATGGACAAGTTGGGGTGTAAACCGATCCCTCACAGTTTTTAATTTTATAGTTATACACACACTAAAAACTGGTAGAAAATAAAAAATAAAATAAAGAGGGCTTTAATAAAAAAGGTTCAAATTTTATATATTATTAATTATATTAAGTATTTTTAAAATTATTAATTATTTAAATAAAACGTATATGTATAAAAATTATACATTTATAAATTAACATCATAATAAATAAAATTACGCTAATTTTAAAAAATAATTATTACTCTTAACCATCTTATTACAAATTAAAATAAATTTATTACAATCTCCTATATCAATCACATAAAAAAATGGTGTAAAATAAAAAAAAAAGTTAAATGAAAGGTGCCATCCATAAATCCATAAAATTTAATTAAAACAATTTATGAATTTATAAATATAAATAAATAAAATAAATAAAATAAATAATAATAAATTAAATTAATATAAGTAATAAAAATGTAATTATTATTAATAAAAATTAATATACCTAACCACCTCAAAATAAAATAAAATAAAATATAAAATAAAATAAATAATAAATTAAATTAATATAAGTAATACAAATTTAATTATTATTAATAAAAATGAATATACTTAACCACCTCAAAATAAAATAAAATAAAACCAGAAGACAGGACAGCACAAAACCTATATGCATAAAAATGTATACGTATAAAAATTAGACATTTAGAAATTAACATCATAATAAATAAAATTACATTACTTTTAAATAATAATTATTACTATTAACTATCTTATCTTAAAAAAATAACTCTTACAATCTCTTATTAAAATTATTATAATAACATCAATATCACATTAAAAGACTGGTGTAAAATGAAAAAAGTGAAATGAGAGGCGCCATCCATAAATCCATAAAATCTAATTAAAACAATTAACAACTTTATAAATATAAATAATAAATAAATAAATTAAATCAAAAATAACAATAAATTAAATTAATAGAAGTAATAAAAATGTAATTGTATTAATAATAATGAATATACTTAACCTCAATAAAATAAAATAAAATAAAATAAAATGAAATAAAATAAGGGGAAGAACCAAGAAGACAGTAGAGCACAAATGTACAACATGTGGACTTTACCATGGTATCCTCAACGCCTGTGACCGTTTGTGCTCTTGTTCGTCGGGTCTGGGAGCTCTGCTGGACAATAACAGCTGCTTTTAGATGGGATGGGCAATTGCCCTGTTTTGGGCCAGTGGGAGAGGGGAAATGAGGGCGAATGGAAGAAGAGGGTCAGCCAGAAAGCCCAACAACGAGTAGATGGGGAAGTGATTTTAGGGTGGTTTTTGATTATTTTAGGTGATAGAAGGGGGTGATTTTGTGAGAGGTGCCCTGCGGTGTGACATAAGGATACAGCAACCCAAAAAACTGACGCAAGAAGATGTGATTAGATGAACTTTAATTTGAAATCCCCGTTGGATGATTAGAACCGAAAACACATTGAAATTTCATTAAAGAGTGATAGAGGAGTGAAAGAAATGCCCAGGTGCATTTTTGTGGAAAAAGAGATCATTACTTTGCAATTAAGAGATGATTACAGTGTCAACATTTTGTTTTATCCTTAAAATGACAGTAAATCATGACAGGATTTTTCATTTTGTGTGAATATAAGTCATATAATCGTAAGAAGACTTGTTAAAATGAAACCAAATAACTAAACAAGAAATAAATTCGTAACATGTGCGTACCAAGGCTGCATTTATTTGATCAAAAATACAGTAAAAACAGAAAAATTGTGAAATAATTTTACAACTCTTTCTTATTTGAATATCTTTTAAAATGTAATTTATATTTGAGATGACAAAGCTAAATTTCGAGTGTTATCAGTGTAATAAATCCTTCTAATAATTTCAAATATCACTGTTTTTACTGTATTTTTTGGTCATTTCCATAAACGCAGCAATAATATTGACTTACTGCAACTGAGATTACATTGCGTCCAAAATGACAGATTTAAAAGATTCTTAAGAATCATCAAAATAAGCAGCTTCCTTCAGCACGTACTACTGACTCACACTTGCCCACTGACTCACTGACTATAAAAACAGAGGAAACGACACCTGGCCTACTATCTGATTGGCACACAGTTTACATTTCAAATACTGAAAGAGTCAACTCTCTCACAGACAATGAAATGCTTTCCATCTGCTTTTACATGGACGTAATAAAAGACACTCTTGTGTCTCAAACAGGGCAATCTGATTAGCCATCCTCTCAAGCAATGATTGCACATTTCCACTCGTGTGAAATGTCAGCCTCCTCGTGCACAGGGACAGGAAGTGTGGGGAAAATGCCACCTCTCACCCACGCTAATATCAGACAGATTTGCTGTGACTACAGCGAAATCCCTCATCTGCAGCTCTCTGAAGCACTTCACAGCCGGAGAGAGCCGGGCCACCAACCAATCGGCCTCTTGTCAGAACAAAGTAGACACGACGCAGAAAGAACGCGGAACGGGACGCTATTTAAAGTGGATTCGGGCGGAAATGTAAAAGGCTTTAAAGCTTTAAAGTTCAAGAATGTTGATTAATGTGACTACTTTGTATTCAAACTATTCAGGTGGACAGACTTTAGACATTTAAAGGCTTAGTTCACTTCCAGAATGAAAATTTCCTGTCATCCTTCATGTCATCCAAGATGTTCATATCTTTTTTTCTTCAGTCGAAAAGAAATGAAGGTTTTTGAGGAAAACATTCCAGGATTTTTCACTATATAGTGGACTTTAATGGTGGCCAATGGGTTGAAGGTCCAAAATGCAGTTTCAATGCAGCTTCAAAGGGCTCTACACCATCCCAGCCAAGTCTTATCTAGCAAAACGATCTGTCATTTTCTAAGAAAAATTAACATTTATATGCTTTTTAACCATGAATGCTCATCTTGCACTAGCTTGACCTCATGCATTATGTAAAGCACTGACCCAGTGTTTACAAAGTGAACATGCGAACAAAATCAAACGCCTTTTACAAAAAAAGGTAAAACGATGTCGGACGATTTTGAAGTTGGAGGAGAAAATGAGATGCAATTTTTTTTACCTTTTTGAACCAGAGCACACAGACGAAGGACTAACCACGCGAGCCTTTTCCAACGTGATTACGCAATGCGTGAAGAGCCATTCTGGTTATAAAGTATATACATTTTTTTTTTTTTTTTTAATTTTAGAAAATGACCAAACGTTTTGGTAGATAAGACCATTATTCCTCAGCTGGGATTGTGTAGAGCCCTTTTGCATTGAAACTGCAATTTGGACCATTTATCCTTTTGCCCAACATTGAAGTCTACTATATGGAGAAAAATCCTGGAATGTTTTCCTCAAAAACCTTAAAGGAACACACCACTTTTTTTGAAAATAGGTTCATTTTCCAACTCCCCTGGAGTTATACAGATGTGTTTTACTGTTTTTGAATCAATCCAGCCGATCTCCAGGTCTGGCGGTAGCACTTTCAGCATAGCTTACCATAAATCATTGAATCCGATTAGACCATTAGCATCTCACTATAAAATGACTAAAGAGTTTCTATATTTTTCCTATTTAAAACTTGACTCTTCTGTGTACACAGACTGTAATATCATTGCATCTGCTGCACCCATGGTACGGCAGCAAAATTCCTTGATTATTACGCCGGAATGAGAGTATAGTTCCTAGCCATATCGACCTAGAAAATAGCAAATTTTCATTTTCCGCCAGTCTTAGTACATGATGCAACTACAGAAGAGTCAAGTTTTAAATAGGAAAAATATCGAAAAATATCGAAACTCTTTAGTCGGTAAATAACGGTAAAACACATCTGTATAACTCTAGGGGAGTTGGAAAATGAGCCTATTTCAAAAAAGAGTGGAGTGTTCCTTTCATTTTCTTTCGACTGAAGAAAGACAGACATGAATATTTTGGATGACATAGGGGTGAGTACATTATCAGGAAATTAGAAAATGCTTTGCAAAATCGTGGACCACCAGAGTGACTCACAAGTAAATCAGGGACTGAGAGAGATATAACAAAGAAAATAAATGCTAAAAAATTTGATTTACACCTCCATCATTTAAAATCTGTATGACTTACTTTGTTCAAGGTGATAAAAGTAAAAGTAGCACCTGTGAACTATGGAGTATTTGTTTGTTACAGACTTCCACTACAATTCAAAATTTTTTTCTTTTTTAAAGAAATTAATATTTTTTTGTGCAGAAAGCATGCTTTAAATTGATCAAGTGTGACAGTAAAAACATTTAGAATGTTAAAAAAAAAGTTTTTATTTTAAATTAATGCTGATTTTTTTGAACCTTGATCAAAAAAAAAAAAAAAAAAATTAAGCAGTGAATTGGCATATTAGAATAATTTCTGCAGGATCATGTGACACTGAAGACTGGAGTAATGGCTAGAAAAATCAGCTATGCATCACAGGAATAAATTAGATTTTAAAATATATTAACTTAGAAAACAGTTATTTTAGATTGCAATAATATTTCACAATATTACTGTCAATGATACTGTCAAATACTGTCAAAATGAATATAATAGAATATAACACGTCAATAAAATGAATAAAAAAAAAATCTGACTTACTCATTCATGTTATTTTAAATCTGTTTGACAGAATGGAATATTAAGAAGGGCGAAAAAAGTAAAAATAGCACCTGTGAACTATATTTCTAGTCTAAATGCCATGCAACTTACAGTATTTATTTGTGTGACAGAATAACAGTTTTTTGTTCAGCAAACATGCTTTAAATTGATAAAAGGTGACAGTAAAAACATTTAGAATGTTAAAAAAGGTTTCTATTTCAAATTAATGCTGTTTTTAAACCTAAAAATTCCACAAAAATATTAAGCAGTAAACCAGCATATTAGAATGAATAAAATGAATAAAAAAAATCTGACTTACTCATTCATGTTATTTTAAATCCGTATGACTTATTGTTTAAAGGAACAAAAAGGAATGTTAAGAAGGGGCGAAAAAAGTAAAAGTAGCACCTGTGAACTATATTTCTAGGCTAAATGCTATACAACTTACAATATTTGTTTGTGTGACAGAATTACACTACAATTTTTTTTTTTTTGGAAAGAAATGCATGCTTTAAATTGATCAAAAGTGACAGTAAAAATGTTTAGAATGTTAAAAAAGGTCACAATTTAAATTAACGCTTTTTTTTTAAAATAACATTTAAAGAATTCTAAAAAATAAATAAAAAAAATTCCACAAAAATATTAAGCAGTAAGTCAGCATATTAGAATAATTTCTAAAATATACTTGAAAATTCATCATTGCATCACAGGAATAAATTACATTTTAAAATATATTCACATAGAAAACAGTTTTTTTTTTTTTTTTTTCAATTGTAATGATATTTCACAATATTACTGTATTTTCAAATCACATAAATGTAGCCTTGGTGAGAATATAACACGTCAATAAAATAAATGAAAAATCTGACTTACTCATCCCTGTCATTTAAAATCTGTGTGACTTATTGTTTAAAGGAACAGAAAAGAATATTAGGAAGGGCAAAAAAAGTAAAAATAGCACCTGTGAACTATATTTCTAGTCTAAATGCCATCCAACTTACAGTTTTTGTTTGTATGACAGAATAACACTACAGTTTTTTTTTTGTGTGTGTGTGGAAAGAAATTAATATTTTTATTCAGCAAGCATGCTTTAAATTGATCAAAAGTGACAGTAAAAATATTTAGAATGTTAAATAAGGTTACTATTTAAATCAACGCTATTTTTTTAAAAAACGCATTTAAAGAATTCTAAAAAAAAAAATGAATAAATAAATTAATTAAAAATTCCACAAAAATATTAAGCAGTAAGTCAGCATATTAGAATAATTTCTGAGATACAGTTGAAAATTCAGCTTTGGCACACAGGAATAAATTACATTTTAAAATATATTCACACAGAAAACTGTTTTTTGAAATTGTAATAATATTTCACAATATTACTGTTTTTACTGTATTTTTGATCAAATAAATGTAGTTTTAGTGAGCATTAAACTGCCTTTTCCTATAGAATGGTTTTAGATGACATGAAATATAAAATATAGAATAAGAGCAGCACAAACATTCATTAAAATCATTTTTTTTGTGCTTTACGGAAGAGAAAAACTTGTGAATGGTGTGAAACAACATTAGCATGAGAAAATGATGAATTCTAACTAAACTACTCAAGAGTCATTTAGATTTACGTTTAGTCATTTAGCAGACGCTTTTATCCAAATCAACTTACAAATGAGGACAATTAGAAGCAATCAAACTAACAAAAGTGCAATAATAAAAGTGCTGTGACAAGTCTTGATTAGTCATGTGTTGATATGCTTCTGAAAACCTTGTTAGTACAATTACTATTCATATAGATAAAGCTCTACAAATGATTAAATCAAGTCTTACAAAAGCAGATCCACTTTGAGTGTGCATCATATTTGCTTTATGCCTTTATAAGGTTTAATAACTGATCTTAATCCACAGTGCAAGGTTATTGGAGCTATCCTGTGCGAGTTGCCAAGTCTTATCTTGGAAATCCCCAGCATGCATTGCATGCCACAATACAATAATGAAATGTACACCAAAACATTCAAGGGACTAACCCAACCTCATGACCCGTCCACAAACCTCATTTCAAACAGAATTATCGCACACAGTAGCTGAGCGGGACCAACAAACGCGTGAAAACAATCTGCAGGAACTTTGCAGAAAACAAAATACATAAAAGTTTCAAGGCTGGGAATCGTGCCATTTAAATAAAGCACAATTGCTTAAAAGATGTTCCAGTGAAACATCCAGTGTCTGTTTCCTGCAAACGGGAGCGGTTCACACTGTGACCTCATCCACATGGGTAATGTAATTTTACAATATGTGGCTTATCTGCTGTAAAACAGCATTTGCCGGATCATTTAAAGAGACAGTGCACTATTTAACACTCAAAACTTACTTGTGCATCTTAAAACTTTATTGCTGCTTGTAACAGTGAGAAATTATTATGCCAGGCTGTGTCTTAAATATGAGAAATGCTCCTGATGTAATCAATTACAAAGCAGCTTATAGAACCCAGCACTTTTTTTTTTTTTTTTTTAACAAACATTATTATGCAAGCTGCACTGGTAGAGTAAATGATCCATTAAGAGAACTCCCACAATCACATTATCACCATGGAAACAAGTCAACTTATCTCATCCGATGACATCATAATTACCAGCTTCAATAAATCAATCCTTGGAGTGTAATAATACCTCATAAGTCATTCTGAATTATCATTTGACGCACACAAAAACTACACACACACAGACAGATGCTACATTTCTGACCACACAATAGGTGACATTTTATAGCGTATATTTTATAATGTTTAACAGATCAATCAAAAATGAAGAAATGTATATTTTTAATTTTTTTTAAATGCATATAAAAATCAGTTTCAAAAATGTATGTATATATGTAATGCATGTATATATGTAATGTTTTATTTTATTTTTAACCTTTTAATTCAACAGATATACAGTAGTAGAGAGAGGACGGATGTCATGAGTAAGAGATGGAAAACGTAGTCAGGAAATGCTCCAAGTCAAATTAGAACCTGTGTCACCTATATGAGCATTAAGGCTCATAATGTGTCAAGAGTGTCACGGCTCCAAAGTTTGTTAAAGTCAACATGAGTCAACATTTTTTTTTTCATCTAGAATTGACTGGAAGGAAAAATAAGAGGAACTAATGATGTCATGAAAAGTAAAGCTGTTTAAGGTGCAGAGCCTATTATTTTGATAAAAAAATTACAAAGAGAAACATGTTTTTCTCTTTTAAAGGAGACCTACTATGCCCGTTTTTACAGTCTCAGGTGTCCCCAGAATGTGCGTGAAGTTTCAGCTTAAAATACCCCACAGCTCCTTTATTATATCATTTTGAAAACGTCTATTTACTCTATTACAATAGACATTACAATATCTAACGTCTATTACTACCCCCAGACTACCTCTAAAGACTATGTCACTTTATGTCACTTTATTACATAAGCTCTTTTTGCACGATATTTCTATATATTCTATATATTATATGTATAATCGTATTTACTTGCATCTTTAAAATTGTACTTTTTGTATTTAATGTTACGTGTATGCACCTAGGGTCTGAGAGTAACGCAATTTCAATTCTCTGTATGTCTGGCACATATGGCAAAATTGACAATAAAGTTGACTTTGACTTTGACTATAGGGTTTTCTGAACAAACACATCCGAAATACGCGCACAGAAAGCGGCTGTCACATTGCATGTGAGTACTAAACTAAGTTCTCTTTCATGTCTTAAACTGTCAAATACACAAAAGTTAATGTGAAAAACATACGAGTTAGAAAAACAGTTGGTTATGCTTGTGAAGATAAACAGCTGGGAAAGAAATCGCGTGTTTATATTAAATCTGTGTGACAGCAGTGTAATATATAGTTAATAAATCAATAAATCCACTGCTCTCTTGTCTCCTCAAACTTTTGTCATGGAACTGGTACACAGTTGTCGCTTGTGAAAACATAAGTGGTGCCGTGGGGGGAAATGTGCAGATTAAGGGGCGAATCTGAAGTAAACAGGGCCGATTTTAACTTCATATTGACTTTAAAGCATTATATAAAGAGTTACCAAAGATTCCTACTGTTGCATTCATGACGCTCCCAAAAGTAGCAGAAATGTTCAACAGAGACAACAGGAACATTTTGAGATCAGGTGAACTTTAGAATGTGTTAAGGAGTTCATAGCTCTTGATTTGACACCAAAAGAGTGAAAAATGGTTAGGTACTGAGAGTGAGTGGAGAAAAAAAAAAAACATGCAGAGTGAAGGAGAGGTGAGGAGGAGAAAAGCAGATGTACCGTCGGTGTGGGAGGTTGAGCTTGATCACTGACTCCATCAGTCATACTAGAGGAGCGTAGCCGAGAGGAAAGATGACTCTGCTGGAGTGAGAGAAAGAGATAAAAAGGCATTAGACACTGTTATAAATAAATAAAGACATAAATATCTAATATCTTTCGGAGTGCCCATTTTCTAAGTGGTCCTCTGAAAGGCATAGACTCTGAATTCAGCCATAAAAAAAAAAGAAAAAAGATAAGTCAAGTGAACAAAAATCAGGGTTTTTTTGGCGTAGCTGAATCTGTAGTTCATACTCGGAAAAGAAAAATTAATATATTTAATTATTAAAAAAGAAAATGATATCATTTCATTTTTAAAAATAATTGAATATTTAGTAATATAGATATTTCGTTTACAATCTCTCCTTTGAAGTTTTTTTGTCAGTAGAGATAATGTGACTAAATTCATACACAAAGTTTAGTAATGTACAAAGCTAAGATAAAAAAAAAAAAAAAAACGTATTTTTTTAATTTAAATAATTTCATATTTCAAAATTTAATTCATGTTATTTATTTATTTATTTTTTAAACTATGTCTGCTTTTCTCAGCCAAGTCATAAAAAAACTCAGACAAACAAAACTCAGATTTTTTTTTTTTGGGCTTAACTGAATCTGTAGTTCATACTCTGAAAAGTAAAAATCTTTAATAAAATGTAATTGTTTTAAAAAATAATTTAATTTCATTTTTATAATTTTAAAATATAATTGAATGAATAATATACATATTTTGTTCAAACTCTGCTTTGAAGGGTTTTTTTTGGTCAGTTGAGATGATGTGACTAAATTCATACATAAAGTTTAGTAGTGTACAAAGCTAACATAAAAAAAAAAAACAATCTACTAACTTTTTTTTTTACTTAATTTAAATAACTTCACATTTCATAGTTTAATTAATATTTATTCAAACTCTTCTTTGAAGTTTTTTGTTTTGGTCAGTAGAGATGATGCGACTAAATTCATACATAAAGTTTAGTAGTGTACAAAGCTAACATTAAAAAAAAACAAGCTACTCATTTTTTTTTACTTAATTTAAATAATTTCATGTCATAGTTTAATTATCATTATTTACTCATTTATTTACTACCTCTGCTTTTAAGTAGTTTTTTTGTCATTTTGGATGTGACGTTACATGACCAAACTCATACACAAAGTTCAGCAGCGCCCAAAGCCGTCTGAATTCATCTACACTCATATGCACTATTCAGTATGTACTGAATGATAAAAGAGTGAGTGATCAAGCGATCTGATTTCAAACGCATATGCATATGCATATGCATGAATGAATGTGTAAATACAGTAATGCCTTTAACGCTTATGTATCTGATACGCTTTGTGAATTCAACACTGTGGCAGATGTCATGATAGGCATCAGCAGAGCCAAAATTTTCAGTTTATACCTCTCTAGGCCTCTTCACTGTAGTTTATTAAACATTTAGTCTGATTTGACTGTACTTTCAGACACAAAAAGCGAGTGTAGCAACTTTAGCTCCGTTTAACAAAATTAGAAATAGAAACAAATCAGAACACGGCCACAGATTTTGTCTGAGCCTATTCCAGATGGTTTTTCATCTAGACACGTAGACTACATTGTCTGCACAAATGAGCGATGTATTATCCACTTTCATTACTTGCAAATACCACAAAAGCCACTCAGTCCAGAAGATCGAATTTTAAAAACAATCCAGTCTTAAGTGCAGTGTGAACAAAGCCATAGGAAGACATTTTTCCCAAATGAGTGGCTCCTTTCTGCAGAAGCTCACAGAGCACCCCTGCGCTGCCTCCACAATGACTCACTGAGTGATTCAGTATGAGTGTACAAAGGTGCTCGTGTGTGGAGTCAGCTATTAGTTGACACTGTTAATAACAAAACTTTACTCACCATTTCAAGAATTTCACACATAATATGCTTATGTAGAATTAAAAAAGAGCAATATCGTGAGTAGCTGTGCTGATACAGAGTCATACTGCATGGCTAAGAGTGTGATATTGCGTTTATACAACAATTCGATGGCACAAGTGTGTAAAAACACAAAAAACAACACTGGGATGTCTTTAAAAACCTCTTGTGTAGAACTCCTTCCTTCCGCCACAGATTCAAATCAAAGTTTGACAATTTCAACTGTCAGCTGAGCCCAAGCCTCCGTTACTAATTCCAAAACGTCACTTTAAAACTAGTAACAAAGTAACGTTGAGTTGCTTCATTGAAAGCTTATTGTATTACTGCATTAAAAGCTCACTGTATTGTGTAGTAGAGTATTTTGAGAGAGAGAGATGGACTGAGCAAGTGTGATTACCTGCATCTGACACAGCATTCATTCTTCAATTCAATCTCATATTCACAAAAAAACACTTGTTTAAAGTAGGGCTGTCAAAAATAACGCGTTAACGACGTTAATTATTTTTTTGTTGTTAATTATGTCAAATTTTTTAATGCATTTCACGCATGCGCAGTGTGACGAATTATTTGTCAGGAAAGTGGTTGGGGAGCAAAAGGCGAGATGGAGCAAGGTGAGCAAGGTGGGCCTATGGATGGATTCAAATATAAAAAGAATGATGATGATACAGTTAACAAGTGCAAGGTTTTTTGCAAGATTTGTAACAAGGAGTTTCAATTTCACCGGAGCTGTTCAAGCTTGAGGTACCATGTCAACGCCAAACATGCGTTTGCTGGGCCGTCAAGTTCAGCAAGTGGTTTGCGCCAGACCACGCTGGATTTTCGCAGGCCATTAACAAAATCAACCTCAGATAATTTGACCAACACAATAGCAAAATGGATTGCAAAGGATTGTAGACCCATTAGCATTGTAGAAGACTCAGGCTTCATGGATGTTTTGCAAGTGGCGTCTCAAGACTCATCCTATAAGCCACCGTCAAGAGCCACAGTTATGACGAAAATCCACGAGCTCTATGAAAACGAAAAAGAAAAAAGGAAAGAGGTCTTGGCTCAAGTAAATTATATCGCCCTGACAGGAGACCATTGGACATCAGTGAGTAACAACAATTACCTCGGAGTAACTGCACATTACATCAGTGACACGTGGGAACTGAAGTCTTTTGCGCTGACTATATTAAAAACTGAGGAGCAACATTTTGCGGAGGCTTGTAAAGAACAGTTCCTGTCCGTTGCACGTAAGTGGGACATCGAGGGCAAAACGACAACCATTGGGACTGATGGCACTGGTGTGTAGTATGTTTCAGCTTGATTTAAACCACCATTATTTGGCTGTGTTAAATGGTTAGGATTCAGGTGTAGTTGCAAATAGTGATTAATCCTGATTAATCCACTGAAAATTCTGATTAATCTGATTAAAAATTTTAATCATTTGACAGCCCTAGTTTAAAGTCACCCTGTAGTCAAAATTTGTATTCCTTAAAACTGATCTTTGATAATCAAAATAACATCTGAATGTTGTTTTTTGTGAAAATTTTTTTTCTCATGCCTTAAAACAGCTTGAATGTAACTCCACCCCCCTTGCCTCATTTACTATACGAGGATCTATGAATATGCAAATTAGCCCCGCCCCATATAGTCACACCAGCCAGAGCCCCCTGATAAACTCACTGAACTGTAGTAAACATGATATAATGGCAAAATACAGATAATGACTGATAAAACGTATTATTTTATTAGCGGACAACTACAGTGGATACTGTAACACTTGTTAAAGTTACTTACTTGATGATGTTGTGCCCTCAAAATGCCTTGAAGTCTTGAATGCAGCCTAGTTTGTGATTTCAGTTCGCGCCCGCGAGCATATGCGAGCGAAGTGCAGACGGCAATGCGGGAGAGGTGCGTCTGACTTCGGGCTACTTTTGCACTGTTGCCGCAGGTTATTTTTAAAGTTAGCGGTTAGCGCCTAACAGTTGTGCTCTATTTATTGTTCTACATGCTCTATTAAATGTTCTATTTAATATTTGGTTTTGTGTTGATAATCCTATTGGTATATTTTGCACACTAATGATAGGAATCTATCCTTTGACGTGATTGGTTACTCAGCAATGGTGTTGATTAATGGACTGGCACATGGTTTGTCTAAAAGCATATTAAAAACACCACATAGACAAATAAGCAACATAAAAATCTTGATTTTCACTATAGGGGGACTTTAAATGTTCGCTGAGGAAAGCGATATCTTTGTCGTACTCTCCTTTCATCTGTTACGGGTGATTTCTGATAACGCCGCTGCTCAGTGCATTTGTTGGCTGCATCTTACAAGCTGTTGTTGAAAGTAAAATTAACTTTTGTTTACAACCTCGTTTCAGTCTCTTTTAATATATAACTGCGGTCTCACTCATAAAAACAGTCTCCTTGCCATCTAATGGTGGAATAATGCAACTAAAATCACCATCACAAACACACAGCTTCTCAATACTAAATACTATTATTAAATACTACTATTATTTATTTAAAATATTATTTATGTAATAATAATAATAATAATAATAATAATAATAATAATAATAATAATAATAATAATAATAATAATATTTAATAAATAACAACAACAGCCATCATAAAAGTTGCAAGGCAATTCAGTTAAAAGTTCAAAGGCAGCACTCTGATATACAGCATTAAATTTACATTAAAAAATACCATCATGAGATTTTGCCTTAAGCCAAAACTAAATGCTCTGGAACAAATATTAGATTAATGAGACCAAAGACTGCCTGTTAGATTCAGGCAAAATGAACTATTTCTCATGTTTAACCACTATGGAGACATCAGAGGTAATGGCAAATTCTAGAAAAGCTGGCTGAGGTAAGGCTGCTCTCGGTGGCCTGGAGCTCAAATCTCCGAAAACAATTAAGCAAATTTTCAAATAGACGTTATCTTTATTAACAAACTGCATATTTTAAGTCTAAACAAGTAATTAACTTAAATGACAGCAGATTTAAAATCTATTGTGTCTTACCACAGCAGAGCTGGGTCCTGGGATTTCTCCGTTCGTGTCTGGGGCAAGAGACAATCTAAGGCTGATTTCATCTGAGAATTCAGGAGTGCTGGAGAGGGGCATCGCCAGAGAGGACGGTCCGGACAGAGAATGGTTCAGACCATCCGTCATTAAAGTTGGGTCCTCCTCTGATATGGGTTCCCATGACTGAAAAAGGGTGATATGCATAAGAACCTAACATCATATTGCTTTTATTTAAAAAAATAACTAATCTACTGATTTTTTTAACCACCATGAGAAGCTTTATTTAGAACCAAAAGCTCTTCACAAAACTGATGATGCTATCTAGCTCACATCATAGCTGCAGAGGTCAGGGGTTAAATACTAACGTCGTCTATGTCCCTGATATCCAGCTGCTCATTTTCCAGGTCTTCGCTAATGTG
Source organism: Cirrhinus mrigala (assembly GCA_036247105.1). Taxonomy (NCBI): domain Eukaryota; kingdom Metazoa; phylum Chordata; class Actinopteri; order Cypriniformes; family Cyprinidae; genus Cirrhinus; species Cirrhinus mrigala. The sequence goes on along the minus strand of CM070027.1, from coordinate 24,804,498 downwards.
CCGTCGAGAGCGGAAAACTCTGTGGGCTTCCTGGTTAATCTGCCGCAAGTGATTATCATTTTCCGTTTCTGAAACCACATCCCTAAAGCACAGGCAGTGAGAAAAAAAAAAATTGTTCCACACATATTAAAGTCTGGCAAGGTTGTCAGAAAATCATGATTAACCACAAGATAACACTTTGTCACAAAAACTGTCACATCAATATTCTGATTTTAGGTTTTCAGTGTTTTTGCTCATGCGCTTCTTGATAAATAACAAAAGAGGTCACATACACACTACTGGGCCTCTTCCACTGTGTGGTGCGGTTGTTGTGGTTGACGTAGTACGTCCGTCCCAGGTTATCCACCTTCTCTTCCCAGCCCGGAGGCAGCGGAGGCAGGAGCTGCTGAGGTCTCTGTGAACCTGGATCTGTGGAGTCTGTCACCTCCCAGCCCTGAGAAGAACAACATGAAAGACAGAACAATCATCAAAATTGTAGTATTTTAGCACCAAAAATGTCAATTACCAAAAAAACTAGGGGAATGGCTATTTTCAAAAAACATTTCAAAAGTTGAATGTCTCAAAGTAAGTCAAAGTCTTAATATGTTATGATTAGTATTGCAGCTGTTATGACACAGCACTCTCTGCTAGCAGAGAGGAAAAAAAAAATTAAACCGAACTAAAAACTGAACAGCGGGAATAAAAGTCAGAGAACAGGAAGCTAGCAAAGTTAAAGGAAGGAAATGCCAGACAGTCAAACGGTTCAAGCCAAATGGCATACTTTAAACGAAAAATGCCAAGTAGTCTGTGGGGATAAAGATGAATAGACACTAAAATCACCAAAAAGCAGGAAAGAGAGCAAGAAAGCAGACATTTGAGTGTGTCTCCATTCTGGATAGAAAACATCTCAAGCTATCCTTCCATTATCTGCCATGGTCTATAACACTGGACTACATCTACTATAGCGCTGGTCTACATCTATGTACGTTTTGACAACTACAATTCCCTGTACATGATTTCTTCTACAATAAAAAAGGCAAGTTTCAGTTACAGTTCAGTTATATTTTTCAAAAAATGTTCTGTAATTTAGATGCTACTGCCCTTATTTATTTAATTATTATTATTTAGTTTATTACTCATTTCCTTACATTTTAACACATCATATTCATTCATTTTAGTCCATCTATGAGTAAGTTGATGATTTAGTTGATAAAATTAGATTTTCTAGGAACCTATGATTTCCACAATGCACAAAACATGGACAGAATCACGCCATAAAAATGGAATTTACTGTATAACGCAGAACGTCTAGGAATTTGCTCAATATGGGATAAATAAATCAAAAGTAGGTCGCGATATAGACTAGTGTCTGTGTCCGCAAAACGAATATTTAAATATGCACCTGCATGTTCTGTGCGTCTCTTTGTGAATGGTGCAGACACGCAGTTTCGTTTACTACAATTAATATCAATTAATTTGACATGATTTTAATTACTACTTGAATGAAAGCATTAAAATAGTAAATTAATGGAAAACAGAGTTAGGTAAAAAAAAATAGTAATAATAATAATAATAATAATAATAATAATAATAATAATAATAAAAAAAACAAATTTGAGAAAAAAAAAATAATTTCATAGGGCCTTGAAAAATAATTTTTTGTTAAAGTTTTAATAAACTGCTGTTAAATTAGACATGCTTTTTGATTAACTTTAATTTAACCATTAAAAGAGTAAACAGAATGCAAAAAAATTGAAACAGAAAAAATGGAATTTGGAAAAAATAAAATGGAACTGAAAAAAAAAAAATAAATAGATTTCATAACTTCATAACTGGCACTAATGGCTTGAATTAGAGCTGTCAAATGATTAATCAAGATTAATCGCATCCAAAATAAACGTTTTTGTTTACATAATATACGTGTATACTGTGTATATTACGTATATATAAATACATACCGTATATTTTTACATGTATATATTAAATATTTACATGTATATATTTATATTCATAATTGATAGTATATATAAATATTTTTAATATATAAACATAACATTTTCCTAAATATATATATATATATATATATATATATATATATATATATAATATATAATACACATATACACACACACACACATACACAAAAAACATTTATTTAATAATATATCTAAAAAAATTATTTATATTTATATTTATATTTATATATATTGCCGTCAAAGTTTTTGTTTACTTTATATATATATATATATACACACATTTAAAAAGTAAACAAAAACTTTGACGGCACAGTTGACGGCACTAGTCTGAATCAATTTACACTTTACACAAAAACATTGTTAGTGCATTATTAATGACTTGTCAAATACTTTTTTAAAATTATCCATCAATTTAAATTGTCTTACTACCTTTATTGTTCATAATCTGATAATCAACTTTTTCTTTTCTTTTCTTTTTCTTTCTTTCTTTTTTTTCTTGAGACGTTGAAACATTCAAAGGAATGAGAGATAAAGCACATAGATATACAGAAGTATTTCTGCTAATGGACTAGTTTTACCTCAGCTTCTTCCCTCATCTCGCTGCTTTCCTCCTCATGTCCTCCGTTCTTTGGCAGGTAGGCCATCTTCAGCCTCAGGTAGCCTTTCACCCGAGACTTATGACTACAAAACATGAAAAGCAAGTTAAGTCATCTTAGAGTATACTAAAAACAGTATATTCCTTTAACATTCTGTATTCTTTGCATAAGCAGTTATTGAATGTATTATTGAACTGTTATTGAACAGTTTGAAATTATTAGAATCTTTTAAGAGCCCCAATATTCTTCCTATAAAGTAGTTTTAAAAAAGGGTGGCTGAGAATCACTGCATAGTTTCTAGTAGAGTCGAAGATAACATTAAAATAAAGAAAAATACAGCCCACATGCATTAACTGTTCCCATGTAAAACCTTTGGCTGTAACCACAGAGCATTAAGGGGATTCACAGGTGTTCGTATGGTAGTTGCACATTTTGTTCTGAAAGAACTGCCTAATCTCAAATGTGCTGTATTGTATCAAACGTCCAGTCCTCTGAATAATGTCAAAGTGCAAAACCAACACATCACCATGTTGTGACTTTAAAAATAGCTGCTAATGCTCCTGTACCGTGTCTGTGAAAGCTGCACGACCACTGACCTTCTTGGACGCAGGAGAAAGTCTTTAAACGTGTACGGTCGCTCCATTGCAGGGTCCTCTGTCTATATCAGCAAAACAACAGAGAAAATAAGCAAACATGCATCAAATCTGGGTGAACTTTAGCAGAGTCTAATACAGGATTAATATAACAGTCCTAGCTTGTTTGGGACAGGAGATATAGACCCTTGGATGACGTCCAGCTGTCTTACGTAACACTGTTCTCCTGTTACAGTTAAACAGCCCACAGGTTGGATATTCACGGCTGGTCATTAGTGGCTACAATCTGATGGAAATTGATGGAATTGGCACCTCCGCCAATGCCCGAAACCAAAACTATGCGAGGAAAGTCTGGAGGCCCTGAAGGAAAACGGGAGAGCTTTCCTGTTTGGCAAGTCTAGATCAAACAGGAGGTGAAACGCGTTCAGACTTCAAAACCTGTTAAACTAAAAATCCCCAAGGTAGCTTAATCAATAAACAAATATCAAAGCAAATCTAAATCCATATACGCATGTCTGATCCAAGTATAGGAAACCACTTTTAAATCTTCAGCAATAAGAGCAGGCAGAAAAGGAGCGCGTGGTCTGGACTGCAACCACGCAGAACTGAACAGTGGATCTGTAGGCGGCCGCAAGGAAAACAGAGCAGACTCTGTGTGTGCGAGCCTAAATATGCAATCCGGCAAAGAAATCTCACTTCGCCACTGGAAATTGTTTAAATAAAAACAAGAGTCGTTCCATTTCCATGCCCAGGAAAATGATCTCTTGCTCAAAACAAGTAAACTGGAACTAAATAACATATTGAAAACCAATGGTTTTGTCAAGCACAAACTTGTCAACACCTATCTTCTTTGAGACGCTGTGTGGTTTGGACTATTTTGAAGCAATAAGGTATGTGAGGCTGTACTTTATTGTGATACTACTGTACTAGATATTTACTACTTTTCAAATGAAAATATTTTGTTATAATATATTAATATATATTATAATATATAACTTATAAATAAATGTTGTGCTTTAAAAATATGCATAATGTATGTATTTTAAAACACATTTATATTGTTTTCTAAAAAAAGTAAACATTTGTTTATATTTTTCTAAACATATCTGGAGTTGGAAAAATAATACAAAAGTTATATATACAACATTATATTATTTATATTCTTATTTACATAATTTATATTATTTTTTAATAACATGAATTTAAATGTTCATTATTATTTAATTATACATATTATTTATACTTCTATATTATTTATATTAATAATATTAATAATATATTAATAATAGATTTATATATTTTTTACACACATAAACTTATGGCATATATTTTTAAAGCACACATTTTTTGTATTTTAAAACACATTTATTTTGTTTAACAAAAAACACATTTATTTGTATTTTTCCAAACACATATTTTGAATTGAAAAAATAATACAAAAGTTAAAAAATATATCTTATAATACTTAGATTTTTTTAAAATAACAAAATTCATATAAACTAATGAATTAATTATTTATATGAATTATTTATAATTCTGTTATTTATATTAATAATACATGTACATATTTTCACATGCAAACTTACAAATACATGACATACATTTTTAAAGCACAACATTTATTCAAATGTTTTTAAAAAATAAATATATTTTATAACATTTATATTATTTCTTAATAACAAAATAAATTTAAATCACATTTACATCATAATTTTTATAAATTATTTATACTTCTATATTATTTATGTCAACACATTTACATGTTTTACACACAGACTTACAAATTCATTACGCATTTTTAAAGCACAAAATTAATTTATATTTTAAGCCATTTATTCAAAATAAATAAAATATTTTTCCAGACACACATTTTGAGTTGAAAAAAAAAACACAAATACAAATATCTAAAAAAATAATAATAATAAAAAATAAATATATTTTATAACATTTGTTATTTTATAATAACAAAATTAATTAAAATCATATTTATTTTATTATATATAAATTGTTTATATAAATTATTTGTATTATCTCTATTATTTATATTATAACTGTATTATATTTTTAAAGCACAACATTTATTTGTTTATATATATATATATATATATATATATATATATATATATATATATATATATATATATATATATATATATTTTTTTTTTTTTTTTTTTTTTTCAAAAAACTAAATTAATTTAAATGACATTTCTATTATTATTTATATTAATTATTTATACTTCTATATTATTTATATTAGTAGTATATTTATATTTTATACAGTATTTTATTACATTTATATTATTATTATCATTATTTTTAATAAAATGATTCACATTCATATTATTATTTCTATTAATTATTTATATTTCTATATTATTTATATTATTAATACATTTCTATATTGTCACACATAAAACCATTAAAACAATTTATATTCTGTTATTACTCTTATTTTGTCAACTGCCTTTGTTTCACTTGTTTTGCTCTTTTTTCGTGCACAGAGATTGCATATATACGTATATGTGTGTGTATGTTGAAAATAAAATTGACTGCTGCTGTTCATCAATTAGTTAGCCACTCAAGTATTCACATCATATCATGAATTTTCGCATGAATGGAATGCCAAATTGACCAAACATTATTGCATTATAGAATAATGTTGCGGTAGTGGCTAAACTGGGCCTGGAAGCATGTCCCATTTTTGGCAGAGTGTTTTTTTTTAGTAGGGATACCCCCTCTCAGAAGCAGCCTGTGTGTTTACATTCCAAGCAATTCCCTTTCCACTCCGTACAGGGATATGGGCTCCAACATTTGAGTTGGTTAATTACCATCACGTGACCCTCGATAACTTCCATCTCTTGAGTTCAGAGCTAGAGCTTGCTCCTGAAACCAGAACAACAAACCAGATATACACATGAGCTTACCGGTAAATGGGTAAGAGGCACGTCCACCTGCCCGAGGAAGTCATCTCTGGTCTGTATAAAAAAAAAAAAAGAGAGAGAGACAGAACAAGAGAAGGCAAGAAGAATTTAAAATAGAAATAGCAGTAATGGCTGAGAAATGATTTTAGGCAAGGAAAACCACAAAGATGAGGATAAATATACACCTGTACAACCCAAGATTGAATTAACGTGTATGTATGAGAGAGAAAGAAGGAAACACAGTAATAAGGGCAGTGTTAATTTCAAAAGCGTCACTTTGAATGGGGAAAAACCTGACAACCAACCCAGTGAGGAGCAGCAGATGGGCAATGAGTGAGGGTCAAAGGTCAGAAGGAGTGTATTAATGTATGAACCGCCAATCACAAGCCTTCAATCCATCCACCAATTCCAATAAGCCAAACTGTGAGATTGTCAGCTGTGATTGTCAGGTCACGGTTGACCAGTAGATTACCTGACTATGGTTGAAATGCCCATTCTTGGACCGATCGCGACCAATGTGAGCCTGTGTGTGGAATAAACTTATTAAGACAACAAGGACGAGAACATACCCCTAGCCAGGGGTATGCGATGTTTAGGGCACTGAATGTAAATTAAGCGCCATGAATATGCATTATAGTGAAATGACAGTAATGTAACACTAAATTGATTTGAATACACACAGGTGTAGTTAACAGGAAACAGATTTGAAAGAATGTTGTCCGATTCAGATTCAAACACTGACACAGGCTGGCAGCAGGAACCCAAGGTTTTAGCAACATTGCAGAAAAACAATCCAAAAACACTCATGATAAGCAAAGAAAGTGAAAACAAAAAGCAAATAAATAAATAATCAAATAAATAAATAAATAAAATTAATTAATTAATTAAAATAAAAAAACAAAATAATAAAACAAAATAATAAAACGAAACAATTATTCTCAAACCCAGTTAGTGACCACCAGAATAGCAGAATATGTGGACAAAAAAAAGAAAAGAAAACAAAACAAAACCAAACAAAGCGAAGCAAAGCAAACTAAAAAAATAATTAAATAAATAAATAAATAAATAAATATAAAATTAAATGATAAAATAAAAGAATAATACATTAACATAAAAAATATAACAAAATAAAAACATATATTAAAATAAAAAATAATAAAAAATAACAAATTATTCAAAACAAAAATAATTATAAAATTATTATAAAATTAAAATAAAAAACAAAATTAATTAAAAAAAAATACTGAAATAAAATAAACATAAAACAATAATATAAATTTAAAAAATATATATATAAAATACTAAAATAAAATAAATTCTCAAACCCAGTTAGTGAGCACCAGAACAACAAAAGCTGAGCAAAGAAAATGAAAACAAAATTTAACACAAAACAAAATAAAGCAAAGCACAGCAAAAATAATTAAAAAAAATAAAATAAAACACAATAAAACTCAATTAAATTAAATAAAAAATAGAATACAAAAATATAAAATTAAATGGTAAAATAAAATAATAATACAATAACATAAAAAGTATAAAATAAAGTAAAAATATATATTAAAATAAAACATAAAAAATAAAATAAATTATTCAAAACAAAACCAAATTTAAAAATTTAATTAAATTTAATAAATTAAATGAAAAAACAATAAAAGATAAAAATTAAATAATGAAATTAATTTAAAAATACTAAAATAAAATAAAATAAAATAAAATAAAATACAATAAAAATACATCTCAAACACAGTTATTGAGCTCCAAAACAGCAGAATGGGTGGGCAAAGAAAGTGGAGGAAAAAAAAAAAAAAAATAAAAATAAAAATAAAACAAAACAAAGCAAAAAAAAAAAAAACAAAAAAAACACAAAAAATAAATCAAAGCAAAGGCAAAGCAAAAATAATAATCAAAAAAATTAAATAAAATAAAAAAATAAAAAACGAAATTAAATGTAAAAATAAAATAAAACAAAAGACAATGAATAAAATAATAAATAATAAAAAAAAAAAAAAATCTAAACAAAAGAGTTAGTGAGCACCAGAACAGCAGAATGGGTGGACAATAGCTGAGGAAAACAAAACACAAAACAAAAAGCAAACAAAGCAAAACAAAAAAATAAAATAAAATAAAACAATTATTCTCAAACCCAGTTAGTGAGCCCCAGAACAGCAGAATGGGTGGACAATACAGCTCATTTATTGTGGAAAGGTTAAGTATGAGTCACTATTTGTGGTGGTGAGTGAAAGACAGGGCCACAAATACATTCTCAAGCCCCTATTCATCACGGAAAACCCACCATGTCTGAAACATTCCTCTGATTAAATGCTAAACACTTCTGAGCCAAATGGGGTTACAGCCTCCAATCCAACAACAGTCGTGAATTACAAACAGAAGCAACATCAAGCTATTAATTAACACAAAGGTATGATGGAATGACCTAGAAAGCTCAAGAAGCTAGTTGAATCTTAAAGGTCGCACTCTAGAAGAATTACATCCATTGTGTCTTGGCAAAGCCTCCGGTCACTAAGGAAACTATTTTCCTATCCCTCTGCAATAAAAGCGATGCTCTGAAGAAGTAAAAATGATTTAACTGATGTCTTGTAACTTCACAGCGACTTCGAGACCATTAAGATATCACGTCTTTATGACCCCGAAAGCCCCGAGTGTTAAAAATAAACATTTGCTTAGTCATCGTCCATTACAAAGCTGAGTTAGCAGATGACTAAAGAGGCCGAAAAGTGCAGAAACAGAGAAAACAAGACAGCAGGGAAGTGAGAACCAAGAGGCCATGTTTAAAGAGACGTAAACACAAAACGGAAAAATGGTTAAAGCAGACAACAGATCAAAAGGAGACCATTACTTTGTTGAGATGTAGGTCACACAGCTAGGGACTGCAAAAAATGTCAGGGTCAGGGGTTATGACAATAGGACCCGAGAAAAAACTTCCGACAACTGATCCGCAACACGCAGAGATGCTAAAATAAGACCGGAGCCCCCGCAAATTTAGCAGCAGGGTTTCTGTCTGAGCGACAACAGCAAGGTACCACAGCAGTAGGAAATGCTGACAGAGCTCGACTGGTCCATTAAATCTCATTTTTACTCTTATACTCATGAGCGCACAGGCTTTTTAAAGCTCTAAATCCTGAGCTCGGCAAGAAGCTGCCATAGCAGACTTAAGTGAGATTTCCCCCTGCATCCCTTCATCACGCTTGCTAAACTTGTGAGACAGCAAACAGTCACATGTATTAACCTGAGAGCGCTGGCAAGTCTACAGGAAACCCATGCACCCCGCAGGGAACGAATGCAATAAATAGCGAGTGAAATTTCATATAGTTATGTGAAACTACTGCTTTTGGTATTAAAAAGAAGTACTGATACAGAACGTTCTGTGTAAACAAGAACTTACAGGTTATGATGTATTACAGGCCTTATCTTCAGAGACAATCCAGAAAATATCATAAGATGCATCAACAAATGCATGCTTGAGAGAGTCTTGACAGCTAGAAGAATGCTGCTGGAACATTCAGCTCCTTGACTGACTCATTTCCAGTAAAGCTTTTTCAGCAGGTACTGGAAATACATATGCTGCCTTGGAAATTGGGGAAGGTATGTGTGTGACATTCTAGAGAATCTGGACGTCTCACAGATTCCGGACCTTCCGTTTGCAAATGCGATCGCCGTGAAATTGAAGTCCTGCTTTCCACATTCCATCGGACAGATGACTTCTGCACATGATGAATACTAATTCTAGTGCTAGTTAGGGCTGTCACTAACAATAATTTTGGTAATTGAGTAATAGGTCAATTATTCTGACGATTAATCGAGTGATTGGATAACTGTAATACATTTTCTGAGGTGATAAAAACAGACCTAAACAAACAATAGGCTTTAAAATTACTTAAAATAATAACATTCCATTGGACAGATGACTTCTGCACATTATGAATACTAGTTCTAGTACTAGTTAGAGCTGTCACTAACAATTATTTTGGTAATCGAGTAATCAGTCAATTATTCTGACTATTAATCAAGTAATCGGATACTTATAATACATTTTTGATGTGATAAAAATAGACCTAAGCAAACAATAGGCTATAAAATGATGTGAAAAAGACTTAAAAACTACTTTTGCATACAACAAATACTAGTTCTAGTATTAGTTAGGGCTGTCACTATCAATTATTTTGGTAAACGCGTATTGAATTGAATTGTTCTGACGCATTAATCGAGTAATCAGATAATTATAATACATTTTTTGACCTAAGCAAACAATAGGCTTTAAAATGACTTAAAATGCATATATGATAGCAATCTGGCAAAAATAACATTCCATCTAACAGATGATTTCTGCATGATGAACACTACTTCTAGTGCTAGTTAGGGCTGTCACTAATGATCATTTTGGTAATAGAGTAATCGGTCGATTATTCTGATGATCAATCAGATGCTTACAATACATTTTTGATGTGAAAAAACAGACCTAAGCAAACAATAAGCTTTAATTACTTAAAAAAAAAAAAACATCAACATTCCATCGGACAGATGTCTTCTGCGCATGATGAATACTAGTTCTAGTGCTAGTTAGGGCTGTCACTAAAGATATTTTTGGTAATTGAGCAATCAGTCGATTATTCTGACGATTAATCGAGTAATCGGATAATTATATTAAATTTTATGAGGTGAGAAAAATAGACCTAAGCAAACAACAGGCTTTAAAATGACAAAATAATAATAACAACATTCCATCTGACAGATGACTTCTGCACATGATTAATACTAGTTTTAGTACTAGTTAGGGCTATCACTAACAATTATTTTGGTAATCAAGTAATCAGTCAATTACTCTAATGATTAATCGAGAAATTGAATACTTATAATGTATTTTTTTGAGGTGATAAAGTAGACCTAAGCCAACAACAGGCTTTAAGTTGACTTAAAATACATAAATAATAACAACGAGGCAATAATAACATTCCATGGAACAGATGACTTCTGCATGATTAATACTAGTTTCTAATACTAGTTAGGGGTGTCACTAAAGATTATTTTGTTAATCGAGTAATCAGTAGATTATTCTGATGATTAATCAAGTAATCGGATAATTATAATACATTTTTTGACCTAAGCAAACAAAAGGCTTTAAAATGACTTAAAATACATATATAATAGCAATGAGCCAATAACAGTTGGTTCAAATAAAGCATTAAAATCACATGTTTGTATTGAACAAAACTGTGAAAATGCATAATGTAGTATGAACAATAGAACTAACGATAATAGTAATGATAATAGTTTGTCTCAAGCAACATTTACTGTGAACGGAGTCTGAGACTCGCATACGTAACCTACATGCACGTAAAAAATGAAAGTGAATATATTAAATTTGCATCGCATATATTCATTTAATTGAATCGTAGCATTTGTGAATTCACAATATAATTATGCTTTATGATGATTTATAAATGGGTTTAATATAACATGAACCATTGGAAAACGGTCTAATAACGTGTTTCATGGATTCTTGTCCGTGAAATACACCACTTCCGGTATTTTGTCAGTTACTCGACACGGGCAAAATGCAATCAAGGAATATATATATATATATATTTTTTTTTTAAATCGAGCACTCAAATTGAATCAAGGACTCGTGACAGCCCTAGTACTAGTGACAACTTATGAATGTCACACACTTACGGTATGTCCACAGTAAACTGATGAATTGGTTTCAGGAATGAATCACTAAAGGGACTTTCAAAGCCAGTAAACTTAATGGTAACCTGAAGAGAATGACAAATTACATGTGACAAAAATAAAAAGAACCAGGAGGACCGTTGGAAAAAGCGAATGCTTAAGACGTGAGAAACTCAAACAAAGCTTAGTATAACTGTATAACTGTATAGTATAAATGATGCATGACAAATCTCTCACACTTTAGCAAAGTGCTGTAAAAACATTTTTTTTAAAAAATGTTCCTGATACTAAGAACAGCAGTATGTGTAACTATATATTAGACCTTAATCACCACAGAGCAGCTGTTACAAGAGATGAACGGTGACCCAGGCCAAAGGAGAAAGGCCGCTTTCAAAACCAACAACAACACTTGACACGGGACTAAAGATAGAACAGGCTCCTCTTTAAGAGAGGGGGGAAAAACATAAGTGGACAAGCCCCCATGAATGAAGTTTCATTTGATAATGCTCCCAGCTTCTATATATTTTCCACTTCTTGAATATCAAACTGAGTATAGAAGTTTGTATGCTTGTAGGGAAACTAAAGACAGTGTGGTTACGTCTTGCTCTTGGCCCCCATTTTCTTGGAATTTTCACTTCCCAGAATGTGGCTAAGTCATTCCTGAACCCACCTCCTCTTTCCTCCACCGAAATCCGGCTACCTCTTTCTTTCATCTGTTTTTCCCATTCTCCAGCCACTTACAAACTATTAAAACACACTCTGAGAGGTCTACACCCTACGGCATACTTTGGGTAACTAAACAATTAAGCACTTCACATTCAGCTCAACTTTAGAGCCTCTGCTGTAATTACCTGTGGGTTGCTGCAGGTAGGCGCCTTTCCAAAGCTAACATCCCGTGCAAGGATGGGGCTGTGCTCACCTCCCTGGCTGAAATAGATCTTAAACTTGGGCTGTCGGGAGCTCTGCTCTTTCCTGATTTTGAACGTACAACCTTGAGCCCCGTTCTCAACGATCTCACTCTCGGTCTCCATTTCGGAGATCGGCGCATGAAGGTTAGGCATAGATCCGAGGCGTGAAGGAGCTCCTCTAGGCTGCAGCGGCTGCGAAGCGCTCCTCTCAAGTCGGATCCGAGGGTACCGCACCAAGCGGCTGCCTTTGGTACCCGTGACGCCCGAATCACTCAAGTCAGCCTGAGGAGTAGGGCTAGGGTGCTGTCCTTGATCCTGCTGAAGCTGGAAGACAAGTCTTTGCGTGCCAGGACCTCTATCTGAGGTTTGCTGGACAGACCAGCGGTGGCCATTCTGGGCATTCTCGGTGTACGGCATGATCCTGAACTGTTGGACGTCCCCGCCATCTGCAGATCTTCTTCGAATGCAGAAACCTCCGATGGTAATCCCTTGATTATTGGGTACACCCATAGTGGCATAACCATTTTGTCCATCACATGGCCGGACGCAGAAGACTTGCCTCTTCGGCTGGATGGGCTCAGTAAGTGGTTCCACGTTTTGGAAGGATGGGGGCTCTCCTCTGTGGTAAGCTGGTGGTGGAGGTAAAGACCAGCTTTCATCAGGCTCGGTGTAAGCTGGAGCTGGATCCTGAGGGTACCCTGGAGGTGGATCAAAGGGCAAAGCCTCTTCTTGAGGCGCAGTTGTGCGTTGAAGAGATATCTGGACAGAAGTGCTCTTGGTAGTCCGTGGTTCAGTTTGACTCTGGAGCTGTGGGATGAACATGGAAGAGCTTCGCTTTAAAGAGGCGTCTGAACAAGCCCCCAATTCCGGGCTCTCTGAACGTCCTCCGTTTTGAGTCTGCGAATGGAACATGGTGGCCCTTGCGCCGCTGTAGTCACTCTCATCTCCGTCCTCCGCTGTCCCATTTAGTTGCTCCAACTCCGGTGCAGTGTTACTGCGCCCCGATCCGAAATACAACCGAAGCCGGTGAGACATTCTGCTGTCTGGCTTGATGTGTCTCTGTCCAGCTCTTGCTGGATCTGTCTCGCCCACTGTTTAGTGTGTCTGATCCCCTTTTGCTCTCCCTCTCTCTCTGTCTTGCTCATCCACCCTCTTTCCTTTCTTTCTCTCTCTTTCCCTTACTCACAGACAGAGGCTGCGTTTCGTTTCACAGCTACCAGTGAAGCGCTGCCAGGGAGCTTAAAAGTTCAACCCACAAACTTCAAGGAGAGAGAGAGAGAGGGAGAGAGTGTGCGAGTAAACGCTGGAAAGAGACGGGGAAATAAAAAACACTATCCCATGTGTCAAACTCTTTGAGTTGAAGTCCGATAGCGACAGACAGCAGAAATAGCCCAAGTGGCAAGCTACATTCCAGGCATGATTGGATAAGGACGCCTGGCGCTCTTGCAAGCAAAGGTGAGGGTAGGGTGGCCCAAGTCACATGATCCAGATGGCGCCCACCCCCACTTCCCGGTCAGACCCAAACAGCGCTCTCTCAGCTGCTACTGATCTGTCAGAAGGAACTAGACCGCCGGGGGTGGGATGAGAGAGAGAGGGATCACAGCTGACTCAGGAAACACTCTCCACAAGCTCATAATTCTTTGTACTCATCCCACACACAGGGCACGCTGGGCCAAGCCAAACTGGGACATGGTGTTACCCACATCTCAAGCTGGTGAAAGAAGTATTTAGAACTACTTGCTCTCAAAACAACATACAAACAAGTCACACACAGCCTCATTAGTCAGACCTGTATGGCTAAGCAGAAGAACCATTAGAGGTTTACCACTATCATTCAAAGACATAGCCAAGAAATGTACATTTACTGGAAAAACACTGGAGCTTTTCATGTTTGGGCATCTGTATAGACATGCAATATTTCCCATCAAGCTTCTTAAGGGCTGGCATGGCCGAAATGTTCCGTCTCCGTTTAAAAAAAAAAAACACTTTAAACCACAAGACAGTCACTCTCGTTCAACACAATGACAATGAATCAGAATACAGCCTAGGGGCCATTTCATAAGAAGCTGAGAGAAATAAAATCTACAATCATGACCACTCCTAAAACAAAAGCAACAAAGCAATTTACTTTGCACACACCAGCTTGAATTGTGGGGAAATTTGAAAAACAAAATAATTATAATGCGTTTTCCTCAAAATGACTGGAAATATGATCAATCACGGACTTACTGACAGCCACATTTATAATACATAAGCCACAGGCCTGTGCTAAATGCTTCATAAAAATCAAAAAAGTTTGGGGGGAATAAATAATATGTTTTCGTGCTGGCATTTGCTTTTGCTCCACACAATCCGAGTGTTTAGATCAGTATCCAGAACCCTCTGCTAACAGACATGTGAATTTCATAATCGATTTGACTGCTGACAGGCTGAACGAGTTGCTACGGCCGATGTGAAAATCCAGAGGGATGACACTACACTGTCCGTATTCAAACTCAAAGAGACAGCGCACACAGAAAGAGCTTTGTTCAAGGAGAAACAGAGGGTAGGGCTCTATGAAATCCATTTAGTTTTTTTTCTAAGTTCAGTTTTATTTTATCTTTTTTTTGTTTTAAATTTTCTGGATTCCATTTTTTAAAATATTTTTTTCTAGACTCTGGTTTAATGATTAAAATCATGAAACTTACACAATTTAAATTACTTTAAGGCCCAGTGAAATTTTTTACCCTCAAACTGGATTCTGTTTTCTTAAATGTATTTTTTCTAGACTGTTTCAATAGTTAAATTCTGTTAAATTAATCAAAATCTGTTTTCCATTAATTTTCTGGATTCCATTTTTTTAAATAATTTTTTCTAGACTCTGTTTTAATGGTTAAATCACATTTTGTTAATCAAAAAGCATGTCTAATTAATTGAAATAATGAAACTTACGCAATTTAAATGACTTAAAGGCCCAGTGAAATATGTTTTTCCCTCTCAAATTCAGTTAAAAAAAATATATATATATTTTTCTGGTTTCCATTTTAATATTTTCATTACATTGCATAATTAAAAGAATCTCGAAATAATTGATTTTATATATTTAAAAACAATAATCTGTTTTTTCCCCAGAAATACTGTGCTGTGTATTTACATTTTCATGATAAACAAATTCAGGTAAAAAAAAAAAAAAAAAATCATAAAAATTGACGATTTAAATAACTTTTTTAAGGTCCAATGAAATATATATATATTTTTTTTTGCCTTCAAATTCTTTTTTTGTATGTGTTTTCCATTAATTTTCTGGATTCAGATTTTATTTATACTTTTTCTACACTGATTTAATGGTTAATTACATTTTATTAATCAAAAAGCATGTCTAATTAATTGATATCATGAAATTGCTATTGATTTATTTGTTCAAATTTGGCAAATTCCATGACATTCCGTGTTATACAGTAAATTACATTTTTATGACTGGATGAGCAGTTTTGTAAAACATTATTATGTGCTTGTTAGTGCTATCAGCATGGTTGTTCACAAAAAAAGCCACCCCTAAGTCTATGATAATCTGAATTCTGGTATTTTCTTGCTTGTTTTATCATCCACTACAGTCCGATCTCTTGATGTAAGCTTATCAAATTCACAGTACGGCTGGTTATAAAAAGTCAATTAGATTTTATGATATAAAAACTACTCCAAATGCACAGCGACACCATTTATAGGGTGTCTGTGCAGCAACAGCAGCCCGACACAAACCGTGAAGTCAGTGCAGCGTCTTATTGGATGGAGTGTGCGAGACAGACTCCAACTGAAAGAAAAGCCTTGATTGTGAGAGTGTGGGCGCTCTCTAAAGGGGGTATTGTTTTGGAGGGCACACATGCCCTGCAGTGGGTGAGCTGCGAACAAAGAAGGGAGACATCATAGAGTAAGCATTAGTTTCACAGCGCCAAGCATTCTGGGAATTACGACAGAGGGCTTCCACAGTGCAACTTTACATAGTATGTACATAGTATATAAAGACCATTACATAAGCCTAAATAGCAAACATTTGGCTGGATGATAGCAAATGGGTGATTTGAACTGGCCTGTTTTCAAAAAGCCATTATATTGTCTGTCTTGCATGGGCCACGGAAAAACAGGCACCAATCGGTAGCAGAACTTGTGTGTGAGTTCATTACAGCTAGCAGTCTGAAGTTACAAAATGCTTTGCACAAAAGAAAGTCAAGTGATAAAGGCAGGAAAGAGGCTAAGGAAAGAAGAAACCGAACAAGGTGAGAAGGCACAGGGAAGAAAATAAACAGATAAGAGAGGGATAGAAATAGCCAGAGCATGTTTGCGAGAGAGTGTGAAAATCATTCATTAAATCTGTGTCCAGTCAGTGGGACACCATCCATGCGCTCCCTCAGACTTATAAGGAAGACGCTCGGTTTGTCCTCAGCTCTGCGCTGAAACTCGGCCAAATCCCATCACACAGAAGACAACAACCTTTTTTCCCTGTGGACTGCAACAACTCATGCACACACAACACATGCATCGCAGATTTACAGCAGAGAACAAACCCAACGCCTGGTCCGAAAGCAACCCGAATGCTAAAGTTACTGACATTAAAGGGACAGTTCACCCAAAAATGAAAATTACCGCATGATTTACTCACCCTCAAGCCATCCTAGATGTATTTGACTTTCTTCTTTCAGACAAATAAAATCGGAGTCACATTAAAAAATGTCCTGACTCTTCCAAGCTTTATAATGGCAGTGAATGGCTGTTGAGATTTTGAAGCCCAAAATAGTGCATAAATCCATCATAAAAAGTACTCCGCACCACTCCAGGGAGTTAAAAAAAAGCCTTCTGAAGTAAATTGATGTGTTTGTGTAAAAAAAAAAAAAAATTATCCATACTGACAACTTTATAAACTGTAATTTCTAGGTGGAGAGAGGAAAACACTTGGTTGGCCTTCGTCCTACATCATCCACTGGAACTTCACTGTCGTGCTTGCGTGCGACAGTTAGCGTAAGCTAGAGATTACGGTTTATAAAGTTTTAAATATGGATAATTTTCTTGCACAAACACATCGATCTTCAGGAGGCCTTTATTAACCCCGGAGCTGCATGGAGTACTTTTTATGATGGATGAATGCACTTTTAGGGCTTCTAAATCTCAACAGCCATTCACCAGTGTTAATTTCGTTGATGAATAATTTTTTCACAGACGAAAATGTGACGATAAAGAAACAAAAACTTGTTTTAAATGACAAAAAACGATGGCGAAAACTTGACATTTTTTGTCAACTAATAAAAATGAGACGAAAATGTTAAGGAGGAACGATTTGAGAAGAGGTTCATTCAGAACGAATCTGCTCCGTGGTTAGGAGGTTAGATGTATATTTTTGAACTATATCATAGCCTATTGATCTATCCGGCAGGACATAAGCTAGCATACATTTGCTGCACGTCTCCCAAAACATTAAAAAATGTCAATATCTGGGAGTAAGAGAAAAGCAGACATATGGTTAAATTTGACGACGCAAAAGAGAACTCAATTTGATCCACTTTTCCGAGTGGAGACACCAAAGCAGAGTCTCTCACGCAGTGCACTTTCGTGTCGCATGAACGGAGAAGTATGCACAAAAAAATGTTGAATTGTCTGTTTTGATTAGCATTTATGTAAACACACTCGGTTACATCTTAGGTGAACGTTAAGAGTTGGGAGAATATCGGACGTGTATCAGTACATTGTATCTGTGCATTCGGTTTTAAAGTGACAGCAGCCTAATTTGGTTGCTATTGTCTATGGCATTGATGTTATTCAAGCAACAAAAGCCTGAATCACTTTAAAAGCCCCAATAAAGTTTAAAGTAATCTAAATTTATTTATATATAATAGTCAACATTTGAAGTGGATCAAAAAAGTTCAAAGTTGTAATACTGTAAATAAAATTGTCTGCTTGAAAGAATGATGAATGTTGTAAACAAGTTGCTATAAAGAATGCATAATTAGCCTATATAACCATTGGTATTTCATTAAAAAGAAGAGCATGTTCTTGATTCTTTATAAGAAGTGGTTTAATTTCATTTTAATATAAAGCCATGTTGCGTGTCATAGCAGTTAAATCTGTCTGTCATGATAAAATCTTAATATCAAACCTATAATGAGTTTGATAATTTTAGAGAAATGCTTAATAAATGCAATACACTGTAACTAAACCCATTAGATTTTAGACAACTAAAATCTTATGATTTTTAGTTGACTAAAACTAGAATAAAAACAAACAATTCAAATGACTAAAATATGAGTAAAACTAATGGCATTCACTGCCAGTATAAAGCTGGGAAGAGCCAGGAATTGTATTTATTTTTCTATATATATATATATACATATACACATATATATATATACACATATATATATATATATATATATATATATATATATATATATATATATATATATATATATATATATAACTCCGATTGTATTTGTCTGAAAAAAGAAAGTCATATACAACTAGGATGGCTTGAGGGCGAGTAAATGATAGGGTAATTTTTATTTTTGGATGAACTATCCCTTTAAATGACAGTCATCAGCTCTACTTTAGATCCCAAACTACAAAATCACAATGCACTCAGTGGTTCTCAACTGGTTTTGCTTCAGACCTTAGATACTACATTGGGCATCATCACAATACCAAATTTGTGTATTTAAGGAACACATTTGAAAATGTGGATACATAAAAAAGCTAGAGGAATTTCTCCTTCCTTTTGAAAGTTGATAAGATTACTTGCATTTATCATTTTTCCCAGCTGTTTACAACCCTATTGCAGGTTGCAACCCACCAGTTGAAAACCACTATTTAAAAAGATGCACCGTAAACAGCAGATAATGTCTTAAATAACAAGCAGGAGTGTAGTTTGCAAAACATTAGTATGTGCTCTTAAAAATAAAACAGAAAGGTTCTTCAGATGTTAAAGGTTCTTTCTGGAACCATTTAGAAAAAAAACAGGTTCTTCTATGGCATTGTGAAGCACCTTTATTTTTAAGAGTGTAGACCATATTTTGAGGAATTGCACTAAATTCAGACAACTGACTTGAGGGACAACTCTCTGCACAATAAACAGGATGCAAATTGGGTCCCAAAACTTTTAAGCAATTGTTTAACTGCGGTCCATATGATTGATTAGAATGAACTGATGTTCATCTCCTCATTAGAAACATAAGTGGTTTTCTACTAGAGCAGAATGTACTGTAGGTAACCGCAAGCAAAGCAACTGAGCATTGTTGCTATGGGGACACTAATGAATGGTTTAGCACTGACATTAGTTGCATAACAGTGAAATTTCACTTATTGTTTCACAATTAAATCATTTGATAATGTACCTATCAGTGCGTGTCAAACAACTAAAGCTACAAGATTTTCTGGGCCGCAAAATAATAAAAACTTCTCCGCAGTCATTTTTCAGACTGCTCTAATGATTCTTTCGGAGCAACATTTGAGAGCTATTTTCAGACTAAATATTTTGTAATGAGGAGAAG
The DNA here is from genome assembly GCA_036247105.1 of Cirrhinus mrigala. Taxonomy (NCBI): domain Eukaryota; kingdom Metazoa; phylum Chordata; class Actinopteri; order Cypriniformes; family Cyprinidae; genus Cirrhinus; species Cirrhinus mrigala. The sequence goes on along the minus strand of CM070027.1, from coordinate 24,784,326 downwards.
AAGTGAAAACTGGAACACCAGAGAACACACAAACTGTATTCCAAAACCTATCAAGCTGCCTACCTAGACTGCAAAACATTGCATCTTTTTTTAAATACTATGAAAGCTGCATCAGTGACAGAAACAGCATAAAAATGAGTTGATAGAAATGCCAATTATATAGCTTTATTACATGCAATATCAAAAGGTAATGCAAAAATTGCTCAATTTGGAATTTTAGTTATTTAAAAGTGTCACAAGTTTCAAGTAATGTGTTGTTAACTTAGTGACATTCTTACTAGTTGCTAGTGCAAGTTGTCCTAAATAAGTCATTTTCAATGTTCTATGACAGTTATGGAATGCATAAACTATTGTGGAGATAGGTGAGTGTTTTCCATTCTCAAATTCTGTGTGGGGGATTGTGTGATTGAAAGCACAGAGGAGAGTGTCAAAAAGTTGAGAAATGCTCAATTTGATAAACTTTATTAAAAAAAAAGCCATGCGGCAGCCAATCACAGTCAAGTGAAGGCTGTGACATCTGTCATAAGCGTTTTGAAATCTGTCAAAAGCGCTGGAGTTTCTGGCGAATTTAGTTCTGAGATCGGATTGATTGACATTCCATCTAATTTAAATTTCAATTTGCATGCATTTATTGTGATGAAGCTGTTGCTTTGGTAACAAATTGTCAACACGTGTTGATTTCGAAATCGACCAAGGCAGTTAACTAGATTTTGGAGGAGAACTATAAAGTGGTAACATTTAACTAAATAACACTAATAATTCAAATTGACGTGTGTTGATGGTGGTTCTTACCAGGCGGTTTTCATCAAACACCTCAAAAAGAAGCCTGTGGTTCTGTGGGCAGACCTGCAGACATGACATAAAAAAGAACGCAATTCAATTAAACGCTGTACAAATTCAATTATTAAAACAAAACCACACATGCACACATAAATTTCACACTCACATGCCAGCTACCTAACTATTCTAAGCAGGCACTTGCCATACTGTAAAACTGTATTACTGGCAGGGCTGTTTTCTGAGATTCAGGCGCCAAACCTGGTTCTGGTGCGAATCTAGGTACTGTAATGAATAGGGGGGTCATTATCGTGGGCTTGGAATAGCATCTATAAATCACGTTCGTGTGAATGGACTTCTAAATGAAGCAGCTCGCAATCTTTCACTAGATCGTTTTACGCATAAGCAACATTACCGGCCATCGACGTCACAAAATTACATGCTGCTTCCAATAATAGATTGTTACAATTGTGGTGGTGGCGAAAGGTGAGGTGTAATAACAGATGTGTATTCTGAAATGTATTACAAAGTGCTGATTACATGAAAGCACTGGACGAAGTTAAGATTCAATAAAAACAAAATCAAAATTCTAATGGAATGCATTGAATGAATGAATGAATAAATAAATAAAGTTAACAGAAAAAGCAACTTACTCTGAAATAGAATTCCTCATTCCATTTGGGATTGAGAGTCTGAAAAAGAACCAAAAACGTTTATTTATGCGTTTCAACATTTAACTCAGAACGAACTGATACAAAATTGTAGTTTGTATTGTAAGGTTGCAATATCTGCCAGTATCAATAGTTTGTTTATTCTGATTTCTGTTAGCTTTTAAGCTTTTAAAGTTTTTGAACAATAAGATTTCATGTTTTTTAGTCTTTTCTGCTCACCAAGGCTGCATTTATTTGATTCAATGTACAGCAATAACAGTAAAATTCTGAAATATTTGTACTATTTAAAATAACTGTTTTCTATTTGAATATATTTTTAAAATGTAATTTATTCCTGTGATTTCAAAGCTGAATTTTTAGCATCATTACTCCAGTCATGTGATCCTTTAGAATATTCTGATTTGCTGCTCAAAAAACATTTATTATTATTATTATTATTATTATTATGTTGAAAACAGCAGAGTAGAATTTTTTCAGGTTTCTTTGACAGAAAGTTCAGCAAAACAGCATTATCTTTATTATCAAGCATCCTTGCTGACTCCAAACTGTTTTAAATATTATTATTAATGATAATAATAATAATAATAATAATAATAATAATAATAATAATAATAATAATAGTGTTTCTTAAAAAGCAAATGAGCATATTAGAATGATGCTGAAAATTTAGCTTTGATCACAGGAATAAATTACATTTTAAAATATATTCAAATAAAAATCAGTTATTTAAAATAGTAAAAATATTTCACAATATTACTACTTTTGCTGCATTTTGGATCAAATAAATGCAGGCTTGGTGAACAGAACAGACTTCTTAAAAAAAAAAAAAAAAAAAAAAAACATTAAAAATCTTACTGTTCAAAAACTTTTGACTGGTAGTGTAATATGATTTACTATAAGTAAGTATTACTATATAATATAATATAATATAATATAATATTTCTGGAAATGGCAAATTCAAAAACTAATGCAAACTTTAAAAAAAAAAAAAAAAAAAAAAAAAAAAAACACACATTAGAAGCATTTTCAAAAATCACATAACAAATGCTATTTCAAACTTAATTCAAATTCAGGAATCAAAGTGGAATTTAAGTGGACATTATTAAATTCTGAATTTTAAGAAAGCAAGTAGGCTACCTAAAATGATGATGTTTGATAAAGTGGATTGGATAATTTCATCCAACAACAACAGTGACAAGTATGCCATTATCTTGATTAAATTTACAACACAAAGGAGATTCACAACAGGAGACCTTGGCTAATATTTACTATACTTGAATAAAATATTTTACAGTCACTCAAAGAGAAAGATAAATAGAAGGAGAGGAAGGGAGAGAGAGAGAGAGAGAGAGAGAGAGAGAGAGAGAGAGAGAGAGAGAGAGAGAGAGAGAGAAAGACAGAGACAGAGAGAGAAGGGTGGGTGCTGACATTCAGACAGAGAGAGTGCACCAGCCCTTGACTGGTATTGATCCTTTTAAGTGGAAGAAGAACTTAATCATTAAGTCTACATAGCAGATTGATTGACAGTTTAATTTAAATGTCCTCAGAGGAGTACCCTAATTGATTTAACGTGATATAGAAAAAAAACACATGATGCAATAGTAACAAGTAAATGCTTTCTATCTTCAGTTCATTAAAAGTTATTTTATCTGTACAACTTGAGCAAAACATTTAATTGAAAACTTTCTGAATTTCTTAGTATTTGGTATGTCACGCTTTTGTGTTAATGACCGCAGAACTGACATGAACAAAACCTGATAATCATGCTATGCAGCAACTGATGACCACAAAATAGTGCATTAACGCATTACGCATTTTTGCACAACAACTCAGGTCATAAATATACATATATACTGATATGATTTGCACACACAAACATGATGCTGTAAATAAATCTGATTTATTGGTGTGTGAACCATGTGCCAAAGCTTGTGAAAATACTTTGGGTTATTAAAGCGTAGAAGCACACCCAGGTGTAAATTATACAGGAAGAATACAACGTAAGGCTTGCCGGAAGCTCTGGCCGATCTCGATGTTTTCAACAATATATAAAATTTATTAAAATATATTAAAACTTTTTTTCCACTGTAAATGCATCGATATAACTGTACACAGTAAACACCTACACTACCTGTCAAAAGTTTTTGAACAGTATGATTTTTAATATTTTTTTTAACGAATTCTCTTCTGCTCACCAAGACTGCATTTATTTGATCCACAGTACAGCAAAAGCAGCAATATTGTGAAATAGTTTTACTATTAGAAATAACCACATTCTATTTGAATATGTTTTAAAATGTAATTTATTCCTGTGTTGTAAAGCAAAATTTTCAGCATCATTACTCCAGTTTTCAGTGTCACATGATCATTCAGAAATCATTTTAATATGCTAATTTGCTGTTCAAGGGAAATGTATTATTATTATTAGCAATATTTAAAACAGTACACTTTTTCAGGATTGTTTGATGAATATAATAATCCAAAGATAAGCATTTATCTGAAATAAAAAGCTTTTGTAACATTATACAATATACCATTCAAAAGCTTGGAGTCAGTATAATTATTTTTTTTTTGAAAAGAAAATATAAAAATTAATACTTCTATTTAGCAAGGATTAAACAGATCAAAAGTGATGATAAAGACATTTATAAATGTTACAAAAGATTTCTATTTCAGATACTGATTCTATTTTCAGATGCTGTTTGTCTGAACTTTCTATTCATCAAAGAAACCTGAAAAAAAATTCTACTGAGCTGTTTTCAACATAATAATAAATGTTTTTTGAGCAGCAAATCAGAATATTAGAATGATTTCTGAAGGATCATGTGACTCGAGTAATGATGCTAAAAATTCAGCTTTGAAATCACAGGAATAAATTACATTTTAAAATATATTCAAATAGAAAGCGGTTATTTTAAATAGTAAAAATATTTCAGAATTTGACTGTTTTTGCTGTACTTTGGAGCAGATAAATGCAGGCTTGGTGAGCAGAAAAGACTTCTTTTAAAAAAAAAAAAAAAAAAAACATTTTTTTCAGACTGGAAATGTACATATACTTTTTTTAAAATACATTTTTAATGCATACAAAACCTGCACAGAGACAGAAAGTTTTAAGTGATGATTGAACAAATCAGTTTTGAATTGATTTACTGAAAAAAACTGAATTGAATCACCAAAATCTACCTGCCCTGGTTCATTATCAAATGTCTTTGCTCATCTCCTTACTGTATAAAGTCAGCAAATCATGCTGGTGAACTGAAATCCTCTCTCCTTACAGTGACTGAATCACCTATGGCATCCAGGGCTTTCTCATTCCTCCGATTTGATTCTTTCTGACATGCCCACTGCTTCTGACAGTCAACTGCATGCCTGGTTTTTATCCTACTTGGAAAAACGGCCAAATCAAGTCAATTGGAGGTTCATTTTCAGATCAGATACTCAACAGCCTTCCCACAGCTACTAGTCCCACAGGGCTCTGTACTAGGACCGCTGACATTATCTGTAGCTGCGTTATCAAACCACATAGTTTCTCTTCGCAGTGTTATGCCGACGACACTCAATTCTAGATCCTATAATCTCCCTCCATTTCCACTTTCTTCATAGTCTGCATCTCTCACGTTCCAGCTTAGATAACTAATCATCACCTTAAGCTTAACCTAGACAAGGCTGACTTCCTTTTACTCGAGGCCAAACAGCCACTAGTCAATCCATCTCCATGTCTGTTGAGGGTCATGCAGTTGTCACCTCCTGACTTCACCCTTATTTATCTTTGTCTATACAAAGTCTGTGTCTATGTAAGTTTTACAATACGTAATTGCCTATTGTAAACATAGTTGTGTAATTAAATCAGTTTAAACTGGCATCTCGCAAGCTATGCTTGTGTAAACTCAAATCACATAACTAAATAAGGAAAAAATATCATAAGCATGCATACCAATTACATAAACATCCATATTATGTATATTCAGTGTCAAATCACTTGTTTTCTGTTTGCAACATTGTGAATTTTTATCATAAGTCATCAGCTCAGGTCCTCATTTTTCCAAACCAATCCAAAAAAAATTAATGAAAATTACATGCATAAACTCCAATTTTAGCCATTTTTGGACTTTTTAAAAATGACCACATTACTCAAAACTTGACTGTTTTGTTTTTATCTCTTACATTTCCGTTAACATTGAGTGCAATAACCTTCCTGTCATACAAAAATGTAATAAGTAGAAAGTGCATTAGCCTTTCACATAGGCCTTCAGTAAAAAAAAAAATATATATGTAGATATAGCTCATAATGAGCATATTTATACTTTTAAATGAAAGCCTGGTCAAAACACACATCTCTGTTCAATGTGACAAGATGCTCTGCTGTTATGTTTCACAGGCCATTGAGTTCCCAGACTAGTCTATCAAAGCAGGACGTCTAAAGCATCCGTCAACACTGAGACCTGAGGAACGAGGAGGCTTATGTTCCACACAACGGTGCATTGTCAGCTATTAATAACCTGAAGAGTCTGCAGTCCCAGCACAGGAGATTCCAGACTAAGGACTTTACTGATTAGTGATTTAATGGAACTGAATGGACCCAAATGCTGACTGACTTGCTAAATCAATTTATCGCCTGCCTGAGGTAGACCTAACTCTTAGTTTTCATTCAGTGGTCTAAAAGAACCCTGTTGGTTTTATTGTGATTTAATTGTTCTTAATTCTGAATTGTTAATTCTGACCATTACTAAATTACAATTAAAAAAAAAAAAAAAAATCTACCAATTCTCATATTTAATCATTTTATTTACTCATATTTGTAATTCTCAATCTTATATTTGTAATACTTTTCAATATAGTCCTATTAGTTAACATTGGTTAATGCATTAACTATCAATGAGCAAAACGTTTGTTACAGTATTTATTATTCTTTGTTGGCATAAAAAAGTTCACTGTTAGTTCATGACTTTGACCAATGGACTTTATCCATTAAATAATATTAAAATTAATGAATATTAATGGATATAAATATAATAATGTATTAGTAAATGTTAAAAATAACATTAATTATTAAGATCAATAAATGATTTTAAGTTTTTTTTCATCATTATAACTAAAGTGTTGCCTATATATGAAACTGTAGACTATTTACACATCATGATACTTAAATTTATGCTGATTTGAATATAAAATATAAATGTATTAAAGTAAGAGCATTGCAATATGTAGCAATGACTAAACGAAATTTGATGCCTGTTATCTTAAAAAAAAAAAAAAAAAAAAAGAAAAATCTATTCTGCTCACCAAGCCTGCATTTATTTGATCCAAAGTACAACAGTATAATTTTAAAACATTTTTACTATCCCTGTGATTTCAAAGCTGAATTTTTAGCATCATTACTCCAGTCACATGATCCTTCAGAAATCATTCTAAATATTCTGATTTGCTGCTCAAAAAAAACATTTATTATTATGTTGAAAACAGCTCAGTAGAATTTTTCAAGTTTTATAAGAACAGCATTTATTTGAAATAGAAATCTGTCTTTATCATCGCTTTTGATCAATTTAAAACATCCTGGCTAAATAAAAAAATGCTGAAAAAAAATGCTGACTGGCTTCTGAATGGTATAGTGTATAATGTTACAAAAGCTTTTTATTTCAGATAAATGCTGATCTTTGGATCTTTCCATTCAAGGAATTCTGAAAAAAAATGCCCTCAACTGTTTTAAATATTGATAATAATAATAATAAATGTTTTTTAAACAGCAAATCAGCATATTATAATGATTTCTGAAAGATCATGTGACACTGAAAGATGGAGTAATGATGCTGAAAAATGTAGCTTTGATCACAGGAATACATTACATTTCAAAATATATTCAAATAGAAAACAGTTATTTTAAATATTAAAAAATATTTCACAATATTCTGTATTTTGGATCAAATAAATGCAGGCTTTATGAGCAGAAGAGACTTCTTTAAAATACATTAAAAATCTTACTGTTCAAAAACTTTTGACAGGTAGTGTTTCTTTTTTTCTGCCCTTAAAGACATATTTTGAAAGCATTTTCTGTTAGTCAAGCTTATTATACATTTGCACCAAAACAAAGCATGCACTTTGCTTTAAGACCATCTGTGAATGTCACACAAATCCTCATTTAAATTGCTAATTTCTGGTGACGTTATTCTTAAATAGAGAAAAGCTTATATTAAAACGATAATAATTGACATTTTAAGTAGTTTGCACACATTCAAAGGGTACTGAACTGTTGTGTCTTATTATTCAAGGCCTGTTTTTAGTATGAAGCCCATGCAGTACTGCTACAGGTCTATGGAAATACTCCTCCTAGTGGTAGTGGCTTTAGCATCTTCAACCATCACCCATTTATCTCATTACTTTATTACTTTGTGCTTTCAATTCTCTCAAACACTTCAATGTCACAAACAAGCCACTAAGTGTGGATAAAACTCACCTTTTTGATGGTTTTCGTTTGTACTAAGGCAAGCTCGCGGTTTTCGTCAGCAACATACAGGGAGAGTTTGACGTATGGGTCACTAATAGAAAATAAAGAGACAGAAATATATATTAAATCTTCTTGCAACAACAATTTGGAAAATGAACGTTACAAGTTTATGTAATCAAAAGCTAGAAGAGATTAAACGCATTTATTAAAACAGTGGATTCATAGATAGATCATTTATCTCTCATCTTGTGCTATAAAATTTACCTTTGGATGTTCAGGCAAATAAATAACAAAGCAATAAACCTGTCACATCTTAGCAATGGAAAAATAACCAATGGTTCACAAACAAACACACATATACTTTGCTATGTAACACCCAGGATTTGTGTGGTATATTTTAATTGCTATTTTTTATTCATTTATAAACTTAACTGTAATAAAATGTCAATTTCTGTACCCGACCTATATATCAACGTGCTGCTGTAAGTATTAAATATTTTATTTTTGTACAAACATTAATAAGACTACAGATCACATATGCAAAACTGCAAGTAAAAATAACTAAATTATTAGCACTGATTTTGCACCTTTTTAAATAAAGCAGCAGCATTTCCCAATCCAATTGGACTAACACCAAGTGCAATAGGTCTAAGCGAGGTAGAGTTGGAAAAGTAGTCAGGAAACGGGAGGTAGACAAAGACAGGAAGCCATTAAGAAATTAAGGATTAGCACAGCAGGGCTCATTAGTTTAGCAAACAGGAAACAATTAAACACACAATAAGTGGCTGATTCAAACAATAGGTCAGATGCATGTCCAGTCCTTATCCCATATGGAAAAGCCGTACGGGAATCTTACAGGATGGATATGATTGACAGTAGCAGGTTACATAATATGCAATAAACCTCAAACAAAGCAAGGTCTAAACTGTAAGTGTGCTTCATTTCATAGCATGAAACTTAAGATAAACACAGGACTATATAAATGACATCATTATGCACACGCACATTCAAACTTCAAACGTCATCAAATGAAATTTGTCCAACTATATATTTAAAGGGATAGTTCATCCAAAAAAGAAAATTCTGTCATTAATTACTCACTCTCATGTCATTCTAAACCTGTAAGATCTTCGTTAATCTTCGGAACACAAATTAAGAAATTTCTGATGAAATCCGAGAGCTTTCTGACTCTGCATAGACAGCAACGCAACTGACATGTTCAAGGCCCAGAAAGGTAGTAAGGACATTTATTAAAATAGTCCATGCGACATCAGCGCTTCAACCGTAATGTTATAAAGCTTTAAGAACACTTATAGAAGTATAAAAAAAAAAACTGTATTGAACAGTCTCTTCCATGTAGGGCTGGACAATATGATCGAAAAAATAAATCGATTAACGAAATGATTTACAATTAATGAGCGATTATTATTATACGTTTTTTTTTTTTTAATTATTTTTATTATTATTTATTTTTTGCCCTCATAGTCACAGATGTGATTCTGATTCCTCTCAGCGATCTTGTCCTGTTACTCTATATGCGAAAGTTTTTACACTAGGTTCTTACTGGCCATTTACTGTACACAGAAGACATCTTTGCGTCTAAAACAGGAGACTCAGTGCTCAAGAATGGTTTAAAAAAAAAAAGCGCAGCACAGAATAAGTGCATCCCAAATCGCGTACATATGCACTATTTTATAACGTTTTGTAGTATAAATAGTGCGAGTAGTGTGTTCACACTGTAAATTCCAAAAATAAAAAGTGCACTTTAAATATGTGGATGATGCACTTATATAACCGAAAAACAAAGTGTGGAATTTAAACACTTCATGCACTCAACCGTTAATTACGTAAGCAAAGCGGGAGGGGCTATCAGACTTGGTTTATGAATGACAAAATAATCTTATATAATTCATAATTCACATGAAAACTATTTTCTAGTTAATATAATATAAATAATAATAGCATGATGTTGTCGGGTCGGAACAAAACAGCAACAGCAATGGAGAAGGAAAAACAAATACATTCTGCCCCATTTTCAAACGAGGGCAAGTGTTTGGAAAAATACACAAATTATTGATCTTTTGTTATTATGGAAAGTATTCAGAAAGGGACGGAAAATGAACAACCCATTCTACTGAGCCACTAAAGGGACACGGTTAGCTGCGTTAGCGGTAGCCTGTTACATTATAGCACATGATATATATTTCACTTACCACATAAACATGGTAAGGAGAGATGACTGATAGGATAATGGTGAATGATTTGCAGATCCTGAGCACCACTTGACAAACATCTAATCATGTAAAATATGTAGTAAGTACGCCTACTGTCGCTCCGCGTGATCGCGAATCTTGAAAGTGAAAGTAAAATGCCCCCATATATTAATAACAGCTCCCTAATGCCTGCAATTTGTGTATAATATAATTACCCCATGAAATAAAAGCATTGAAATATATTTTTTCCTCCCATTTCATATTTAGGGGTTTTCTTTCTGAACACAGCGTGATAGCATTCAGACACATTCCTAATGGGAAGTGTAAAGTATTTTAGATTTATTAGGAAGTTAATAGTTAATAGGAAACACTGATTGAGTCAGGACTACCCGTACTATAGACTGGTGTATTTTTGTATTAAAACACTGCTGCGTTTGATGTCCACTGTGCACAAAAAAAAAAAAACAAAAAAACAAACAAAATGCCTACTCCGCCATGTTGCCATCAAATACAAAAGTTGCCATGCCAACCTGCTACTGTAAACAAAAGCTTGCTCCGCCTCCGTGGACTTCTGATTGGTCCACTGTTTTGGAACTGACATTAAATGAGCAGCGCTGTGTGTAAAAGTTTAAATTCTGTTAACTTAACACGGCGTCTTAAAATCGCCACTCGCGTGCGAGACGCTGCAAAAGACGCAAGCGCAATGGTCATACATGTCCGTATAATGCGACTACACACGTGGTAGTATGTTTTTAATGGGAAAGTATTAACAGAATTTAAAAAACAAAATAACCAACATGGAAAATTACGTCAGAGGTTCTAAGTTTTTGAAATTATGAAAGTTTTGTGTCAGTGTACATTCCTCTGATTGAAAACAACTCTTGTGAACATGTGTCGAAGAGTGACAAGGAAGCGAAAAAATGTTTTGAATAAAGTAATAATTTTTGGGGTTTTTTTTGCTTTCGTAGCTTCATAATATTACAGTTGAACAGTTGTCACACTGACTATTTTAATGATGTCCTTACTGCTTTTCTGGGCCTTGAACATGGTAGTTGCGTTGCTGTCTATGCAGCATCCAGAAAGCTCTTGGATTTCATCAAAAACATCCTAATTTGTGTTGAAGATGGACAAAGGTCTTACAATTTTGGAACAACATGAGGGTAAGTAATTAATGAGACAATTCTCATTTTGGGTGAACTAACTCTTTAGAGATTACACTGACAAGGAGATGTGAAGACTTTCACAACAACAAACACAAAGTTTAAGGAGAAGTGGCGTCATGGTCGTTTTTTAAGAACTCAACGGAATTTTACTGAATTTACAGAAAACAAAAACTTAAAAAGGAAAACCCAAAACAGCAGGCCTTGTGACTAGGAACTGCTGATTTGACTGAATCCCAGGTGGTTTACTCTCTCCGTAAGGGTCTAGTGGGTGTTTTCATGCTGGTATTTAATAATAACCAACACCTTTCCCCCACATCGACTATGGCATTGTTTCACATACACAGATAACAAGATCTATATTTTTGTACACGCTAGGGGGAAAACACACGAAATGGTTGAATCAATTAAATTATGTAGTTTGGAAACTTCTCAGGACGTCATAGTAAACCAATGTTAACATGATAGCTTAAAACCATGTAATTTAGCATCACCAGCACAGTATGTACTTTTTCTAATGAGTAGAAATATGCAAATTAGGTTTTAGCCTGAAAGTCAAGCTCAGCATTTTTCATTCAGTGGCTTCTGGAACAGTTGTTTTGCTTCATTTCCTTTTCTTTAGACTGTTGTGCAGCTGAAAACGGCCTTCTCTGCCTTTTAATTGCAGTGTCTGGATTTCCCGTCGCCTCTAATTGAATGTTTATACAAGGATTCTGCGTTCTTGATTAGGATAAAACAATATACCACTTTTGAGACTGGCCGTTCTCATCTTTGTAAACATATTACGCATCTTGAGCAGATGGATGTTCTCCGGCTATAAAAGGAAATGTAATTTCCAGGAGAAGATCAAAAAACGTGATGAGTGACACGTTTATGTGCGCAGATGTAAAAGTAAAGTGTATGAATATAAAAACGTATGAAACAGCTGACAAAAACGGCTAAATCATTCTGAGAATAGCCTGAAGACAGAAGCAAGAGTTCGGGAAAAAAAAACAAAAAAAAACTGTCTGCTTTGGAATTTCTTGGATCTTTGATTCTCTTGGCCAGCACTAGAGAAACCCCAGACGCTCAAATCACTGTCCCATTTTACCCCGTTAAAGGCCATGGAGCCGCTCAGGTGTCATAGGGACACTAACAGTGCGCACCGTTACCATAGAGACGGGTGACTTTGTCACGGGGGACTCTGGGTTCTGTACTTGATTGTGTGCAAAAAGCTGAAATTAGAGGGGAACCGAGGGAAATACGAATCAAAAGGGGGGTCCTGGGATGGAGATAAACTCCCAGCTCACTGATCTCAGCTGATTCAAGTCAAGTAAACGAAATGTGAACAGGATTATCGACTCTGAGTGCAAAAAACAGCAGCTTCATTGACTTTTCAAGGACTTTCAAGGCTGATAGTAATCTGCTGTCAAATGACAACACAGGGTTTAAGAACTATACAGCTCAATGTAAAATAGCTTGCTAGGACTTGGATAACGAAGATGAATAAAAACAAATATTACTGAAACAAATATGTGGATAAAAGAATCCAAGCCAAAAATAAACTTTATTTGCTCAGAATTTTGTTCAGATTAGTGCAAGAAAATCAATCAGTTCATCATCTTTTGGAATCTAAACTAAAAACAAAACCAAGAAAAATAAAAATAAATAAAATGTATTAAAATAAATTAAAATAATTAATTTAAGTAATAAAAAAGACTACATATTTATTTCTACTACAAAAACTATTTTGGTTAGATTAGTGCAGGAAAAAAAGAAAAAACAAACAAAAAAAAACAATCAATTCATCATCTTTTGGAATCTAAACTAAAAAAAAAAAAAAAAAAATTAAATTAAATTACATTTTTTTTTACTATTTTGTTCAGATTAGTGCAAGAAAAAAATCATTCAATCATTCCATCTTCTTTTGGAATCTAAACTTAAAGAAAAAGAAAAAGAAAAAAATATATTAAAATAAATTACAAATAAAATAAAAGTAAAATAGATTAATCCCAAGCCAAAAACAGGCTGTATGTTTATTTGCTACAACAAAATCTTTGTTTAGATTAGTGCAAGGAAAAAAAAAAAAAAAAAATATCAATTAATTCATCATCTTTTGGAATCTAAACAAAAAAAAGAAAGATAAATAAAATACATTTAAAATTAAATAAAATTAAATAAAATTAAAAAGAATCCCAAGCCAAAAACAGACGGTATGTTTTTGTATTTGCTACTACAAAATCTATTTTGTTCAGATTAGTGCAAGAAAATCAATTAATTCAATCATCTTTTGGAATCTAAAGAAAGAAAGAAAGAAAGAAAGAAAGAAAGAAAGAAAGAAAGAAAGAAAGAAAGAAAGAAAGAAAAAGGAAGTAGAAAATTAAAAATAAAATAAAATAAAATAAAATAAAATAAAATAAAATAAAATAAAATAAAATAAGCCAATTAAGTAAAAAAGTACCAATTAAGTAAAGGTTGTGAAACTCTTAATTTTTAGCTTTTTACTGGTAAGGTTTATAATCAAACAAGCATTAATCAGAAATCTCCCCCCAAAAAAACCCTCACTTTTCTGCAGAAACTTCTCCCAAAACAAATCAAAGCAATATGTTTTATACTAGGTTCAAATCTGAAAGAAACTGATATCAAGCTCCTTCCCTTTATATTATTTTTTTCTTTAATAATAGGTGAGCTTTTGCTAGCATTTACAGATGGGAGTCTCTCTTAGAAACTGTTTCAGTGTAGCCAAAAGCATCCAGAAATTACTTGTGGATGTTAACCAATTTAAGGCTTTTAAACGAGGGGAATAAATATATTGCCCTAAACGACAGCGCTGTTGTGCTATAGACACTTATTAAAAACATTTAATTTTAATGAAAATGAAATAAAATTTAAATAAAAAATAAGCTACTTTATAAGGTATTTTTTTAACTAATCATCACAAGTGGGTCGTCTAGGTCAAAAGAGGTAGAAAACGAGGGAGATGTTCTGTGTACAGATTTTGTTACATCAAATCCTCCTCACTTTCTCTGTTCAGACATCTGTGATGGTGCCTTGTGGCGTCCATTTGCTCAGCTGCATGTCTTTTGCTTTAATTAGCACAGATGTAGCATGGTCCTCATAAAGGAAACACGCCAGACTCTGAAACAGACTCGCGCTGTTAAGCAATCTGCCCATAGAGGAGATACCCGTAATGGTATTAGAATGTGTATCTATGGCCAGTAGGATGTTGGGATACACAAACACTCATGCTGACAGGTGAATGCTCTCTCACCCTCTCTCTCTCTCTCACACACACAAACACACACACACAAACACACACACACTCTCTCCAGGACAGGTCTGATGGAGCCTACAGTAGATCAGCACAGTTAGAACAGAAGGAGCTGTGACGTCTACACCACAGGAGCAAGAGAGACAGAAAGAAAGAAAACTAAGAGAGCGAAATGAGTGAGACAAATACAAGCCATTCTACACATCAATGCAGAATAAAAACAACTTGCTTTTGCAGAAAATGTGCTGTTTAATCTTTATTTTTAATGGTTTTTTGGATGACAGCATTGGTTAATACGAGGAGACAGAACACCTGATAAATCAATGCTCCCAATGACAAAGTTTTCCAGCCACATTTTGATACGGTCACGGCCTGTTTTGTTTAATCTAGAATTTGTATTCACATTTGACTGTGTTAGAAAACCCTAACCCTATGGCAGCAGCAGTAGCAAATGTGCACTTGCAAGAGTTTCCATAGCACAACGGTTACTATACACACATTATTAGAAAACAGCTGGAAAATAGCTGCTTCGTGGTGATGCCAAGATAGCCGCTGAATGAACTGACTCACTTTAAAGAGATTGTGCTAATATCAAGTTACCACCAATTTGTTGTAATAGCAATTTTGACAACTAGCCATGAATAACATTTTTAAGAGCCCTCACTTTTGCATTCTCTGGGACAGTGAACACCCGTCACAATTTTGAAACAATTTCATTTTTTTGACATGAGAGTGCAGTTTAGTAAGGACTATTCACGAGGAAGGAAATGAATGCTTTTATTCAGCACGGACACATTAAATTGATTTTTCCATTTTAAATAAATGCTGTTCTATTCATCAAAGAATCTTTTTGAAAAAAAAAATTAAAGCACAAACAAATACAATATTTTTAAAAATGACTACTTAAAATATTTTAAAATGAAAACATTATTTTAAGTTGTAATAATATTGCACAATATTACTATTTTTGCTGTATTTGTAATTAAATAAATCCAGCTATGTTAAGCATAAGTATGGAAGTATGGAAAAGTAGTATGGAAAAAAAAAAAAAAATTATTAAAAAGGATCTCACAATTGCAAGAAATAAAGCCAGAATTGTGAGTTTTTTCTGAATTGTTTTCTCGCTAGTGCAAATTTAAATCTCGCAATTCTGATTTTTTTTCTTGCAATTCTTTTTTTCTCAGGATTCTGAGAATAAACACATAATTCTGAGAAAAAGTCCAAATTTTGAGTTTATATCTCACAATTGTGACTTTATTTCTCAGAATTGTGAGTTTTTGTCTCGCAATTCTGACTTTATAACTCGCAATTGCAAGTTCATATAATGCAATTTTGAGAAAAAAGTCAGAAATGCAAGTTTATATCATGCAATTTCGAGAAAAACAGTCAGAATTGTGAGTTTGTCACACAAATCTGACTTCATAACTCGCAATTGTGAGTTTATATCACAATTCTGAGAAAAAAAGTCAGAAATGCAAGTTTATAGCATGCAATTTTGAGAAAAAAGTCAGAATTGTGAGTTTATATCTCACAATTGTGACTTTATTTCTCAGAATTGTGAGTTTTTGTCTCACAATTCTGACTTTATAACTCGCAATTGCGAGTTCATATCATGCAATTTTGAGAAAAAAGTCAGAAATGCATGTTTATATCATGCAATTTCGAGAAAAAAAGTCAGAATTGTGAGTTTGTCACACAAATCTGACTTTATAACTCGCAATTGTAAGTTTATATCACACAATTCTGACTTTATAGCTCACAATGAGTTTATATCGTGCAATTCTGAGGAAAAAAGTCAGAAAAGTGAGTTTATATTATGCAATTCTGAGAAAAAAAAGACAGAATTGTGAGTTTGTCATGCAACGCTGACTTTATAACTCGCAATTGCGAGTTAATATCTTTCAAATATGAGAAAAGTTAGAAATGCGAGTTTATATCATGCAATTTTGAGAAAAAAAAGTCAGAATTGTGAGTTTGTCATTATAACTCGCAATTGTAAGTTTATATTACGCAATTCTGACTTTATAGCTCACAATGAGTTTATATCGTGCAATTCTGAGAAAAAAGTCCGAAAAGTGAGTTTATATTATGCAATTCTGAGAAAAAAAAAAGACAGAATTGTGAGTTTGTCATGCAACGCTGACTTTATAACTCGCAATTGCGAGTTAAAATCTTTCAAATATGAGAAAAAAGTTAGAAATGCGAGTTTATATCATGCAATTCAGAGAAAAAAAGTCAGAATTGTGAGTTCGACTTCATAACTCACAATTGTGAGTTTATATCTCACAATTGTGAGTTTATATCACAATTCTGAGAAAAAAAGTCAGAAATGCAAGTTTATATCATGCAATTTTGAGAAAAAAGTCAGAATTGTGAGTTTGTCACACTACTCTGACTTTATAACTCGCAACTGTAAGTTTATATCACGCAATTCTGACTTCATTTCTCAGAATTGCAAGTTTATATCTACCAATTCTGAGAAAAAAAGTCAGAAAAGTAAGTTTATATTATGCAGTTTGGAGAAAAAAAAGTCAGAATTGCGAGCTTGTCATACAGTTCTGACTTTATAACTAGCAATTGCAAGTTTATATCTCACAATTCTGACTTTATAACACTATGCGTTTATATCGTGCAATTCTGAGAAAAAAAATCTGAAATGCAAGTTTATATTATGCAATTCTGAGAAAAAAAGTCAGAATTGTGAGTTTGTCATGCAACTCTGACTTTATAACTCCACTGTAAAAACTCCAACTTGCAAATTGTTCACTCAGTTTAAAAATGTAAGTCAAGTTGACACATTTTTAAGCAAAATGTTGAGTTTACACATAAAAACAAGTTAACTCAATGTTTACTACATTTTTCTCAATGAACACAAATAAGAAAGTTGAGCAAACTCAGTATTTTTATTTCTTCATTTGAGCGGTCAACTTGACATTATTGCGCATGCGCAAAGTGCCGTCGCTGAACTATACACGGAGTTTACTGCTTCAAACATAAACAACGATGGCAAAGGGAGTGGATGTCTTCTTTTAAGGTAAGTTCTTTCTACACCGATTTAATATAGAAAGTAAGCCAAATAAACTACACAGGTTTGCAAATGTTCTTTAAAGAAAGAATAAACATTGTTGAATGAAGTCTGGCGGCTAACTAGTTAGCCAGCTTTGTTTTTCCCAGCACGATCAGCTAACGTTAGCATTTGCAAGGTATGTATACAGATATATTTTATAGATACAGTTCAAATGTCGATTAAACGAGTATATAATTAACCAGATAGAGGTTAATTATGTGTTGTATTTCGTTGTGCTAGGCGATATAACTTACTAGTTTATCTGGCACACAGTTGTTGGTTTTCTTTTTTTTTTTTTTTTTGTGAATCCGCGATACTGGTGCATATATGTGAAAGTGCAAGACGTGTAAGATGATAAACGTGTTTATTGACACACAACCGAAGCGTGCAGAAAATATGCGATCACAGATTCATCTCTCTGTAGCAGCTTAGTTCGCTTAAATTGTCAAATACACATAAAGTTATGTCAAAATGTGATTATTTACATAAACAATCACTTGTAGGTCTGAAATGAGAGTCAACGGCTGAGATAAAATCGCCTGTGTGTCAGTAAATTTGATCTGTGCATTAACGTTAGTCTCATAAACCTGCTGATATTTGTTCCGTTAATGTTAAAAATAAATAAATAAATAAATAAATAAATAAATAAATAAATAAATAAATAAAAAGCTAAGACAACACTCACTCCTCTTGACTGAACAAATTTAGCAGCTTCAATAAGAGTCAGTTTATTCCATACAGTGAAGATATGCAGTATTTTTTTATACATGTATTTTTTGTATTATTTCTGACTTATTTCTGTACTGGTAAAAACTAGTCGTTATCCAGAATTTTATTATTATTATTTTTGTTATGTTTTAAACATTTAATGTCAATATTTAGTAGGAAATATAATTTTTTTTTTTTTTTTTACTGCAGGCCACAAAGCCAGAGGATGTCCACACCAAGGGGATGAAGATGAGCATCTTAACTATTACTGGAAGATGATGTTGTCATCCACTCAAACCTAAAGGTGCCTAGGATGTAGTACTAGAGACGCAGATTGTGTTGGAATATATACATGGCCTTACCACTGCTGTTGCTGTCCTCTTGCTGTCTAATTTAGATCATCCAAAAAAATGAAAATTCTGTCATCATTTACTCACCGCCATGTCGATCCAAACCCATAAGACATTTGTTCATCTTTAATACACAAATGAAGATATTTTTAATGAAACCTGAGATATTTCTGTCCATTCACTGAAAAAACTATTCACCTAAAATTCTGATGCTTCAAAATGTTCATAAAGAGATTGTAAAACAAATACATAAGAATCGAATGGTTTAAACAAAGTCTTCTGAAGAGACGTGATCACATTACACATCACGCATTTCACACTAAATGCTGCTCCATCTCTGTAAGTGCTGTGAGTTTGAGTCTTATATAACATGTATTAAAAAAAAACCCAGAAATTGTGTTATATTTTAGTTTTCTATACAGTGATAGCTTAAAAGCTATGTCAATTAGCACTGCATTATAAGTACACTCTAAAAAGATGGTTCTTTAAAGGTCTATTTAGAACCGAGTTTAGGCTTTTTTTTTTTTTATTCCTGGCTTTAAAAAATAAAAAATAAATTGTAACTGTCAAAACACCTCATTACTCATTTTCTGGACATCAACTATCTAGCTACACAGACTATCAACACAGTTTCAACAGGTGAATATCTTTCTTACAATGTCTATAAAATTTTAACTTTCATATTGTAACTTGTTTCCCATTACCAATAATGTCTTTTTCTTTTTTTTAGGTTCTTTTTTGTGTGACCAGCTCTGTTCGGTTAAGGATACTCTCTTCTCCAGTAAGTAAGTAATAGAGGTAATGAGTTTATTCATTGTTAGATTTTTCTTAAAATTATTACTTGAGTCTATGCTATATGTGTTAAAACTATATAAAACTATCCCAAGATCCCACTTTAAATCACTTTTTCTTTTTTTAATATTTTGAAGGGCATACTGCTTATATGTCAATTTTTGCTTATGCCCTTCATAAGCATAATTGTTTTTACATAAACACATGGACACTCTTTAACTGTAAACTCAACTGTGTATTTCAGATGCATCATATTCACAACCTCATCATTTGCAGAGAAACTGCCACTCAATCACACCACATTGATGGGCCTAAAGGCATCACAGAGGATCCTGAAGATACATTATTCCTGGAAATTTTGTCATTTATTTTCCATTTCTATTTTTACTTTCTGATGTATTTTTTTCATGTTCATTGTCAACTGTCATTTATTATTTGTATTTAGCCAATAACTGTTTTTAGAGCATTTTCATTTTTGCTTCAAGTTCATGTCAATTAAAAAAAATAAAAGTACCTAACTGAAACTACATGCTGTTTTGTTTAGTTTTTGTGTGAGTGTGTAAAACCCTAATACAGGCTAAAATACATTATAGGAAAAACAAAAATGTTAATAGATAATATATGTAAATAATATTAATAAGTAAAACTGGTATCAAAGGTATAAATATACTAATATTAATGAAAATAAACTATTTTCAAATGTACTATTTTCTAAATCCTATTTCATGCATCCCTACAATTGCGTCTATTCAGGAGACTTAAACTGCTCAATTCATATTAACTTATATATTTATTTAATTATTTATGATCTCTTTATGAACGCTTTGAAGTTTTGGGTGAACAGCCTTTCAATACAGGGATAGAAGTCTCTCAAATTTCATTAAAAAATAATTTAAGTGTGTGTTTTTTGTTTAAGAGTGTTTTTATTGTAAAAAGTCACATCCTAGTTACATCATAGTTTGAGTGGAGAAAAGCTAAATTGTGTTCATTTTGCAGAATGCCAATAAATACTTTCTGTAATGATGACAAAATCTTGTTTGTGTTATATTTACAGTATTGTTCATACTGCATGCATT
This sequence comes from Cirrhinus mrigala, assembly GCA_036247105.1. Taxonomy (NCBI): domain Eukaryota; kingdom Metazoa; phylum Chordata; class Actinopteri; order Cypriniformes; family Cyprinidae; genus Cirrhinus; species Cirrhinus mrigala. Next base: position 24,763,820 of record CM070027.1, on the reverse strand, counting down.
TGTATTCTTAAAGGATGTGGAGGAGCATACAATGTGGCTTAGAGTCTGGATGTAAGATTTAAAGTTATACATTTAAATAGTAAAAAATGCAGTTGAGTTGGCTTAAAATACTAAAGCAACCGGCTGCAAAGCTTTTTTGAGGTTACTGAACTTCAAGCAAAAAATTACTGGCACAACTTAGTTCTTGAAGTTCAGTAAACTCAAAAAAGCTTTGCAGCTGGTTATCTTAATATTTTAAGTTGAGTCAACTTAACAATTTAAGCTAATCTGCTGCAAAGCTTTTTTGAGTTTACTGAACTTCAAGAACTAAGTTGTGCCAACTCTGACTGGTAGTTCACTCAACTTCACTGAAGTTCACTGAACTTTTATATATGAGTTGGCACAACTTCCCTCCTTTAAAGTTGAGTAAACTCAAAATTGCTTTGCAGCAGATTAACTTAATTTTTTAAGTTAACTCAACTTTTTATTTTTTACAGTGTCGCAATTGCGAGTTTATATCTTTCAATTATGAGAAAAAAGTTAGAAATGCAAGTTTATATCATGCAATTCAGAGAAAAAAGACAGAATTGTGAGTTTGTCACAACTATGACTTTATAACTCACAATTGTACGTTTATATCATGCAATTCTGAGTGTGTGAGATAAAATGCCCTTTTTTATTTTTTATGCAGTGGTGGAAACGGGCTTCCATACATAAGAGGCATCTTTAAAAACATAAAAAAAAAACTTTTGCACAGTAGTGCATATATGCTACAAATGATATTGCTAACCTGAGTAAAACTTGGCTATGCAATAGAATCCTTCTCAAATACACCACACTACTCCTCACAAATAAAATGCTAGCAAGTGGCACTTTGTCTTGGACTAAATGAGGTGACGGACTGTGAGAAAAAAAAAAAAAAAAAAGGAAGGAAATACACTGGTCAGTTAAGCAGCGACAACACATAAGTCCATTATGCAATAGAGTGGAGAACAGCAGATAAGGCTGTGTTTATCGAAGTGGCATAGTCATTACACATTACAGAGGGCCAGACACCTCCACTTTGAAGTTGAAGTTCAACTCTTAGAGATTTGTGACTTGGTGTCAATTGTTAAGCCTTCGGAGAATTTAAATGGTTTGGTATCAAAGGTTAATTTGATACCAAACCTGCCCTGAGCCTCCTACGAGACACAAGTCTGAAACTAAAAACAAAACAAACCATAACAAAACCCAATTTACTTACACCTTAGCAACATTTAAGGCTACATTTTTATTCGGTTCTGCAAATGAATTACAATTGTACTGTATGACAAACATAACTTACAAATGTCAGAAGTAGGTATGTCAAAATTCCCATAATGTCACAGTAGTAATAAAATGACACAGCATTTCTCGGACACTGAGTTTTGTAGGCTAGTCCATCATTGATTATCATTTTCTGATAACCTTTAACTCAATGTTATTTATTAGCTAACTAATGATGTCTGATAAACCACAGTCATGGACAAATTACACTGCCAGTAATTTCCAGGACTATAACTATAAACTGTTATAGCTGATGATTGTCTAATACAAGCATGTATGAAAGTCCTTTTGTTGTACTTCACCGTTTTTGGTTGTAAAAACATTTTGTATTATATTTAGTGCTCTCAAATCGATTAATCGTGATTAATCGCATCCATAATAAAAGTCAGTTTACATAATATATAAGTGTACGGTGTATATTTATATGTATATATAAATATACATACATTTGTATATTTAATAGGGCTGTCAAACAATTAATCATGATTAATCGCATGTAAAATAAAAGTTGTTTACATGATATATATGTGTGTACTGTGTATATTTATGTATATATAAATACTAACACATTTGTATATTTAACAGGGCTGTCAAACGATTAATTGCATGCAAAATAAAAGTTGTGTTTACATAATATATATGTGTATACGGTGTATATTTATATGCATATATTTAACAGGGCTGTCAAACGATTAATCATGATTAATCGCATGCAAAATAAAAGTTTGTGTTTACTTAACGTGTATGTACTGTGTATATTAATTATGTACAAATGCATACATACATACATACATACATGTATTTTAAAAAATATTAATGTATATGCATATATATATATATATATATATATATATATATATATATATATATATATATATATATATATATATATATATATATATATATATATATATATACACACACACATACACACACACACATCATATTTTATATTATTTATCAAATATTTTATATATAAATGTAACATTTTTCTTACATATATACATGCATGAGTGTGTGTTTATATACACATAATATATATACACAGTACATAAATCATACAAATAAACTTATTTTGGATGCAATTAATCGCGATTTATCAGTTTGACAGCACTAATTCTATTACAAAACATTCCTTATTAATGTTTAGACACTTTTTATCTGCTTTTAGATACTTAAAGCACAATGTAAAAGATTTTTGGAAATTGTAAAATAAAAGAATTACCACTATTCAGTATTTTGAATTCAGAAATTCATGTTAAATTCAATGTTTGTATTTGAAATTTTCTAGCAATCTCTCAGTAAAAGTTGTTTCAGAAGAAAATTTAATTAGTATCTTTGTTTACCGTTTTGTACATTTTGTTCTAATTTAAATTAAATAAAATAGGTATCAGTAATTGAGAAAATTCATTGGCTTCAATTAATAGAAAATGCTATAATTTCAAAGTGCAAAGTTGGCATGAAATTAATTACATTTACGCTTTATGCCCATCTGATATCAAACTTAATACACACAAGATTCAAAACCTTAACTGATCAGTTCAGAAATGATATTGTTAGTAATTTATGCACTCTCTGCCCTCTGACTTTAGAACCTGAGAACTTCAAAGTTAAATAGAACTACCAACACTGCACAAATGAGATCAGCCAAGCATTTTCCCTTCGTGCTCTTTTCCTGGCAGACAGATCATTTGTTTGGATAAGTCTATTGTCTAAATTGAAAGAAAGACTCACAGAGTGCAGCTCAGTGGTTGAGGCACATAACTAAAGGAGGAAATACACAAACACATTCATGCGCACACACATCCAAAAGGTTCCAACATTTGCATTTGCTAATGAACGAGCGAACAGATTGAACAGGTGCGATAGAGCACCGTCTGTCCGGACGCATCCTTTAGTTCTTCCTTACCTGGCACCAATGATGTCCTTCTTCGCCAGATCAATGCCAGCAATGACCTTGACACGAAGAATACGAGATTCATTCTGAAAAACATGACACACACAGGAAAAAGACCATCATGAATAAATCAATACCTCAATACAACAAAAACTGCCTTGTAGCCTAAATTTACGCTGAGTCCAAGTCGTGAGAGCATCCTAATTTCACCTCCAGGGGAAGATGAAAAAGAAGCATCTTAAAGAAATTAGACTGAAGCGGAAGCCAAGAAAGCTTTTGTGTTGATGGACACGAAACGGAACTGTATTAATGGTATAGCGCCTTTTAGAAATAAACTCCTCTGGGAGCTATAAACGAAGGCTTTTGGATCCAGCACACCACTATTTTGCACAGTTTATTGTCTTATGGCTGAATAAGGTGAACCAAACTTCTCAGCCTGGCCTTGAAAAGCACTTCAGCAATAGATAGGACCACCATTTCACGACTCCCACTCTGCATAAGTGCGTCCCGCCCCCAACATCACCTCGGCCTGCATTCAATAGCCATTCATGCTGCTCACGATTACACAATGAGCATCTTATTCACCCTCTCGGCTTTTGAAGCTCACCAGTCCAGAAATGACGCACTGTAGAGGGTAAGAAAGGCCCTCTTCTCCTCACTTTACCCACTTCTGCTTTCTGAAATTCCCTTTCTATTTATGTCTGACAGTCTGCATTACCACAAGCCATGCATCATTCGTGCAGCCACGGCAAACAACAACAACAGGCAGTATGATGGTTTGTATTTATTGTGCCTGTCGTTTTTGACCTAATTATTACAGAACAAATACATTTTGGATGAGATGAGAGTAGTTGTTATATGCTGACAGGTACTAGAGTGTTACTGTCATCCCACTGGGTGGCTCAGACTGATAGATCTGAGCTTTTCATATAATAAAATGCAAATAGAGACTTTCTTTGCAGAAAGCCACTATTTGGTATTAAGAAAATTAAGTTTAACAATTTGTGAGCCATTTCTATTTTTTGGGGAAGTGTGACATAGCTCATGTTATTTATTTACACATTTTTTAAGCAATTTCAGCATCTAAAGGACTCACTGCAAAAATAAAAAATAAATTAATAATTAATTGAAAATAATCCTATAATACACTACTGCTGAAAAATTTGGAGTCATTAAGTTTTTTTTAAATAAATGAATACTTTAAATGCACAAAGATGCATCAAATTGATCAAAAGTGATATTAAAATAAATGTATCATTTTACAAATTACTTCTTTTTCAAATAAATCATGTTCTTTGGAACTTTCTAACCATCAAAGAATCCTGTAAATTACGGTTTTCCTGTTTTCAAAATTGATCAGCATATTACAATGATTTCTGAAGGACCATGTGACACTGAAGACTGGAGAATACAGAAACTGTAGCTTTGCCAAATTACATTTTAAAACCAAATAGAAAAAAGTTATTTTAAATTGTAATAACACTTCAAAATATTGCCATTTTTACTGTATTTTTGATTAAATAAATGTTTTTTTGTTTTTTTGGCTTTAATTTTTCTAGGCCCTAATTAATCAAAATGCATGTCTAATTAATTGAAATCATGAAACGTACACAATTTAACTGCAGTGCATTAAAAGTTTATCAATTTTTTTTTTTCTTAATTTTTAAGGCCCAATGAAATAAGTTTTTTTTTTTTTCTCAAATTCAGTTTTATTTATTTATTTATTTTTACATTTTAATGGTTTCATTAATTTTTAATGATCAAAAGCATGTCGAATTAATTAAGAATTAATTTATTATTACTTTACTTGTTTTTTTTTAATTAGAAATAGTATTTTGTATTTACATTTTTCTGGTAAACATTCCTTAAAAATATATTTATATATATTTTAATGATAATTTTATTGGTAGTTGTAGTACTATTACTACATTAAGTAGTATATTTCTGTTACTTTCCTTCAACGTTAAACCTAACTTTTATTTTGACAGTTATTTTGACATTTAAGTTTAGTGAAACCACGTGTCTGTGCCATTCATTCAAACAGAGAAATACGCAAAACATGCAGGATTCATATTTAAATATTATTTTTGTGGCTTAATGTTCACATATTATACAGTTATACAGTAAATTCAATTTTTATGACTAGATTCTGCAATTCTGTCCACATTTTCCGCATTGTGGAAATCATAGGGCCCTATAAATGCAATTTGTTAAGCAATCTTTTGCCTTCAAAAATATAAAAAATAAATAAATATTACATCCCCAAACTTTTAAAAGGTGTGTACAATATATGGACAAGCATTTCAGAGGCAAAGCAAGTTTCTCATTTGACAAAAATGATCATTTTACCTTTGGAATATGAACTGCTCACAATAAGAACAAATAGTTCCAAGTTTTTTAGTTTGCAGGCACCATACAAGACAGTTTTTACAGAACCTTACATCATTTTGAACTTTTCTTAAACGGACATTCCAGGACATCAAGGGAAACCAGTGACAGTTTGCACATGAAAAAGCTCATTCTCTCATACCACATTAAAGACACTCCCTCATCCAGGTCCATAATGTTACCCTCTCCCTAATCACACCGCCAGAACTTGTTGCATTACGACACAACTTTCTAAAATAAACTGCCAAAGAAAGAACAGCACTAGACTTCAACTCCAATCACTCCTATAAAATAACCAATACAATTCTGAGCTCAAGTTCAGCACTAGTCCAGTTTGACAACAAATCTGGACAACAGAAACTCCAAACATATTTAAACAGAAATCGCAATAGCACTGACCTAAGCTTTAAGACAAGTAAACAATTTGAAAGGCGATAAATTAAATTTAAACCAAAAATTCATGTTCTTTTTTTGCAGGTTGTTTTGAAAAGAAAGCATCTCACATGAAAGAACTGCAAATGCATGTTTGAATGTACAAATACACACACTACTGACCCTTGCAATGAATTATAACAATTTAATAATACAAAAAAACCCTTTCCTTTGAGACTTAACTTAAACTGAAGCTCTCAGATAATACTTGACACAGCAGCACTCATTCCCGCTTGTAATTACGGTTATTTCCTTCAATGTCCTTCCATTCTCTAATTGAGGTTAAAAGATAAATACCACAGAAGGGCAAGCAAGACCTAGAGTTACAAAGCCGCCTTCCGTTCTGACTTGATTCATTCAATTGCCTACTTTACACGCTCCAGACACTTGAGGAGATGAATTAGTCGGCCAGAGATGATGGCTAGGTTTGGTCCATTAGCGGAAATGATAACTCATTGGTATTGCTGATGAAGGCCTGGGCCGTTGTAGAAGGACTAGAAGAGGACGCGAGAAACCACAAAAAAAATAAATAAAAATGAAAAGCAGTTCTTGTAACATTATAAATGTCTTTACAGTCACTTTCGATCAATTTCAATTTCATGCACCCTTGCAAATTACTAGTTTCCTTAAAAAAAAAAAAAAAACACACCAAGAAATTAAATAAAAAATGTATTGAATGAGAGATGCTGTTTGCATCTTTATTATTTCTGCTTTATTGTTTATTTCATGCATTATTCATATCAAAATATATTATATAGGCATTAACTCAGTTTAATATTTTACTAATTTAATGAGCTGGCATCTTTGTTAATTTACAAAAAATGATGATAATTCGTGGATATTTAAAAATGTTCGCTGGTAGCGTATTCATTCTGATGTAATATTAACGGTCGCCTGAGGGCGCTCTACGACCACTGGCATGTTACACTGCTCGGGAGAGTTTCAAGATACTACAAACAATAAATACATAAAATTATGAACATGTAATTAATGTATGTTTATTTTTGTTGACAGTATTTTATGTGACCAATATGTTTTTCGGAACAGCTCCAAGTCTCATGCGAAGTGTAACGTTATACGTCACCGTCCGAACTCGTTCACTTCATTTCGTTCACTCCTTCTGATATAGACCACTCAACGGCCATTCACTAGATAGGGATTAGTGAATGAGTGAACGAGTGAGCGATTTCGGACACAGCTTTAGTCTTTGCCAGCAGGTGGCGCTTATGGAACAGGAGTGAGATTACGTTTCTATGGTTACCGCCGTAAACAAAGCAGCGCCCTGCTTATGAACGCAACTTTAAATACATCATACATGGGCAAATGAAAAGAAAATGCCATGTAAACTTTTCTTAAAACAGCCAGTTCCCCTCACAGTTACATTCACATAAACCACAGTTCCAATATTTAGGATAATATTTCGCGCATAGTGCACCGTGATCTTGGTCTGCCTGCTACAGTATTTTTTTTCTTTTTGCGTTCGTCTTTAGCGTCTTTGGCCTCTGTTAACTGATGTCTAAAGAGTTCGTAATATTTCCACACACATGACATTTTGAAAGAAGCAGTTCGTGTGCAAGCCCGGAATAAGAGATCAGTTGAAATATGTCCGGTCGATCGGTGCATCTGTCTCCACTGTATAAATTAAGCATGTATTGATCATTGTTAAAGCTACAAAGCTAATACTTTTGTAGGCTATTTGTCCGTCAGAGACGCATCTCTCTGTGATCGCTTAAAATTGTAAATTATCAAGGATAAAAAAACACGTGCAAATGATAAACTTTCGTGACGACACGGCAGTGGCATATTCGTCAACTGCCCCAAGCGTCTTTCACGCTGGCCCCGGGCCACCAGGCACTCCTTATTGTCGAGCCCTGATATAGATAGATATATATATACACATACACACACACACACACACACACACACACATTATCTCCCTGGAGTAACGTGACCTTAAATGTCTTGTTCCAGAACAAAATGGTTGATGGATCAAAATTTGAGCCTACAATCATTTGGTTACCAGCTCACAAGGTTCACCACCAGGTTACGTCAGCCACAACAAACTCCAACGATAAGTTGACTGTAAACATCAGCAAAGAACCCATGCAATCAAAATAAAGTGGTATGTTTACCACGTCAACAAAACTGTACCGTCTCAATTCGCAAAGTCTATAAATAAGGAATAGCTTTGCAGCGACCCTACGTAACATGTTTGACTGATACAATAATAAAGTTTCAGGGCTGCAGCTGATTTTGTTTTGCACTGACGTAAGATGGCAGGAAAGTATTACTCAGGCTGTGACTGTCAAGCTGGATAATTAGGATTAAGATTCCACGAGCCTCTTGGAGAGTCGAAGCTCTGACTGGCTTCCTGTGCACACCCAGCGATTAGTTCAATGACAGGTTTGGTATTTCCAAGTAATATATCATCAGGTCTCAAGTGGGAAACCTTGGTCTGCTGGGGTCGTTCTAATGGGAGGGCTGCAATACAATATTGTCTTAAATGCCATTTAAACAACAGTACAAAACGTTAGCAGTTCCCAGGAGCAAGACAAAAATATTGACGGTTCACAGTCAAATCGCTGCTTTTATTTTAATCCATCGTTCTAAGTATATGCAAATTCATTAGAACACAAAGTTTGATTCCTGTGATGCAAAGCTGAATTTTCAGCATCATTACTCCAGTCTTAAATGTCACATGATCCTTTAGAAATCTTAAAATCTTAATGATTTAAAGGTATTGTTCACCCAAAAACGAAAGTTACCCCATGAATTGCTCATTCTTAAGCCATCCTAGGTGTAAGTGACCCTGGACCATAGGGATGTGACGACATCTCGTGACGATATCCTTGCAAAACATTTTGCAGTGTTTACATTAAAGCTGCACGATGATTAATCCTTAAAATATCAAGATCTCGATTCAAACACCCACGCGATCTTATTCCTGAATGACAACGATTTAGCTATGTCTATTAGGACTGCTTCACATCGCGAGTGTCAGTGGAGCGTGAGAAACATGTTTTGTCGCTGCCCATGTTAATGAATCAGAGGGTCGGGGTAAATGTGAAAGCAGAAAGATCAACAAAAACAGTCTTTTCAACCACATTATAATCATTATTTCTGTTACAGACATTTAAATAACAGAAGTACTGGGATAAAAGTTTATAGTTTGGGTATAAACACTTACTGTCTACAGTAGCGATCAAAACGAAAGTATCTTAACACTTGTATTTATAGTAACGCTTATCCTCTTCCGCCAGGAGGTGGCGGCAATTGCCCGTTTAAAAAAAGTATGTCACTGAATCATTCATTCACGAGATTTCAATAGTCAAACAAGTCTTAATGAAGTGAGACACTGAGTCCTTCATTGAATGTTTTTTTTTTAATTAATATGTTTTTAAAAGACTTGAACAGTTTGTCAGAACCACTAGTAATAAATAACATTTTTTTGTTTAGTTTCAGTTTCCAAATTTTTTTGTTCTCCAGAATCGTGAGAGAATCATGGTCTCCAATTTATTAAAAACAACTGGGATTCTCAATTTATCCAGAATCATGAAGCTCTTGTTTAAATGTTGTTTATTACTGCATATAATTCATTAAAATGGAAGTTTAATTTCATAAAGTTCAACATGCACCTACATTTTTTTGCATTTTGTCTTTTTCAGTTAAATAAAAGACTATTTTCCCTATGTATTTTATCATTGAGGATTTCTTAAGAAAAGTTTAAAAATCTTTCTCCTGAACCCAGCCTCGTGTCTCATCTCGTCTCGTGAGATAAGTGTCTCGTTACACCCCTACTGGACCACAAAACCAGTCATAGGGGTCATTTTTTCCATCTAGAACCTGAATAAATAAGCTTTCCATTGATGTATGGTTTGTTAGGATAGGACAATCTTTGGCCGAGATACAACTATTTGAACATCTGGAATCTGAAGGTGCAAAAAAAAAAAAAAAAAAAAAAAAAAAAAAAAAAATTCAAGATATTGAGAAATTCACCTTTAAAGTTGTCCAAATAAAGTTCTTAGCAACGCATACTACTAATCAATCTTTACTTAATATTCTAATGATTTTTGGAATTAAAGAAAAATCGCTCATTTTGACCCATACTATGTATTTTTGGCTATTGCTATAAATACACCAGTGCTACTTTTGACAGTTTTTGTGGTCCCAAATATCCATAAGTATCGTACATATTGCTTGAGAGTGAGTAAATCATGGGGTAATTTTAATTTTTGAGTGAACTAGCCTTTTAATGCTCAAAAAATGTTGAGAACAGTTTTGCTGCTTAATATTTTTGTGGTAACCATAATACCTTTTTTCAAAATTCTCTGATCAATAGAAATTTCAAAAGTGCAACATTTATTTACTTATTTGAAAAAAAAAAAAAAAAATTAGTAACATTATAAATGTCTTAATGCTCATTTTTAATCAATTTAATGCATATTTGCTGAACACTGGTATTAATTTTTTTCAAAAAATGTACTCAAATAAATACAAGCTCTTCCACTGTTTGCATGATAAACTTACAGACACATAAACATTCAGATGGATGTCTTTGCTTTTTCGAACTTTGTCACTAACATTGCACTTCAAAGATGGCATATAAAAGTAAAAATAGTAGTGCTGTGCAACGATTAATCGTGATTAATCACATCCAAAATAAAAGTTTTTGTTTACATAATATATGTGTGTGTACTGTGTACATTTATTATGTATATATAAATACACACACATGCATGTATATATATATATATATATATATATATATATATATATATATATATATATATATATATATATATATATATATATATATATATAAAAAGTATCTTTATATATTAAATATATTTAATTAGGGCTGTCAAACGGTTAATCGTGATTAATCACATCCAAAATAAAAGTTTCTGTTTACATACTATTTGTGCATGTACTGTGTAATTTATTATGTATACATAAATACACACATATACATGTATATATTAAGGAAAAATATTTTAGATTTATATGTTAAATATTTAAATTCATTTATAATATATATATATATATATATATATATATATATATATATATTTTTTTTTTTTTTTTTTTTTTTTTTTTTTTTTTTTAAATATATACACATGTATGTTTGTGTATTTATATATACATAATAAATATGTAGAGTAAACATACATATAGTATATAAACATGAACTTTTATTTTGGATACGATTAATCGTGATTAATCATTTGACAGGCCTAATTTATATATAATATTAATTATGTAAATAAACAAAGACACGTAAATATTTTCAAAACATATACTGTATGTGTTTGTATTTATATATACAGTACACACACATATATATTATGTAAACAAAAACTTTTATTTTGGATGCGATTATTCACGATTAATCATTGCGCAGCACAAAAAAAAAAAAAAAAAAATACCTTTAAAATGTTTCAATACCTCTGAACTAACTATTAAATATCTGATCAGGGTTGGATTGTCCCGAAACCAGTACAATTACACAGCTTTGCCTTAAGAGCAATTAACAGATTAGCCATTCAGGAAACCCAGCGACTGGTTGATTTTGAAAATGTATTGTTTGGCACATCTCAAGTACGGGCTTCTATACACTTACTAAGGTCTATCACAGAAACCATATAACAGCGAGTTCTCCTATTCTGAGATGGTCTATAAATGTCATTCATAAGCGCTCAGATACAATTCATAGCTCTATGCTCCCACTGCACAGTGTTATTATTAAAGGGCTTCTCACATTACACATTGACCGTTTTTAACCTGGCTAAACACCCAGATTTCCAAAGCATTTCTATAGATGCTTCCATCAGCAGTTACATAATCAAGACTGCTGAGCTTAGTGGAAGCATTTGGCGTTCATATCAATGGCGTTCATAATGTTATGGCACCCGGTTTCGTCAGAACAAGTCTGCCTTAATAAAAGGTTTTACTGTAAGTGCCTCTAAGCATGTCATCATGCTCATTTCGCAAAACAGTTTTAAGGTGCCCTGAGGTATGTCAAACTACATCGCAACAAACAGGAAATGAGAAACCTGCACGTGGCATTGATGAAACAGGCGAGTGTGAAATTAGAATTCTGCCCAGCAGGCCATTAACAATATCATTTATGATGCACTTGAATTGATTTTTGAATTTGACTTCCAGAACAACAATTTACAAATAATGTACTCACCCCCTTGTCATCCAAGATGTATGTGTCTTTCTTTCTTCAGTCGTAAATAAATTATGCTTTTTGAGGAAAACATTTCAGGATTTTTCTCCATATAATGGACTGATATGATGCCCCGATTTTGAACTTCCAAAATGCAGTTTAAATGCAGCTTCATATGATCCCAAATGCAGTTGTAAATGATCCCAGGCGAGGTAGAAGGGTCTTTTTTAGTGAAACAATAGGTTATTTTAAAAATAATACAATTTATATACTTTTTTTAATGTCAAACGCTCATCTTGTCTTGCTCTCCCTGAAGTCTGTGTATTCTGGCTCAAGACAGTTAGGGTATGTCGAAAAACTCTGATTGCATTTTCTCCCTCAACTTCAAAATCGCCCTATATCGCTGTTTTACCCTTTTTGTTAAAGGGGTCATCGGATGCTAAGTTCACTTTTTCATGTTGTTTGAACATTAATGTGTGTTGGCAGTGTATGTAGAAATCTACCCTATAACGATAAAAATCCATGCAGTGGTTTTTAATTATTCTGTAAAAATAATATCCCCTTTTTCAAATCGAGCTATTCTCAGATGCCCGTTGCTGTGGCGTCACACCGACAGAGGCCACTCCCACGATAGTTGATTGACATGAGAGTCTTACCTCAGATCAGCTGTAATAGTCGACGTCCCCACTGTTTCCATGCGGAGCAGGGATGTAAGTTAGACAAGAATATCTCCGATTGAGCTATTGAGGTCTGGTCGGCATTTACTCCTGACATATGAGCCACTGAAGATAAAGTGGATTACGTTTGTTTGTGAAGGGAATGCTCCTCCCGATCTACATATATCCGTCTATGTTCACGCGAATCATTCGTGATTCAGCTTCACCTACAGCAGAAGTGAGTATAAGGGTTTTTTATGAATCTTTGCGATCGCCTTTCCTAATAACGTGATAGTTAACAAGTTCAGCGGCTAAATGTGGCTAAAGTAAACAGGCTCGTCAATCCACAGAGAGAAGAGAGGGGTGGGGCGAGCAGAACTCATTTGCATTTAAAGGAACAATCCACTCAGAATGAGATGATTTTTGCAGAGCTCATTTTGGCAAGGTAAAAAGGGTGCTGTTTTACACTACCATTGAGAATTTTTAACCAAAGTATATTATAGACTTTTCATTAAGACCCTAAAGAATCATATCAACTTGATTGGGCATCCGATGACCCCTTTAAGGGCGTTTGATCTTTGCATGTTCACTTTGCAAAGACTGAGTCGGAACTTCTGCAGCAATGTAGGATGATTTTGAAATGGTTTTTGAAGTTGAGGGAGAAAATACGATCAGAGTTTTTCGACATACCCTAACTGTCTTGAGCCAGAATACACAGAGTTCAGGCAAGAGCAAGACAAGACGAGCGTTTGAGGTTAAAAAGTATTTAAAATGTATTTTTTTTAATGAAAATAACCAATCGTTTCGCTAGATAAGACCCTTCTTCCTCGGCTGGGATCATTTAAACTGCATTTTGGCAGTTCAAACTCGGGGCACCATAGCAGTCCATTATATGGAGAAAAATCCTGAAATGTTTTCCTCAAAAAACACAATTTCTTTACGACTAAAGAAATAAAGACATGAACATCTTGGATGACTAGGGGATGCGTACATTATCTGTAAATTGTTGTTCTGGAAGTGGACGTCTCCTTTAATTCCTATGATAGCAAAGCTGAATTTTCTGCATCATAACCCCAGTCTCAAATTATTCTAATATACTGATTTGCTGCTCAAGAAACATTAAGTTTGCAAATTCAAGATTCCCTTTAAACAACATACTTTATCCCAGATTGCTCTATGGGATACGTTGGGATGGGGGAAAAACAGTCCAGATTTGACCCGTAGCGCCCCTGACCTTCTGTAAGCATGCGGCTGCTATGTGCGGAATGCTTAATTACGGCCTATTGTCTCATTCTACTTGGTAACTCGGTTACTCTTCGAATTGCACACAGAATTCAACACACTTTCTAAATCTGATGCCAAGGCATTCCATGCACAGAATTCCAAATTCTAAAATTCCATCAAACACCATTAAATAGATGCCACATTCCAAAATATTAAAGAACAAGCGCTTCTCTGTTCTCGTGATCCTTTCCCACTTAGAGTTAATGGACACAAATTGAAAGGCTTTTTGTATCAAACACTTCAAATGTAAAAATCTAAAAGCTGACCTTGCCTGTAAAAGAGAGAGTGCAGTGCACTCTTATTCAAAATGGACAATGAGACAGAACAGCATTTCAAACAAACAAGAGAGTATCGTTCAATTTAAATAACTAAAACTAAAAACATCCCATTTCTGATTTCTGGCTGCCATCAAAATAGAAGTGCACTATTTGAGTGCTTGCATAATGCCACTTAGGGATAAATAAAGCAGTACATCTATCAAAAGAGGAAATTGCTTTATATTTGACACAGTAATGGTAGATTTGTGGCATCTGGCTGTGGTGTAGCATTCCTAGGTTCCTGGGTTTTCTAATTACATCTTGGGACCTCAGCACAGAAGCATGTCGCACGGATTGAGAAAACATGATTCGGCTGCAACTACAGCTCATGTATTTTTAATGAAGATGATGTGACAGCATGTCGCTGTATCACATTCCACGCTCATGATGCTGAGCGTGTGAGTGCGTAATCGAGTAAACGCTTGCATGTCCTCCCTCAATGTAAAACAGACGTATTTTAACACACCCACAGGCCAAATCATCAGATATAATGGTGCCTAGAAGGCTTTTTCTTTGACAACCTACTCTGCTGTTCATATACCGTAATACACATCCAACCTATAAGTTGAAGGCTTGCACATGAGTAATAATGATGTCATGTGATGATCAACAAGCAGATTCAACCTTCTAGCTAAGTGCTAATCAGACTCTTTATTTAAATTTTTTTATCTGGTCACTCCCATAAAAATTACTAAACAATGTATGCATAAAACATTTAATATTTACATACTATACAGTACCTTAATTTCATACAAGTACCAACATGCTTTTGTATTCAAAAAAACAACAGCAATCAGCATGTTAGAATGATTTCTGAAGGATCATGTGACACTGAAGACTGAAGTACTGTCTGCTGAAAATTCAGCTTTGCATTACAGGAATAAATTAAATTTTAAAATGGATTCAAATAAAAAAAAAAAAACAACACCATAATATTTCACAATATAACGGTTTCATTGTGAATATAAGAGACTTCCAGAAACATTTTAAAGTTCTTACAGACACTAAACCTTTATACACTACCTGTCAAAAGTTTTTGAACAGTTAGATTTTTTTTTTTTTTTTTTTTTTTTTAAAGAAGTCTCTTCTGGTCACCAAGCCTGCATTTATTTGATCCAAAGTACAGCAAAAACAGTAAAAGTTTAAAATATTTTTACATTTTAAAATAACTGTTTTCTACTTGAATATATTTTAAAATGTAATTCTTCATGTGATTTCAAAGCTGAATTTTTAGCATCATTACTCTAGTCAAATGATCCTTCAGAAATCATTCTAATATTCCGAACTGGTGATCAACAAACATTTTATTATTATGTTGAAAACAGCCGAGCAGAATTTTTTCAGGTTTCTTTGATGAATAGCAAGTTCAGAAGAACAGCATTTATCTAAAAAAAAAAAAAAAAAATGAAAAGCTGTAACATTATAAATGTCTTTATCATGACTTTTGATCTATTTAAAGCATTTTTGCTAAATAAAAGTATTATTTCTATAATTTCTTTCCCCCAAAAAAATAAAGTTATACTGACTCCAACTGTACTGAATGGCATAGTGTATAATGTTACAAAAGCTTTTTATTTCAGACAAATGCTGATCTTTGGATCTTTCTATTCATCAAAGAATTCTGAAAAAATGTACTCAACTGTTTTAAATATTGATGATAATAATAAAAAGGTCTCTTGAACAGCAAATCAGCATATTAGAATGATTTCTGAAGGATCATGTGACACTGAAGACTGGAGTAATGATGCTGAAAATTTTGCTCTACATCACAGGAATAAATAATATTTTAAAACATATTCAAATAGAATGTGGCTATTTCTAATAGTAAAACTACTTCACAATATTGCTGCTTTTGCTGTACTGTGGATCAAATAAATGCAGGCTTGGTGAGCAGAAGAAAATGCTTTAAAAAAACATTAAAAATCATACTGTTCAAAAACTTTTGACCGGTAGTGTATATGATAAACGTCGGTCAGCAATTCATCATGCATGCCTAATCTATACAGGGTTATCCGATAAATCTGTAATACAACTCGACAGAAATAAAACACATGGGGGTCTAAAATTCCACAAGAGTTCTGTCAATAAAAGGTCTATCGGAATTGCCAGACTGTTCCTACGGGAGAGCTTGTCATTCCTGTGTACAGACCGTGTCTTGGGAACTGAGATCTATAGGAGCGGAAAGGCACGATCAAGCCTAGCAAAGAGACAAGAACTCAGGGAACAAGTGATGGGATCCCACAGGACTGAGAAAATGTTGTGTGCTAAACAGACCCGCTGACAGGGCTGAGTCCCAGCCAACTTGACGGATGCTTGTCGCATACTAATGAAGCGACGCATGTTGTCTGTGTGTGGTGTGTGCCTGCATGTATCGTGGAATGATTTGGGAAAAATCACACCAACATGAGGGTTCTTTGAGGAGAAAATAATGGTGATAATCCAATAACTTACATCAAGATCCTATGTAGTATAGTAATACTGTTTAAATTCAACTACAACGAAAATGGCTAAAATAAACCAACAACCCTAATATGAAGTACCACTTGTGTTAAGGGCCATTCACACTAGATATGTTTACATGTCTCCAAATAATGTTTATAATGGGATTGACGGGACTAAATAGATTGGATTTTGATTGGATCGAAAGAAATGGTGTAGATCTGAGATAATCTGATGGAAAAACATGGGGGAAAAAAGGCTGTGTTTTTTCTCCATAAAGGACTTCAATGGTGGCCAGCGGGTTGAAGGTCCAATTTGCAGTTTCAATGCAGCTTCAAAGGGCTCTACACGATCCCAGCCGAGGAATAAAAGTCTTATCTAGTCAAACGACTGGTCAGTGGCTAAAAAAATAAAAATGAACTGCTTTTTAACTACAAATGCTCAACTGGAACTAGCTCTGCAATGCGCATGCGTGACTTCACGCATTACGTAATCACATTGGAAAGGTCGCGTGTGGTTAGTTCTTCGTCTGTGTACTTCGGTTCAAAAAGGTAGGGTAGGGCAAAAAACTCTGTCTCATTTTCTCCTCAAACTTCAAAATCATCAGATATCATTGTTTTTTTACTGTTTGGTTTTCTTTGCACGTTCGCTTTGTAAACACTGGGTCAGTACTTCTGCCTATGTTATGCGTGGCCTTTCCAATGTGACTATGTAATGCGTGAAGTCGAGCTAGTGCAAGACAAACATTTGTGATCAAAAAGTATACTTTTTTTTTTTTTTTTTGACTGATCGTTTTGGTAGAAAAAAAAAACTTTTTCCGGGGATGGAATCATGTAGAGCCCTTTAAAGCTGCACTGAAACTGCAATTTGAACCTTCAACCCGCTCGCCACCACTGAAGTCCACTATATGGAGAAAAATCCTGAAAAGTTTTCCTAAAAAACTTAATTTCTTTGCGACTAAGAAAGAAAGACATGAACATCTTGGATGACATGGGGGTGAGTACATTATCAGGAATTTTTTTTTTTTTTTTTAAATTTTGGAAGTGACCTAATCTTACAACCTTCTAAAGTCTTATAATTTATGAAATGATCAGTGGAGAACACTGTATATATACTAAATATTTGCTAAAAAAAAAAATTCTTCATATACGTCATCAAGGCAAAAATGGTATTTATGCTTACAACAGCTCAGATGACATTATCGGAATGATTTTTTTTTTTTCAGGAAAATTATTTATTTTGTTATAACTAATGCACATGCAAATGAACATGTGAATCAGACACACAGACAATTCATAAACAGAACATCAGAATCTGACTAAAATCGGACTGAATTCATTATGATTGACAAAAATTGGTGCATGTAAGTTACCTTCCTGTGACAAGCAACAGAGAAAATTAGAGATAACAAAGTTAAGCAGACCACAACTTTACGCTTAAAGGGGTCATCGGATGCCCATTTTCCACAAGTTGATATGATGCTTTAGGGTCTTAATGAGAAGTCTTTATAATACTTTGGTTAAAATTTCTAAGTGGTAGTGTAAAAATCAGCCCTTTTCAGAGCGAGCCATTCTGTTGCATTTGCATTTAAATGCTAATGAGCTCTGCTCACCCCACCTCTCTCTACTGTGCGATGACGAGCTGGTCTGCTTACTTCAGCCACAAAACTTGCTAACTAGCACATTATCAAAAAAGGCGATTTGCAAAGATGCATAAAAACCCTTTTACTCATTTCTGCTGTAGGTAAAGCTGGATCATGAATGATTTGTGCGAACAAAGCAGCATTTATGTAGATCGCTCTGTGCATTTCCTTCTAAAACGAAGTAACGTTAATCTTCTGCGTCTTCAGCTGCTCAAAGATGTCAGGAGTAAATGACGACTGCTATTTTCATTATTACGTCCAACAACAAAACATATCAATCGGAGACTGCACTGGAGTCGACACAATGGCGTTCGGACTGTTACAGCTCAGTCAGGGCAGGTCTAAGGTAAGACGGCCTTGTCAGTCAACTATTGTGGGAGCGGCCTTGGTTGGTGTGACGTCACAACTACAAGAAGCTGAAAATGGCTCGTTTTGAAAAAGGGATATTACTTATAAAGATTAAAAAAAAAAAACATTTGGTGAATTTTTATCATTACACACTGCCAACACACATTTACATTCACCCTTTTAAGAAAAGTGAGAATGTGCCGACTTCCAAGGAACACACAGCAACTCGCCAGCCTCCAACTATCTCCAAGCAGACATGGTTAATGCACAAGTTGATAATGAGAAAAAGAAAAACATCAGCCCATTTATCAATCTGTGACTAGAAAACACTAAAAGTCATTATATAACAGAAGTAGGAAAAGATCTTTTCTTCTGTATTGCAATGTACATCTGAGTGAAATGTATTACCAGAAAAAAAAAAAAAAAAGTAGGATGAGAAACTGGTTCTACCCATCAGTTGTTGATTAGATAGAGGCAGATCTAAATCCAAGGCTGCAGTCATAAATTGGCTTTTGTACAAAATGACTTTAAGTGGACTAGAAGTCCTGCATACTTAACTAGAAAAGTCTGTTGTCTCACAAAAACAAACTAAATAAAAAAAGAGCCTCTAAAATGCATTTAGGAAACAGATAGGGTAATTTTTCATTTTATTCTGATCTTAATCAAATCAAGTTTACACACATCAGGAGAACTTCCTCAGAAAGTGAATCAAGGATTGTTCAGTCTTTCTCCTGCTGTTTAACATCCAAACACAAGCATACTTTGATCACCCACCGTTTAACCTGTTGATTAACATCTAGCCATAGTAACATTCCTCTCTCTGTTTACATTAAACATATCAAGACCCGTAAAAAAAACACTGCAAAAATTATTAATTAACCTACTCCTAGGTTTGGGTTTGGACTAAAAGTTCCTCAGTACTTTTCCACACAAGAACCTGGTATGCTATACGTGCTAGGTCACATATCTTTATAGAAATTGCTGACTGGCGAATTTAACATGATACAGACTTAAATAAGTACCTGCTAACTTGTACTGACAATAATGCTTGACTCAGATCTCTCCTTTGGACTCAAATATCAAAGCCTAGCCTACATTTAAAAAAAAAAAAAAAAAAAGAAAAAAAACTTCACTGATATTTACACCTATGAACACACGTGGCCTTTAACTATATCACCATCAGCATTAAAAACTAAAGACAGATTTAGCATGCCAGAAAAAGAAGCGTTAATGACTAAAAAAGGCATAAGCAGGGATCCAAATGAATCATAGGCAAACACCTGCATCCTAAGGCAGTCCTCAAGACAGTTGACCTGAATTTTCAGGGGTTACACTAGGCCCTGTTATGACAAACAACATGGTGTTGTGGTTGCTGTTGTAACATCTTTAGAAGCAACGTAACACTGGTTTCACCTGGTAACTACAGATAAATCTTGATTATGATCCATTCATCTTTGGCCCACATGGTTTCTTTAAGGCAGTATTATGAATACTGTATATGTAGTGCTACAAATAACATTGTATTACTCATACAGAATAAAAAAAACACCCATCATTCATCCAATTATACTGTCAGTGACAATAATAACAACATCCAAAAGTATCTCAATTATAGTACAGCATAAAACAAACCCAGAAATCTTGACATATCACCCTGATATTTGACAGGTGGGCTGTCAATCATAGAAATCAGCACATTTTGCATTAGATTACCTAAATATCAATAGCATTTCGTATTAACAAGGGAAATATAAGGATCTGATGACTTCTATTGCATTTCCTAACTCTAGATGTCTGACTGAGTCTTATGGAAATGTGGGAAGAACAAAATGATGGCCAGTATTGGCATTTACAGACTGACTAACCGTCATATTCATATTTGTAATACTAAAATAATTCTCTTAGATCTAACAAAATTAATCCTGATAATTTGTCACAACGGAAATCCACTGAAAACTGAAACCAGGTTATGAAAAACAATAAACATACAATATTAATATGGTGGGAGACATGCACTGTCTTAAAGATGGTATAGTTTAGCAAAAACAGTACTTACTTCATCTTCTGAAAGTCCATAAATGGGTTCAAAATTCGTAGCCATAAAGCCAAAGAGCAATTTAATACACACATACACAAAAACACACACACTCTCTCGTGTGAAAGCTGGAACAATAGCAAAGTGTGTCCTCCTCCACCTCCTGTGAATGCAAGTTGATCCAAAGCAACGAAGTCTGAGTCCAAAAACGATTATCCTTTTAAACCATATCGTGACAGAAGATGTACGTCCACCGGTTCAATCTCATTTAACGGCTGAAATTCGGTGGGCACACGCTTAATTTCCCCCAACAATATGATTTCCCCTCGTCAAGTGCAAACGGGAATCATTCACTTCCTCTCAGGATCCGAAACACTCCCCGCTGAAATGAGTGACAACTTATCGAGCCAATCACAGCGTCTTCCGAAACTCCGGGAGGACAGACTATCCAATCCGTGTTGATTGAGGGCGGGGCAATGTTGTTGCACTTTTGTGGAGTAATCAGGGATGGGTAGTTTCCTAGATCCCAATATCGGATCTATAAGAACTTGACGTATTATTATATTGCATACATGTCTGTGGATCTGTATGTGGATATTGTGTTAATTAATACTTAGTATCTTTAAATAGCCAGTAATAAGCTGTTTGAATCTTGCAGCTCGTAACATGACTCAAATAGCAGTGCTCTAGCACCCTCTACAGTTACAAGACTAGCATGTGCCAATTTATGATTAACACCCAACACTAGGCAAAGTCCAACTGTTATGCATTATGATTCATCGCCCATGTGAAATAACCTAGAGGGACGGAAGTAAAAAATGTTTTCTGCTAATTTCTGCTGGTATTTTATTGCTTTTGGCTGTTCTACATTAAAGTGAAATGTTTAACAGACTGAAATGAACTTGAGGATCAAACGGGGATATTTTAGAGGTAAAAATTCTGAAAGTGAAAAGTTGAAAAGATTATTAAGTCATTAAATATTTTCCTGGGGGTCACACGGTCTAACAATGTGCCAAAAAGCAAAATAATATGATAATTAAATAAAAATTCTTTAAAAAATTAAATACATTTAATAAAATGATTAATATCAATAATTTGATAAATAAATAAAAAAATACAGTACAATTATATAATTGGTAGTGTTAAAAACTAGTATTTTGAACATAGGGAAAGTTGGATGTTTGTTTTGAGATGCTATTGCCAACTATTTGAAAGAATTTGAGAATTTGTTTAGTGTTGTCAAATCAATTAATCGCAATTAATCAGTCATTTTTATGTATTTATATATACATATAAATATACACAGCACACGCACATATATACACACAAACTTTTATTTTAGATGCGATTAATCACGATTAATCGATTTGACAGCACTAGTAACAACCCTTGCTTCACTTGATGTGAAATTAAACAAATAATAACAAAGACTGTAGAATTATTGATAATAAGGGCTTTTATAGGAGAAAACTGAATTGAGAACTTGAATGCGAGGACACATTTTGTAAGTCAGAAAGTAAATGTATTTTGAGAATGAACCTTTTATGATTTTATCATTAATAACTAAAAAGGATTCCTATTAATTGATTTGTGTAAGAGAAATGTTGTCAGTTTAAGCAAGCATCAAGCATCTCACCATTCAAAGTGTGGTGTATTACATTCAGAGAGCTAAAAAATGCTTTTGTTAAAGCAAAATCTTGTTTAAGGGGTCTGTCAATTGAATCTGTTGCAGTTCAAGAGTTTCAGGGTAGCCAGTGCCATGTTAGAGCCAACTCCAATATGAAAGGAATAGCCATTTCCTTCTAGTGTGTTATTTGTAGGTATCTTGCAATGCATTCCATTGATTTCTTAACACCAGGTCCCCACCCCCCCAATATGTCAGTTTGTGTGACTGAATGTAGCCGTAAAGAGATCTCTAAAACTAACCTTAGCACTGACTTACATTCCCTTGGACACATGCAAATATTAACCGATTGGAAATAAATCCTCTCTGGCTTGTCAGCTCTTGTTATGAACCACAACTCCTAGAGTCAACTAGCATGCTTGAAGGGAGTTCTGCTTTGTTTCACTTATATGGGATTTAGTTTTAACCAGTAACAGCAGTGTCATTGAGACTATTTTTAAAAACTTGAAACACATTTTTCTAGTTCTTGTATTAATAGTAAACCGTTTTATTTGTTTAGATGATAATTCGTCACACAGGGCTAATTAAATGATCTACAATAAAGCTAAACTAAATGGTGACCGCTCATAGCACCTAATGTGAATTTTTATTCCCCTTATCCACTTCATTTTACAACGCGGAAGTAAGCTATTTTCTTTGAATGTAACACGATTCATTAGCCGCTATGCTAAGTAGCTGTGCAGTAAATGGTAAAACTGCACTACAAACCAGTGTGATTATGCTAGTGAATTAAAACCTCATAATAGCAAACACACTAGTTTGAAATATCAAGCATAATTGTCTGCTTTTGTACAGGTAAAATTACTGTAAGCGAATGACACCGGAAGTCTTGCACATTCAAGTTATAAATGTCCGCGCCTGCACTTAGGTTAAAAATACGGATTAGCCTAATAAATGGTTAATTCAGTGTATTTTACTTCATGCAGAAAAGACAAGTTAATATTTCAGAAGTTTCTGTGTGTACCAGTAGATGTCCTCATACTACTGCATAAAAACTTCCTTTGACCTAAATGAGTGGTCAGCTAGGGTTTTACTCGTCAGCTCATAAATAAGTTCATATGACTGGTTAATATCAAATAAAACATTGGCCAAATATACATTTAATTAATTTTAGATACATTATTAAGACTTGGCTTAGTTATTACTTTGCTATTATTGACTTATGAGCGTGACACAACATTAAATATACACTAAAAGCTGTGAGTAATCTTCTGTTAACCTTAAACTACTGAGCTAGAATAAATGTAATGGGTTAACAATAGGCATTATATTCAAACACTGTTGATTTTGTTTAAAAAACAAACAAACAAACAAAAAAAATCCATAGCACAATGTTAACTGTAGTTCCAGATGGGTAGAATTACGTAACATCAAACACTCCACAGGATTTTTTTTTATTTCCTTTTCCCCGCTCCCTCATCCAACCATGAGTGCAAAATTCAGTCTCTGATTGGGAAACAGTTGCTGGAGGGCTTCCGGATGCAGTTAAGGAAAATCTCATCGGTGCCAGAAGCGCAGGTGTGGAAAGTTCTGGAAAGAAGGGCACGAATGAACAAAACCATATTGAGAGACTGAGATGAGATTCATTAGAAGCTGCATTTAATCTTCCTGTTTTTCACACAACAGTTTTTAAGCTCTTCATTATCACACAACCAAACATGTCCCCGTTAATTCTTCAATCACTCGTAAAGCAGAAGGGTTCAGAGTTCATTGGCAGGACCATGATAATGGATGTTGACAGATTGAGTTTACTGGTATGTGGTTTAATATTTGGTTAGCCCAAATTTCTAGGTAACTGTAAAATCCTGGATTTATCGCAGCGTTAAAGAGAAGATAAATGCTGTCGTTTACAGTAGGGCAAGAGGAAGGAAGTTAATGTATTAGTCTTTTATTCATTTCATTGATGCCACAGTGATTGATCCTCTATTCTCAAAAGCATTTGTGAAATATGCAAATTATGATTTATAGGTATTCGAAGTACTAGACAGAAAGCAAAACTGATCTATGGGGAGAGTGCTGGGTTGGGTAAGATGTACTGTTTTACAGAAGATTTGGCAATAAGATGAATGACAGGGGAAGAGAGCACATGGCAGTGCACTCGTTCAGTGTTGGACAGCTGGTGTAAGCCTGACATGCAGTCGACCTTTTCTGGCCATGATGACGGTTCGGTCTCACAGATTAGATGAGTGGATGTAAAAAACAGAGGGAGAGAGAACTGAGCCTGTGTGCACATTAATTTAGAAGTCATGTGCATGGAACAAATGCAGAACATAGCAACATAACCATTCAATATTTGGGGGTCAGTAAGATGTTTGGTCTGTTTGTTTGATTTCAAAGAAGTCTTTTATGCCAACCAAAAAACGGCTGCATTTGGGTTATTCTATAATTGCGGGTACATCTCATGTCCGTGAAGTTCATCAATATAAAGCTAAGATGCTTAATTTTCTAGTACACAATTATATTTTTCCCAGTCACACTATTATATGTTGAAAAAGCCTATCATTTGTTTAAAAATGATGTTCATATCACATACAACCCTGGAATTCAGCTGTCTGATTCTGTACAGTTGCTCATTCTGCTCTGCATTTAAGCGTGAAAATTACCTCAAATATAAATTAATTTCATAGTTTTGCCTTCAGTTAGACATTTGAGTGTGCACATCAAAAATAACTGATAAGTAAGTGTTTACTATGATATAACTTGTTTTATTTGTATCCTTGAAAAACCATTGTCAACTAAGTTACCCACTAGAAACCCCCCCCCCCCCCCCCCCCCCCCTCAAAAAGGAATGGTTTGTCCCATTCTCGCATTATTTGCACAGTATGATGATTTCCTCTAGAAGTACATGGATGAAACACTAGAAGTTATGTTCTCTCTCTTTCCCCTACTGGTTAAACTATCAAACCTGTGTCAAGAGTGGATTAACTGACTGTCAACAGTGTTACACAAGTATTATTGCTGCAAATTTAAAAACAATTTAACCAAAACTTATGTTTTGTTTATGAAAATATATTTCTAAACATACCATATGCTCAGTAATTCAAGGCTTCCATGTATAAGTATAGGCTCAAAACACTAAAAATGTCAACTAAGTTACCTGTCAACTGTGTTACCCAGTAAAGGTAACATGGTGGACAGTAGCAAACATAGATGGTATTCATGCACATATTCCTACAGATCAACTTTATTTATATAGCACTTTATACAATATAGATTGTTTCAAAGCAGCTATGTAAGGTCCTGTTTGGGTTTTTGGGAAAAAGAAAAGCTTTTTTTTTAATGTACCCTAGAATGACCCATTAATCTCCATATCCTGTTTCTGTATTTATCTCTCGTTATATAGCATTCACCTTTTATCTATACAGATTCATAGTTCTATAACCTAAAGCACACTCCCCCAGAGGTGACCTTTGTTAAGTGTTTTCACTCTAGGACACAATTCAATAACCGTATGGTGCACGGGACAGGATTAAATCTGTGATGTTTGGATGCAAGTCCAAATTCTTCAATGTTCAGCTACTACTGAGGAATGTGTGTGTTTTTGCATCTGTTGGTGCATGCATGTGCATGCATGCGTGTATACGTGTGTCTGTGTGTATTATAGCATGTAATCATAAGCCAACTGTCTCCTTATTCTCTAGCCGAGCCAGTAAAACCCAAACTCATCAGCAAACAATGGTAAGTGTTCATAGTGTTCGCCAACCTTATAAATAAACTACTGACCTTTACACCATCAAAAAGCCACCTTCACTTATGACTTCACTTTATGAGTTGATTTTATGACTTATGTTTTCCAGCCCATTCCATCTCCCATAAACTGGCACGGCTAGTCTCTCAGCTGACCACAGAAACATTATTTGCCAGAGGTCATTGTGTTTTTTGTGTCTCAGATGCTTACAGGCAAACTTGTTTGATCTCTGAGCCGTGATTTCCTTCTGTCTGCTGGGGTTAAATATTTCGGGCATGTGGGCTTGAGTCATGTCATGCCACTTGACCATGGGCCATGGAAAAGTAAAAAAAAAAAAATATAACAGGTGATCTGGGTCAGTGCTTTGATCCTGTTCCATTTAAAAAGAACCGTTTTAGTTCATCAATGACTTGAAATTGACCTTAAAGGAATAGTTGGCCAAAAATGCATGTCATTTTTTAACCCTCAAACATTTATTTCTGTCATATGATACTTTTATGGTGTTCTTTTTTAAGTTTAAAAGCTTCAGTGCCCACAATTTTGTTTTTCTATGCAGTTACCTTACTTTGCATTTCTGTCTCTTTTTAAAAACAATTTTTACTGTTTGAAGCAATGTGACCTCTGCAAAGAATTTATACCATGATTTTATCCTCCCCAAGTTTACTTAATAACATATGGAGACCTTATGCTATGTAACGCCACAAATCAAGATACAAGCTATAGAAGAAAATGCATTAAGAGACATGAACAATATAACAGTATTTATCAGATATTTCAGAGCATTATAAAGCAATTTAAAATAATATAAAAATCATAAGAAAAATAAAATTGCATTAAAGTGCTCTGTGTTCACTTACAGAAAGTAATATTATGAAATATAATTGCAATTTAAAATACCGTTTTCTATTTTAATATACTTAAAAATATAATTTATTTCTGTGACGCAAAGCTAAATTTTACTCCAGTCTTTAGTGTCACACAATCCTTCAGAAATCACTGAAAATGTATTTTCTGTGTTGGAAACAGCCTGTGATACTTTTTTCAGGATTTTTTTGATGAATAAAAAGTTAAAAAGAACAAATCCTTTCTAATAATATAAGTCTTTACTATCACTTTTTATTAATTTAACACATCCTTGCTGAATAAAAGTATTAATTTCTTTCAAAGAAAGAAAGAAAGAAAGAAAATACTGACCCCAAACTTTGAATGGGAGTGTATATTGTTACAAAAGATTTCTATTTTAAAGAAATGCTGTTCTTTTTAACATTTTATTCATTAAAGAAGTATCACAGGTTCAAAAAAAAAAAAAATTAAGCAGCACAACTGTTTCCAACATTGATAATAAATCAGCATAATGGAATGTATTATTGCTAAAAATTCAGCTTTGCATAACCATATTAAATTGCAATAATATTTTACAATATGACTGTTTTTTCAGTATTTTTAATCAACTAAACGCAGCCTTAATATGCAGAAATGTCTTCTTTAAAAAACATTAACTGAGCAAAAAACTTCCATCACAAATACTGATAAATGTTGAAAACATAATTACCGGTAGTTTATACATCATATTTCCACAGAGTTTATTCCGGTCCACAGAGTTAATTGAAAGTCTACCTCTGGATGAGTTTATGTAACATTTCTAATGACTCATGTCCAGAAGAGCCTTTTATCACTGCTAATTTTACAGCTTGTTTAATTGAATCGACCAATTTTCTGATCCACTCATAAACCACTACAGTTGCACTGAACAGCGGACATTTGTGACTCAGGATAAGAATTTATTGGAGATCATCAGAATTATGCTATTATCTTGCCCTAACAGAATCAATTTCGTAATTAATTATAATTGCAGAAATGCCACTGAATTGGAAAATTACACACTGGCTTATGTCCTCAGTGCATTAGTTTTAGGAAATTGAATTTTAGGAATTACTTACAAAATGCGTACAATACAATATTATGTATGTAATTTAATAAATAAATTTACATAAGTACTGTAGATGCTTTTAAGAGTTTTTTTTTTAGCAATGCATTGAAATCAAGTTAATCATATCATCTTTAATTCCTATTTCATCTATTCTTTTTTCCGCTACAGTAGTTGTGCATGTAAGCAGTCACATGATCACATGATTTCACATTCCAATAAGCTCCATGTCTTTGAGTTCAGTGAGGTAATGGAATCTGGTATGTCTTGGTATGTCATTTGTAAAACAACACAGTGGCGGTAAGATTTGCACTGAAAATGTACGTATACTCTATATTATTTACCTGGTCAAATATTGATTGATTGATTGATTGATTGGAGCAATTTGATGGTCTTTATCAGGGTTTTTTTTATCATTTGGCACCTCTAAAAAATAATTTGATTTAAAAAAAGTGGAGGTCTTTGGTTACTTTTTCACCTATAGGCACACCTACTTTAATCTTTTATATTGTATGTTTACTATATTGTTATGTAATAGTAACAGTTAAACCGCCCAGTGTTCTTCAGAAAAATCTGTCAGATCTCACAGATTCTGTTTTTTCAGCATTTTATTGTATTTGAACCCTTTCCAACAAAGACTGTATAATTTTGAGATCAATCTTTTGACACTGAGGACAACTGAGGGACTCATATTCAACTATTACAGAAGGTTCAAACGCTCACTGATGCTCCAGAAGGAAAAACGATGCATTAAGAGCCGGGGGGTGAAAACTTTTGAATAGAATGAGGATGCGTGCATTTGTCTTATTTTGCCTAAATAGCATATTTTTTTCATTTAGTACTGCCCTTCAGAAGCTACAAAAAATACCAACGTGTTTCCCAGAAGACAAAATAAGTTACATTTACCCTGATCTTTCAATTTAAAAGTTTTCACCCCCCGACTCTTAATACATCGTTTTTCCTTCTGAAGCATCAGTGAGCGTTTGAACCTTCTGTAATAGTTGCATATGAGTCCCTCAGTGTGAAAAGCTGGATCTCAAAATCATACAGTCATTGTTGGAAAGGGTTAAAATACACAAAAATGCTGGAAAACCAAAGAATCTGTGGGACCTGAAGGATTTTTCCGAAGAACAGCAGGCAGTTTAATTGTTCAGGATAAACAAGGGACTCATGAACAACTATCACTAAACAAAAAAACACAGCTGTGGATCATTCAGGTAACAACACAGTATTAAGAGTCATTTTTATAAATTCTACTATTATTTTCTCTTGTAGCCTTTTATGTAAAATATCTTATTCAGGTCAGTACTAAATAAAAAATAACATGCATTTTGCGTGATCCCTCTTATTTTAGCAAAATAATTAACATTTTGCAGATTCTGAAAGGGGGATGCAAACTTTTGACTTCAACTGTATATAATGCATTGCACTGTTTGTGATGTATGATGGAATATCACTGTGCTTATATTCATATAGAAGAATTGACTGTCAACAGCATTAATGCATCAAAAAAGCATCAATGATTATGAAATATGAAGCATACTTTTTCAGGGAAAAAAAATCACATGTTAGGTTTGATTTACAAATACAAATTAAGACAAAAAGTATTTGAACTTTTTGTAGAACATATTTATAGTTAATTTGATGAAATATGTGATTACTCTGCTAGGACAAATATATAAAGAGAGGAACATCTAAAAAAAAATACAGCAAAAATAATTGTACGAATGACTAGAAAACTGAAGTTAGTTCTGAGAAAAGGTATAGCACATGTCCACAGTACAGTACATCTGTTTGCAGATGCAATTTGGTTTGTTGTTAATTGATGCAATGAAATTTTTTTCATCTTAAGTATGCCTTAAGTGTATTTTTGATGTTGCTGTTTTTGAAATGCATTTTAACCAATTTGTGGAACTCTTACTGTGGGAAATTTTTAGAAAGTCAGTTGTCATGGTGAAACATTGTGAAACCTTACAAAATACTTTTTTCCTTTCCTTCAGGTGCACATGAAATGTTGTCATGTTTAAGACTCATTTGTACTGTACGTCACCTCTTATCTCATTTGATTTAATTGCCTTCTTTATGGCATAGTGGTATGCAATAACCTCAGTCTTAGAGCTTAAATGCTATTGAAATCTTATGAAATCCTATGAAAACCTATGAAATCCTATTAGAATGTTACGATGACAGTGAGCTCTCAAGCATAAATGTGTTTGGGGCATAGTTTTTGTCTGATTTATCCTGTAATTCATTATTTTATGCTCAAAAAGGCCAGCTTGAATTCTCTTGTGCTTTTTCACTCGTAGACATTCTATTTTAAGCACTTTTTTCTCCATGCTTCTCCCTCTCAGCATCCATTTGTTATCTGGTTTTACTTTGTTTATTTCTTGAAACATGTTTTATCCTCAAACACTTCTCTCCTTCTAGAAATTAGGGTGTCCTTCTAGAAATTAGTTGACTATTTTTCTAGTCCCTTGAATCCTGGAGCAACAAGGATCTGGAGACTGCCAGGAAATATTATCTTATACCAGAAATAGGTTTAAATTTGCTAATAGCTGTACTTGTGTGCTTAATTTCCCCTCTTCTGTTACATTAAGTAGAAGGTGGCATAATCAGAACAGTAGATCCTTGTTGCAAAAATTAGAAGCTAGGCAATTAAAAATGTCTTAGTCATCTTTCCTTTTACAGATTGGCCCAGATAAGGAGATTTATAGCAAACACATCCTTCGATATGAAATGTTTTACTGATCATGATATCATTCTACATCCTGATGCTGTGTTTTTCCATGGCTACTATAGAAACACTGCAATGTCACTAAATAGAGGAAGTTCCGCAGTCTCCTAGTGATCTTTCAATTTATTACCGTCTCAATGAGACGTACTGAAAACAAAGTACTCAAGAGCATGATGTGTGTCCTTTATCTCAACAGGTTTTACAGTGTTTGATCAAGAGCAGAACCTGTACAGTCATGTGTTTGGATAACCAGTACAAGCAGTTTAGAGTCATACTGGATAATCATAAATAACTGCCAGCTGTTATCATACACTTAAATAGGAAGTCTGTATTCTGTAATCTATCTATCTATCTATCTATCTATCTATCTATCTATCTATCTATCTATCTATCTATCTATCAAACAAACAACACTAAGGAGCTACCCTGAAGTCATTTGAGAATTTATGTAATATTAACAATAAATATCAGGGGAATACTGCATGATTCAGACTTTTGACAGTGAAATGATATGTATTAGGGTGTATATTTTTCTACACTTTTTTTTTTGTCTCAAAACCACAGAGAAAAGCTGGAATTTACCAAACACTTCATGTACATGACAATGCAAATTCTCTTTAATGTCCTTCTTAAGATATTTTGATCATTTCGAGCACAAATTTGGTGTTATAAGGCAAATCACAGACTTTGATTTCTGCACAGATACTTTACAAATAGCTAAAGCAAGATGAGGGAAATGTAGTACAGTTGTTAAAAATTTGATTAAAAAAAAAACAATAATAATATTATATATATATAGTATAATATTATAGTGGTTCAAATTTAAACAAATAGTATATTAAAGATAATAAATAAATTTACATTTAATAAATACAATAAAATATATTAAATTATATATAATAAATGTAATTTAATTGAACAAACATGAATTAAATTTATTGAATTATATATAATAAATTTAAGTAATTTAAACATATAGAAATATATATTTTAAAATATTATATATTTATATATAAAATATATATTGATATATTTAATTAATTACAATTAATTATACACACACACAAACACACACACGCATACACACACACACACACACACATATATATATATATATACAATTATTAATTATAACTAATAATTTAATATATAACTTATATTTATTATTAATTTGTTAATATGTAATTTTTAATTAATATTTCATTATTAATTAGATATTTTAATTATTCATTTTATGTTATTTAATTACCAATTCATACATTTTTACTTTTTATTTGAGACCCCTCAATCTTTTTATTCCAAGATTATTCATGTATTATAAAAACCACAGCAGAATCACAGCTGCAGCACTGACCTAACACTCAGTACCTGCGGATGAGATTAAACGGAGCGCAGAGTGGGAGGTGTTGATGTGGGAGGAGCTGAGAACTCATGGCCACGCCCATTGACAGCCAGACCGGTTAGACAGGAGATGTCCATCGCCCGCAGGCATTTGACTTACCTGAGAGTTGCAGGAACGCACATCTGCTTGACACCAACTAAGCTTTGCGAGTGACCGGTTACATAAGCAAGAAAAGCAGAAATCAGCCAGTTCAATGTAGTCATCCTGCTAGAACGATCACTAAAGCGGGATTATAGGATCACATCATCGCCCTATGAACAGCAGGTAAGCGCAGAACCGATACTTTTCTGCTCCTTGAGATGTCGAAGACATTATTTTGAGCGCACTTGATAGAATTCGAAAAAGAAAAATATTGCATGCATACTGTAAGTACTCAACAAGGTTTTATAATGCAGGACAGTAATTTTACAACCTACGGTAAAAATGTTCTGCTGAATGATTTGACTGAACTGTAATAACAAAAATACGACTGAACTACATATTCCTTCTGTAATTAATATTAAATTTTACATTTAAATGTACTTCATTCAAATATTTTATATTTAAGCAACTTTACAATGGTTGTTATAATGAGTTGTTATAAACGACGTCGAAATTGACTGCATTTATTCAAGTGAACTAGATAGATAGATAGATAGTTTATAAATTAAACTTATAAAGCTGTACAAAAAAGTGCAAATGGTTTATTTATAAGTTTGACAAGGGTGTTTCTGAGATGGAGCACAAAAATAATGTGTGTGTGTTTTTTTGTCCAAAAAAGGAAAAGAAAAAAAAAATGCATAACCAGGCTGTAAAACATGTCATACTTCATTTATATAAGTTTATATAGAGAATTTATATACAGTGTATTTATTGTTGTAAATAATGATCTGTGAATCAGTAAGTGAATATGAATGAACCACAGCTTTACATATTAAGTAGGCTGTATGCTATCATTGTGTGCTGATATTATAATTCATTATTATACACTTAACAGGAACTGTGATGTAAAGTGTGACTTAAATCTTTTTGATTTTGATGCAATAATCAAGTAACCTCACACTAGAATAAGAGCAGGGCTTTACAGTCTAATTATATTAGCGGGTGGAAAGTGCTGATATAGGCGTTCATTATGTAATGAGCTTTGCATCGGTCTAATCCAGGGAATAAGAGGACAGAATGGCTGTGAAGTCTTCCATGTTCCACTTAGTCAATGCGCGTTAACAGTTCAGTAATAGGTGACTTATCTTTCAGAGTTAAGAGTTGGTTGTTGTTGTCATATTTGATCGTTTTGTCAGCTGGAAGTTCAAAAAAGAGGCGGAGATCTCATTTGAATATTGATTAGAACATTTATAGTCTGGAATATGGATTGGTTGACTCTGAAAATGAATCGTCCTCCTTTAGTTTAGATTTCTTCATCGTATATAATTATACTTTTGCTCTTCTCTGTAATGCTGAACTGAAACTGAACGAATTCCTGTTTCACTTTTGGTTGTACAATAAAAATAAATAAAGTGCGGTACGAGCAGAAATCAAATTCTGTTTGTGGCATGTGTTTAATATGAATATGCTATTCATATGCATAAAACCAATCAGTGCCTCTGCGCATGGTGTTGGGTACAGAACACATCGGAAGAGCTGACAATAGCTTCTTAACCTGATTAAACTGAGACCTGCCACTTCCCAAGCAGCCATTCAGCTGATTGTATCAATGAAAGTGTTCAACACACTTGCATATTGTCCTGTATATTGAGCTGGCTAATAAAACTCCCAATCTTTTGTTGGTTAGATCCATCTCGATGGCCTGGATTGCCAGTAAGACTCAAATGTTTGCAGGATGTGTGTGGTAAATGTGGCCAGCAGTTCTGACTGAACGTTCACAGTTATTGATCGAATATATTGCTTTAAATGTTTCGAAAAGGGGTTTGTGGGTATGTCGGATATAAAAGCTTATACAGCAGTGGCCTATTTCCTGTTCTCTTGATGAACTCATTCACTTCTGCATGATTTTATGCTTTTATTGCTTAGCATCATCATCTATATGAGGTACAGATCTTATGTCAGTGCGATGATGTTGTTGAGTCACTGCAGACTGTTTGCACTTCAGAATGAGTCATTTTTGGAGGCTGTGTTTACTCAGGTGGTTCTCATATGGCAGCAGTTCATTAAAAAGACTGAAATTTAAATTGCTATTGACTGAAAATTGTTCTTTTTGTTGCAGGTCTCAAATCAAATATTTAATTTGCTTGGAAGATTTTCATTAAATCATTCAATTTCATTCTGTTCATCCAAAGATCCGTTGTACGGATATCAGTAGACATGATATACAGTGCAGATGGAAGACTTTTATAGTAATTTATGGACTGTTATAGAGTTTTTGTCCTCTTTGGAGATCACAGACATGGTAACTGTAAAGCTGTAAAGTTGCTAAATAAAAAATGCACATTTTGTGGGAAAAAACATAGCATAAAGGTTTGAAAAATATTAGTTAAGGTGAGGGAAAAACATATTATACCATGGTGAAAAAGGCTACATTTCATTTTTTATAAAAATACAGCAAAATGCTAAAGTAAAAACCTGTTAATTGGTTGTTAAAAACAGTTGGTTGTACAAAAATGTATAATGGTTTAACATTGCATTATTTTAATGTAAAATACTCTTAAATGGATGATATTTGCAGGCAAAAGTTATGAATTACCAAATAGTGTATGATATTATATCACAATATGAGAAATTTATTATTTCACTGTAGCGATATATATCACAGATACACTACCGTTCAAAAGTTTGGGGTCAGTAAGACTTGTAATAGTCTTTAAAGTAGTCTCTTATGCTCATCAAGGCTGAATTTATTTGATTAAAAATATAGAAAAAAAAAACAGTAATATTGCAAAATGTTTTTACAATATAAAATAATGTTTTTTATTTTAACATACTTTAAAATAGAATTTATTCCTGTGATGAAAACCTGAATTTTTATCAGCTGTTACTCCAGTCTTAAGTGTCACATGATCCTTCAGAAATCATTCTAATATGCGAATTTATTATTAGAATGATCAGTGTTGGATAATATCAACAGTTGTGCTGCCAAATATTTTTTGGAACCTGTAATTTTTTTTTATAGGATTCTTTCATGAATAACAAGTTTAAAAAGTACAGTGTTTATTCAAAATATAAATATTTTATAACAATGTAAATTATTTATTATTAACTTTTAATAAACTTTTAATTATTAACTTAATACATCCTTGGTGAATAAAAGTATTAATTTCTTTAAAAAAAAAAAGAAACAATAAAAATGTACTGACCCCAAACTTTTGAACGGTAGTGTAGATATGGTTATTTTTGCTTTAAATAAGGTCTTTTTGATATCAACAATTTTAATACCATAGAAATGTCAAAATTCTTGTCACCAGTGTCAATATCACAAAAAAACTAAAACTAAAAAAAAAAAAAAAATAAGTAAACAAGTAGACAAGTAAACAGTCAGCGATTTAAAAACAAAAAAAGAAACTTAATTACAAGCAACTGGACAAAAAAACTATAGAACAAATAAATAAGTAATGCTACATACATTGTATAAAGTAATCAAATGTATCAAAACACTGCATATTCTTCACTGTGTAAATTGAATATATATAAAGTGATTGAGTCAAGAGCAGTGAGAGATTTTCTCTCTTTTGTTGTTTGATTAACATGAATGACAGCAGAAATATTAGACTACTGTCACTTTAAGAACTGCCTGAATCCAATATACTGTTTCTCAGCTGTCACTTAAGACCTAAATTACTGTGTTTATGAGGATACTTGCAAATTTGACAAATTTCTACCAGTTAATCATGTCTACCGGTATATCGGCCACCCCTAGTATTGGCCAAGTTTTATGGAGAGGCCACTTATGAACTCATTTATTGTGTGCTCTTCAATTTACGACTTGCACTGTAAAAAAATTGTTCCAAAAAGTTGCTTCAACTTAAAATAATTCGTTAACCCCACTGACTTAAAATTTTTAGTTTAGTCAACTTGAAATGTTAAGTTACTTAATGTTAATGCCTTTAGTTGACTAAATAAAAAAATTTAAGGCAGCATGGTAACAAATTATTTAAAGTTAAAACAACTTTTTTTTTTTTTTTTTTTTTACAGTGTGTATCATGGTGGTTATCAGTACATTTTAAGGAAAACAGATTTTGTTAGTTCAAGTACACTGTAAAAAATAAAAAAAAAAACAATTTGTTGAGTCAGCTTAATAATTTGTTACCCTGCTGGCTTAAAATTTTAAATTCAGTCAACTAAAATAAGTTTATTCAACTTGAAATGTGAAGTTGTACTAAGTAACAACTTAGATATTTGTGTTTGCTAAACTTAACAGATGGGTAAGTAACCCAGCTGCCTTAACATTTTAAGTTGATTCAACTTTTTTTGAGTTGACTGAACTTAAAATTTTAAGGCAGCCAGGTTACAAATTATGTTAAGTGGCCTCAACAAATTGTTTTTTACAGTGTAGATGTAAAATATATAGACATCCCATAATACCGGAAACATTGTCATGGTAATTTATTCTGTGAATCTCTTGCAACAACAGCTGGCAGGTTTTTATTATAAATTTACCTTAAAGTTTTATTATTATTATTATTATTATTTTATTTTATTTATTTATTTTTTTTTTTGCAATGTGAGACAAAATAATTCAGACAGGTGTTAATTTTTTTCACGATTACTGTAGTCTGTGCTATTGATGTAGGGCTGTTCTTTGCAAAGAAATGACAATTGAACATAACAGTGCTTTAAAAGTAGAGTTCACGTGATTGATTAATAGACATAATGAAACATCAGTCTGGCATTCAGGTAATTCACTGCAAGTTCTTGAACGGAAGTCATTAGAAATCATTCAAGTCAACAACCTCACTTTGTGACAAGCTATCAAAGCCATCCTGAAATTAAACATAAACATGTCAGAAAGTTTTTCTGACTGGTTTCACCGTTAACTTATAGCTTTGTGTTATTCCAACAACAATGCCAGTAGTATGCATTACTTGTAACAGAGCTTGTAAATAAAAAGCAAAATTCTGATGCATTCCTTACAGACTGATTCATAATGCCACATACTTACATTAAAATATCTTTGGGCTAAAAGCCTCTTCATTAACATTTCACAGATCAAATATTAAACTGCATTAACAGTTTGGAAGCTAAGTGCTAAGTGAATATTGTGTATTCAGGCATAGTTCATCCAAAAATTACAATTCTGTCATCATTTGCAGTACTTACCCTCAATCTGTGTGACTTTTTTCTTTTTGAAACACACACACAAAAAGATATTTCCAGAATTGTGAAGGAAAAAGTAAGAATTGTGAGATAAAAACTCAACTGTAAAATATAAACTCTCAAATGCAAGAAAAAAAGTCAGAATTATGAGACTTTTTCCTTTTTTTCCCTCACTTTTTCCCTCAGAATTGTGAGATATAAATTCAGAATTCTGAGAAAACAGTCAGAATTGTAAGAAACGTCAGAAGTCTGAGGAAAAAGTGAGAAAGAAAAGGTTTTTTTTTTTTTTTTTTTTAAAAATGGTAATTACGACTTTTTATCTCACTATTTACTTTTTCCCCACAGTTCTAAGTTCATATCTCACTTTTTCCCCAGAATTGCTAGATATAAACTCACAATTCCAAGAAAAAAGTCAGAATTGTGAGAAACATCAGAATTCTGAGTTTATATCTTACAATTCTGAGAAAAAAGTGACATATAAAATCAGAACAGCAGGGAAAAAAGTAAATTGTGAAATTAAAAGTCAGAATTGCCTTTTTTAATCTTTTTTTTTTCTCACTTTTCCTCAAAATTGCGAGATATAAACTCAGAATTCCAGGGAAAAAAAGTCTGAATTGTGAGAAAAGTCAGAATTCTGAGTTTATCTCACAATTCTGAGGAAAAAGTAAGATATAAACTTGTAACTGTGGAAAAAAAAGTAAAATGTCAGATAAAAAGTTGCAATTACCTTTTTTTAAAATACCTTTTCCCTCAGAATTGTGAGACTTTTTTCTCTGAAATCTTTTTTTATAGTTTATATCTCGCAATTCTAAAGAAAAAAGTGAGATATGAACTCAGAACTGTGGGCCAAAAAATAAATTGTGAGATAAAAAGTCACAATTACCTTTTTGTGAGAATTCCAAACAAAAAGTCAGAATTGTGAGAAAAGTCAGAATTCTGAGTTTATATTTAAAGTAAGATGTAAATGCAGAACTGTCGAAAAAGGTAAACTGTTGCCTTTTTTATTTTTTATTCCATGGTGGAAACAAGCTTCCATAACTATCCCTTTAAGAAAAAGGCAATTTATTGCTGCATTGTTGTAAGCCAGGTAGCAAATCAAGTGTGTCATTAGTAACTTATCACGAGTTTCTGATTATACTTGAATGACGACAGACTCCTTTAGAGATTTGTGTTAATTAGTCTTACGCGGTCATGGCCACCCTCCTGGACGACTAGATATTTGTCCCCAAAGACACACGTCCACCTGTCAACAATGTAATGATCCTAATCCCTAATGTTAGTCTGGATTTGGCTCGTGGCCTATCACCTTTCAGGTCTATGTCACCCACTAGTGCAACACTACACCTCTGAGGAGGCGGCAGGTTGGATCTGGCTCGCGCTGGATGGTTATGTATTGTGAAACTGCTGCAGAGTTTCGCTGCGGGGGCTGGAAAACAATATTTGGAAGAACAACACACTGTAAACTCACAAATGTCTGACAACAGTAAACTGTCAGGGATAAAAGTGCTAATCGACCATGAAAGTTTCTATTTGAGAGCATCTTTGAGATGCTTCCTGCTTTGGTTTTCTACTGAACTCTGGATAATATCTAAACAGATGGACCCTTTCCTGGAAATCTGTAACTGTGTTTCTTAGACAGACTTTTGGCATGTGACAACATGCCCTACATACTGTACAGTGAAAAAAAATAGGTGTTGAAAGAGTTTTCACTGAGAAATTACTAGTAAATTTCACAATTAATTACAAAGAAACGGCAAGTAACATTGAATTGAATATGAAATTTTAAAGTAAAAGATGTAAAACATGCTCCAATAATATTTATCTATATATATATATATATATATATATATATATATATATATACCAGAGGTTGCGCTAGACTTTTTTCAAAATTATACATTTATATTAGGTTATTGTGGGGGAAAAAAGTAAATTTCAGATCTGTGAAATAAAAAAAATTTTGAAGTGTGAGATATAAACTCACAATTGCAAGAAAAAATGAAATAAAGTTTTATTCTGTGGCAGAAACAATAAAAAAAACAAAACTCAATTGGAAAATTTAAAGAAATTCACAAAATTGCAAAAATTCCAATTTGTTACTGAACTATTTTTTATGCATGTCAATATTTAGTAAATTATACTGTATTTTTTTCTTAATTAAAAAAAGAGATTTCTATCCCTCTTACTTTTATGTTTCTGTTTACAGTACAGTATTTTTGTGTCAAATCCTTTTCATACCCATACAAATCGACACATTATAGGGTTTAATCGCATATAACTGTGGATTTTCTT
Organism: Cirrhinus mrigala; assembly: GCA_036247105.1. Classification (NCBI taxonomy): domain Eukaryota; kingdom Metazoa; phylum Chordata; class Actinopteri; order Cypriniformes; family Cyprinidae; genus Cirrhinus; species Cirrhinus mrigala. The sequence continues at coordinate 24,723,955 of CM070027.1, read as the reverse complement.
CAGCAAACATACAATTATGTTCTCTCCTCATAATGAGGGCTCTGATGCACTCCTGCTGGCATACGATGATTCACAATCTTGGCATTTTTTTCTGCCAAGAGGTCTAGGGCAGAAACGAAAAATGCATTTTATTTTATTTTGTTACCATGACTACCAGCACCATGTCATCTTTTTGACTGAACAACTGTTATACCGTCTGTTATACTAAAATGATGAAGCGAAATTAGGTCAGGTAATCCTCCTTTCACAGCTTTAACCTGAGAACATTATTTCCTAATGCCAGCAAGACAGAAATGGCAAAGAAGAGGAGTCGAGGGTGAGTGAGAAAGCGAGTTGCTAGATAATCTTCAGATACGTGCCGACTTGTCAACAAGCCCCTGCTTGCTGCCGTTCACCCGGCTTAGTGGCTTACCCCCCTCCCCCCTTGGAAGTTATGTAAGATAGCTGTAAACAGTAGGAGGGAAATCTTCTAATGCCAATTATCAGATCAAAAGGAACATTCTTAAAATCAAAGCATCAGAGTGGGTAATGCCATCAGGAACACACACAATAAGTGAATGGCTACTGTACAGCTAGATGGAGATGACTTTAAAGGGATAGTTTACCCAAAAATGAAAATTCTGTCATTAACTATTTAACCCTCATGTCATTCCAAACCCGTAAAACCTTCAAGACGTTCTTCTTCGGAACACAAATTAAGATACTTTTGATTAAATCAGAGTGCTTTCTGACCTTGCGTAGACAGCAACAGACACGTTTAAGGCCCAGAAAGGTAGTAAGGACACTGTTAAAATAGTCCATGTGACCATGCATCGTGGTACTCTCGAAAACGCATCAAAGACTGACACAGAAGAGAAGAAATTGTTGAATAAAGTTGTTATTTATATTTTCTTTGTGAACAAAAAGTATTCTTGTAGCTTTATAAAATTAAGGTTGAACCACTGATGTCACATGGACTATTTTAATGACGTCCATACTACCATTCTGGGCCTTGAACGTATCTGTTGCATTGCTGTCTATGCAGAGTCAGAAAGCTCTCGGATTTCATCCAAAATATCTTAATTTGTGTTCTATAGATGAACAAAGGTCTTTGGAAGGTTTGGAATGACATGAGGGTGAGTAATTAATGACAGAATTTTCATTTTTGGGTGAACTATTCCTTGTTGCATTTACTCTCACCACAAGCCAGCTGGATTTACTGATTGTCAATGATTTTTTCACAACAGTTTAGAGTGCAGCATTTGTTTGTCAGTAGACAAGCATTCAGTGCATTCACACTAGTCAATAAATCAATGCTAAATTAAATCTGGGTTGTTACCTTTGGAAAGGTCTTGCTTAAGGTAATTTCTGCTTCATTTCTTGGCATAAATGCATTGAAATAACCTGAAGAACAATGATTAATTAAATTTTGGTTACTGTACATAATAGTGTAGTGGCAGTAGTCAGAGATGCCTCATTAAGTGGATTAAACTCGACCCAGGATTCTGTTTTGAAGATTATAGGGTCAGCAATCCGCACAGCTTTATAGCTTTGCTGACTGATTGTCAATTAAGGTTAATACACAACAGACCAATTAGATGAGAGTTAAGCGAGAGCTTAAGTTTGAGTATTTTTCTGTACTGAATTTAGTCATTAATTCATTGTTTAAAGGAGAAGTCCACTTCCAGAACAACAATTTACAAATAATTGACTCACCCCCTTGTCATCCAAGATGTTTATGTCTTTTTGTCTTCAGTCGTAAAGAAATTATGGTTTTTGAGGAAAACATTTAAGGATTATTTTGGCATTTAAGCATATAATGGACTTCATTGGTGCCCTGATTTTGAACTTCCAAAAAGTAGTTTAAATGCAGCTTCAAAGGACTCTAAATGATCTCAGCCGAGGAAGAAGGGTCTTATCTAGCGAAACGATCTGTCATTTTTTTCGAAACAAAATAAAATTTATATACTTTTTAAGCACAAAAGCTTGTGTAGCACAGGCTCTGGGATGCACGTCCATGATGCTACGAATTAGTGATGGGTCGTTCTTGAACGATTCGTTCATTTTGAACGAATCTTTAATGTGACTCGGGACGAACGAGTCGTCTCGGGGAGTGATTCGTTCAGTCGCGCATGCGCAACATCCTATTAGGTTCTGTACTGGAATTAGTTCACCTGTTTCGAGTCTTCGGGTTTTGAGAGTCGTTCGTTCATCTTATGGGGCTGTCACGTGATGAAAGAAGGACTCAAACCTGAAAACTTGTCAGATAAGAGGTGAGGTGAGCTAATCATAGACTTAAGACTAAAGGTAAACAATTAATTAATCTTTTCTGTTTCTTATAGCCTTATAGTTTTGTCATGTTTGTAGTGTGATCAACGTTTGTGTAAGCAGTAGATGTGTTAGGGAGGTAACACGTGACATTTTAATTATATTTTGCTGAAATGAACGAAATTACTCGAAAAAAGATTCGTTCATTTTGCTGAACAAGACTCAAAGTCTGAGTCGGTAAAATGATCCAAACTTCCCATCACTACTATGAATCACGTCTAAGTTCATCGTCTGTGTACTCCGGCTCAAACAGGTAGAGTATGGAGAAAAACTCCATCTTATTTTCAACTTCAGAATCGCCCGACATCGTTGTACCTTTTTGTTTGTAAACAGCGTTTGACTTACTTGCACTTTCTTAGTCTTTGCGCGTTCGCTTTGTAAACACTGGGTCTGTAGTTCTGCCTTCCATGTGACCTTTTTACGTGATTCAATAGTACGTAGCGTCATGAATGCGCATCCCAGAGCTTGTGCTACACAAGCTTTTGTGCTAAAAAGTATACAAATTTTTATTTTCCAAAAAAAATGGCTGATCATTTCGCTAGATAAGACCCTTCTTACTCAGCTGGGATCGTTTAGAGCCTTTTGAAACTGCATTTAAACTACATTTTGGAAGTTCAAAATTGGGGCACCAATGAAATGGGCATTTACCAGGGTTATTATAGTTAACTGAAACAAAAATCACAAAAAAACAAAAACAACTTTTGTTGTATGTATGTAAACTTTTTTTTTTTTTTAATTTCCACTAGTTGCCAAGTAAACATTTCTCATTTACATAAAAAATAATAAAAATATATATATATAGACATTAAAAAAATAAAATAAAAATAATTTAAAATATTAATGAAAACTAAAATTTCAGTAATACTAAAATAACATTGCTATTTAAAAAAGTATTTTAATTGATACAGGTTTACTGACTTGACATTTGTTGTTTATTATTTATTTTATTCATTAGTTGAATGCTAGTATTGTAGCCCTCTAATTGTTTTCTTTTTTTTTTTTTTTTAACATGTTTTTGAAATCCATATGGGTTTAGATATCTGTCTCTGAAACCTGCAAGTTCAGTGAAAGTCTATTAAAAGTGAAAAGTTACAAATCTGAGAAGGAAAAACAAGCAAGTTTCCCAACTTTCTAGGTCACCGTGGTGTCTTTTTAGTCTTGATGGTCTTGAGGTTTTGGGCTACTGTTATTCTGCTGTCCTTGGTACTGAAGTGTATTTAATATTGACCAGAATCTGGCAACGTGAGGAGATATGAGACATATGCACTGCACTTCATCTGACTATAGGGATCAGACAGGTTAAAGAGTTCTCTTAGGCAGTGAAGAGTTTGTTTCTTTCTTCCTCTATTTCATGAAATGGATAGTTTTTCAAATCATGGCGAAGTCAAGTCAAAGACCAGCCCTACATTCAACAGATACTTTGGATGCTTTGGCTTTCATAGATGGTTTTGGCCTATTGACAGATGACAAAAGAGAGTCCTAGATGTGAGGGGAACAGGCTGAAACTAGAGCGCTGCTGTAGGGCGACTAATCGACGCAGTGGGTGGTGACAGGCCTCTGAGAGATGTTTAATTTTAAATAAAACAGGACGTGAATATTAAAAAGTGAGTGGAAAGAGAGAATAGTGTCAGGAGATCATATTTTGGGTGCTCTCCTTTGTGTCTTTCTTTTGTGAAATACAAAAGAAGATATTTTGAAAAATGTCTTTGTTTCTATATAGGCTAAATATATATATATATACTTTGAAAGTCAAATGGACCAGTGTTTGGATTTGGACCCCCACTGACTTTTATTGTGTGGACAAAATCATTTGATACTTTCCTCGAAATCTCATTTTTGTGCTTTAAAGTAGAAAGTAAGTCATACAGGTTTGGAACGACCTGAGGGTGAGTAAATAATTGTAATTTTTTTGGTGAATTAACCCTTAAGGAGGTTTAGCTTCACATGAACTGGCAGATAGATCACCTGATCCCTTTGTTCATGTTTAATAAGAAAGCAATAAATTAACATTCAGTGTTGAATGTAGTTTTGCAGGTTCTTAGCCTGGAAGTACAGAGCCCATAAGAGAACATGGTAATAGTAATTAGACAGGAGGAAAAATTTATTTCAATGCTTTTGCATTCCCCCTAAAAATTTTGCAATTGCTCAAGAAAAACACATAGTTTCTCAGGGGAATGCAAGTGTTTTGGTAGAGAATGCTAAGTTTTATGGGAGAACCCCAATGTTTTGCGAGACAATAAATTTTCTTGGGGAAAGGCAAATGTTTTGTGAGGGAACAAAGTTTCTCAGGCTAACGCAAATGTTTTGAGAGACAATGCCAAGTTTCTTGGAGGATCCCCAATGTTTTGTGAGAAAAACGTAAAGTTTCTAGGGGGAACACAAATGTTCTGCGAGAGAACAAAGTTTCTTGAGGAAATCCAAACGTTTCATGAAAGAATGCAAAGTTTTTCAGGGGAGTGCAAATGTTTTAAGAGAGAACGCTAAGTTTCTTGAGGGAACCCAAATGTTTTGTGGGAAAAACGTAAAATTTCTTGAGGGAACGCAAATGTTCTGCGAGAGAACGCAAAGTTTCTTGGGGAAACGCAAATGTTTTGCAAAAGAAACGTAAAGTTTCTAGGGGGAACACAAATGTTCTGTGAGAGAACACAAATTTTCTTGTGGAAAGGCAAATGTTTTGCGAAAAAACGCAAAGTTTTCCAGGGGAACACAAATGTTTTGCTAAAGAACGCAAAGTTTCTCAGGGTAACGCAAGTGTTTTGGTAGGGAATGCTACGTTTTTTGGGAGAAACCCAAATGTTTTGCAAGAAAACAAAGTTTCTTGGGGAAACGCAAATGTTTTGGTAGAGAATGCTACGTTTTTGGGGGGAAACCGCAATGTTTTGTGAGAAAACAAAGTTTCTTGGGGAAACGCAAATGTTTTGCAAAAGAACGCAAAGTTTCTTGGGGGAACCCCAGTGTTTTGCGAGAAAATTTAAAGTTTTTTGGGTAAACGCAAATGTTTTGTAAGAGAACCAAATTTTCTCTGGGGAACCTAACAGTTTTTCAAGAAAACTTAAATGTTTTGTGAGAAAATGCAACGTTTTTCATTCCATCTCATCACATTTTTCCATCATCAAGTCCTCTTAGGGGCTCCAGAAAACTGTATTTCAAATCCATCCCAAGCCAATCATTTTCAGCAATGCATATTTGAGTTGTAGGTTTTTTGAACCATTCATGATAGAAAGCAACAAAACTGTGGCCTCCTTCAATCTTCATGCTTGTTGATCTCATTGAGGCTCTGGTGGGCTGCCAGCTTGTGTCGGGTCAGTGTCATGCACTATTCAACTCTTCATCACGCTAGAGAATGAAGCCCAACACAGTTTGACCGAGTCTTTCTGTTATGATGATATAATCCCTTACGTAATCAGATATGGAGAAAATGCCAGCTGGAGAAGATTTTATTTTTTCTTTTTTAATCTGTGATGCCACCCTGTTCTTTTGCTCTCTCTCTCGCGCTTTCTCTCCCCCCCTCATTTTCTATCTGTCATCATGTTTACGTCTATCTAAATCTGCAGTCCTAATATCATGCTTTCTATGTGCTTAGTGCTTATTTTTGTCATCAGATTAATGGTAGGCTGGAGATTAAGCAGATTCCACAGAGGAGTCAGATGCCGAATGTATTTAGATATTATTTCCATGCTTACACTGGTAGCACCTAATATCGTAAAGCTGAAATGTTAGGCGAGGAAAGAGTCAGCGTGACAAAGCAGAAAATAAAAATCTAATTGATTGATTAGCTTGTGTTCTCATGCTACAATTAGTACAGATTGAATTAATTGTCAAGGCTAAATTCTAATGAAAACAAATGCCTGGTAATTTAGTTTCCAGAGAATTGACTGTCATATTTTTGACTGGCATTTTCACTGGCATTAATTGGAAAGATGCGCAATTGAGTTAAACTTTACAGAGATCAATTACATGCACAGGCAAACTTTGAGGCTTTTGCAAGTTAAAAAAAACACAACCTAAAATTAGTATAAGTTTAGTAGTTTAACAGAATTTTTGGCATCACTATTGCTTATTTTTCACTTAAAACCTTGCACCATAACTCAGTCTGCACATTGGGTCTAAAGGACATGAATTAGTGCTTAAATAGTGGAATTTCTTGAAGAGAAGTGTGCTATATCTTTTCTAAGTGATTTTTGGGCAACCACCCAAATGTTCCTATTTGTTTAAATACTTCTACTGATTCATATCCCTCTAATGTATACTGGTGTTTCTTTTGGCACTGTAAAGATAACATTAGGGCCAAAAATGATCAGTGATTTACTAAAAATGCTAATGTAGCTTGCCTAGTCTTAGCTGCTTAGTTTGCTCATGATTATAGGTTAGAAAAGTTCACCTTTTGTACTCTTACCCTTTTTTTCATACAAATTTCACATACAGTTGTATTAAAGTTACATAAAAACGGCATCTGTAGCAGTTAAGTGGCATATTAAAGGTGATATTGTCAATATATAATGTAATATTTAGAGTTACAGAATTTTAGTTTGTAATACAGCTATGTCATAAATATTCAACCCCTGTTTAACATTTGTTATATAGTTACTACATAACAAAACTTAACTAGCTTTAGCTGGTACACACACACAAAAATTTGTGTGCTGAAGTTGAGTGGCAAATAAGCCAAAATAAGTAAAAAAAAAAAAAAAAACCTCTCACAAAAGCTACAGAGAATAAATTATATTTTGTTACTTATTTAAAAAGCTTAACATTTGAAAATTTGTCCAGTTGAAAATAGTTTCCACAGACCTTTAAACCTTTGATTGGGGGCATGGATCTCCCTGCCTATTTTATGAGTTGAGCAATTCATTCTGGAAGTTTTACATGCCAATAGCAGTCTTTTTTTCTCATTGGTAGGTGATGTTAAAAATCATAGTTAAAACCTTCGCCTGAAAGTCTATGTCTTGTTGTAAACATACAGAAATAACCTATTAAACTAGTGGAAAAAATTCCACATTAAGAGATAGTGCTCATTTAAATGGTGCTTTGGCCATGTAAAATGTAGAAAGTGGCAGTTTGATGACCACTATATTTTTAACTGGTAGGCAGCTGGTTGCAAAACCTCATAAAATATAGATGGTACCTTTTACAGTAACTAAATGACTTGGGCTGATTAGAATTGCTCTGTTCTCTTAAATCAAACAGATCATGATTTATATTGTCTTTTGATAAGATGTACTGAAGGAACAAATGAAAGTGCTGGTATTGTTGAGAAAGTGGATAGTTACTGTTTATGTCCAGTGAGAGAGATATTTGATTATTGTGAAACCGCCTCCTGTCATGGGTACAAGTATAAAACGTTATGTCTTCAGTTTGATGTACAGATAAAAACATTTGTGCAAAAACACCTCGTTCCAGGAAGAATGTTTCCACACAAACAAAAATGATAAAATCAGATCTGAAGAAAAACAACAAACAAACAAAAACAAAGAAGCAATCTAACGATTGCTAATTCAGAAAATATTACATTTTATTTTATTTTATGTGAACTAGAACTATAGTTTTGTTTGGATCACGTTCACAAAATAATAGAAGTGGCTTATTTGACTGCTCTGGTTTAAGAGGTTATTTTCAATGAAGTGTCCGTTTCATTGTAATGGTTCCTCGTACTACTGTATATACAGTGTCTTATGTTTATACTGAACACAGAAGGTTCATGAATACCTGAATCAATTACAGCTGCTGTATCTACTCTCCACAGCAACCTTTTAGTATGCTTTCATTTTTAATTTGCTTACCATTTTTATTTGTAAACGATATGTTTTGTATTTCGCAGTAAATGTTGGGTTCTTTATGTCAATAGAAACTATACAGATCTAATATCTCATTTTCCTCTTTTGTCTCTCACTGACAGATCTAAGGAGTTCAGAAGCCATCAGGGATGATGAGAAACTCTGGAGCCGTGCTGGTTTTGACCTTTATTGCCAAATTAATATCACAAGCAGCAGGTGAGCAGTACTAGGTTTCTGTTATATTACTTATGAACCTGCAGTAGGCAGTACAACCTGACTTTTGGGGGACAGTAATTTTTTTTCTAAAGAAGTTAATACTTTTATTTAGCTTTAACACTGATAAGAAAAATCAGCATATTAGAATGATTTCTGAATAATCATGTGAGATTGAAAACTGATGCTGAAAATTCAGCTTTGCATCTCAGGAATAAATTAAATTTTAACATATATTAAAATATAGAAGATTTATTTTAAATTGTAATAATATTTCACAATTTTACTATTTTTATTGTATTTTTAATCAAATAAATGCAGCCTTGGTGAGAAGAAAAGACTTCTTTGAAAAACATTTTAAAATCTTACCTACCCCCAAACTTTCAAATGTTTGAGTACATATATGGAATAGTCATGTTTTGTATTTTTAATATTTATTCAAATGAAAATGGTGTAAACTATTTTAAAAGAGCAATATCTTAAGTTACCTCACTATTTAAAACTATTTAAGCAAAATGTTGGATCAAATTCTCACATTGTGATACATTGATATATGTGATCCAGGACCACAAAACCAGTCAATTTTCAATCATCTGAAAGCAGAATAAATAAGCTTTCCATTGGTGTATGGTTTGTTAAGACAGGACAATATTTGGGATACAATTATTTGAAAATCTGGAATCTGAGGGTGCAAAAAAATCCAAATACTGAGAAAATTGCCTTTAAAGTTGTCCAAATGAAGTTCTTAGCAATGCATATTACTAATCAAAAAAGTTTTGATATATTTACAGTAGGAAATTGACAAAATATCTTAAACAACTTCATATCCTAATGTTTTTTTGGCATATCTCCTACCTGAAACTTTACATATGTATAGTCTTATGCATGTTTCAGACAGAAAAAGAACTGTTTTACAAAATGCTAATGTAAAATGATGTTGAATTCAGCTAATGCACTCTAAATGGCCACTATATATCCATAGGTGTCAGTCCGCCAAGCAAACCCAGACTCACAAGCTGTCGCTCTCCAGAGAAGGAGACCTTTACATGCTGGTGGGAGCCTGGAGATGATGGAGGTCTGCCAACCACCTACGCCCTCTACTACCGTCTAGAAAAGTCAGTCCCTCTTCTACCTTCTTCCTTCCTAGTTCCGAGAAGACATTTCTTTCATGAGCTTAGTCTCTATCTTTAATAATCGTTGTTACTCTTTTATTTGGCTTCCAATGAGGTTTCAAAGGTCTTGCTATGTTTTGGCCTTTCCTCTAGTAAGGAGCAATTTAAACAGATGTGTTTATTTTTCTGTTTCTGAGCACATATATGAAATAATCAGAAAGACATACATGACTTACCTTCAGCCAACACGCACACATGCCCACACACCCTGTCAAATATACATAAACTCATCAGATTTGCACCAGAGCGGATCCTTGTTAGTGGCGTGAAGTGTTATGCCAACATTACGGCTTTGAGATTCACCAAGTACTGTAAACAAACAGATCATACCTAATACCGTGGAATACTGCATCAAGAGGAGTTCATAGAATTCATTTAAATACAGTTGGATGTGCAGAATTCTGATACAGTTGTAGTCAAAAGTTTACATCCCCCTTTTCAGAATCTGCAAAATGTTAATTATTTTACCAAAAAAAAGAGGGATCAAACAAAAAGCATGTTATTTTTTATTTAGCACTGACCTGATTAAGGCATTTCACATAAAAGATGTTTACATATAGTCCACAAGAGAAAATGATAGTTTAATTTATAAAAATGACCCCGTACAAAAGTTTACATACACTTGATTCCTAATAGCGTGTTGTTGTCTGAATGATCCACAGTTTTTTTTTTTTTGTTTGTTTAGTGATAGTTCTTCATGAGTCCCCTGTTTGTCCTGAATAGTTAACCTGCCTGCTGTTCTTCAGGTCCCACAAATTCTTTGGTTTTCGTTTTTTTGTGTAGTTGAACCCTTTCCAACAATGACTGCATGATTGTGAAATCCTTTTCACACTGAGAGACTCATATGCAACTATTACAGAAGATTCAAACGCTCAACAATGCTTCAGAAGGAAAAACCATGCATTAAGAACTGGGGAGTGAAAACTTTTTAAATTTGAAGATCAGGGTAAATTTAACATATTTTGTCTTCTGGGAAAGATGTAAGTTAATCTTCTATAGCTTCTGAAGGGCAGTAATAATTGAAAAAATCTGATATTTAGCCAAAATAAGAAAAATGTACACATCCCCATTCTGTTCAAAAGTTTTCACCCCCGGCTCTTAATGCATCGTTTTTCCTTCTGAGGCATCAGTGAGTGTTTGAACCTTCTTTAATAGTTGCATATGAGTCTCTCAGTTGTCCTCAGTGTGAAAGGAAGGATCTCAAAATCATACAGTCATTGTTGGAAAGGTTTCAAATACACAAAAATACTGGAAAACCGAAGAATTTAAGCGACCTGAAGGATTTTTCTGAAGAACAGCGGGCAGTTTAACTGTTCAGGACAAACTCATGAGCAACTATCACTAAACAAAAAAACACAGCTGTGGATCATTCAGGTAACAACACAGTGTTAAGAATTAAGTGTGTGTAAACTTTTGAACAGGGTCATTTTTATAAATTCAACTATTATTTTCTCTTGTGGACTATATGTAAACATCTTTTATGTAAAATATCTTATTCAGGTCAGTACTAAATAAACAATAACATGGATTTTGTATGATCCCTCTTATTTTGGTAAAATAATTCACATTTTGCAGATTCTGAAAGGGGGATGTAAACTTTTAACCTCAACTGTATTTCAAGGCTACAGTGACGAGTTACAGTATGAAATAAGCTTGTAATGTTATAGTCATTTATTTCCTGCATGGACAAACACTGAATAAAGCATCATTTGCATCATCATAATGAAACATAAATATGTTTGGACCATTTTCCCAGAAAAAAAAAATTTGCATATAACTGAAATAAAAAAAGGTTTATTTTGTCAACTTTGAGTACATTGGAATACACACTATCGCTCAGAAGAGTTTTTACGCTCAGCAGGTCTGCATTTATTTAATCAAAAATACAGTAAAAACAGTAATAATGTAAAAAAAAAATATTAGTAATTAAAATAACTGTTTTCTATTTGAATGTGTTTTAAAATGTAATTGATTCCTGTGATGCAAAACTGAATTTTTAACATCATCACTCCAGTCTTCAGTGTCACATGATCCTTCAGAAATCATTCTAATATGCTGATTTGGTGCACAAAAATATTTCTTATTTTAAATGTTGAACAGAGTTGTGCTGGTTAATATTTTTACAGAAACCATGATAATTTTTCAGGATTCTTTGATGAATTGTTCATCAAAAAAGTGTTCATTTCAATATTTTTGGTCACTTTTTGTTGAGTAATTTCATCCTTGAAGAGAAATATTAAATGTTTCAAAAACCTTTTGAATGGTAGTGTAGACTAGCATCAAAGCTAATAGACATTGACTAAATGCCACAAAACTTCTGTTCACTTTCAGAAAGTCAGTTTCTGTTTTAGCCCAAACATAGAGTAATAAATGTAAAGTACACTGAGTACAAGTTTAGTTCATATTTTTATGGTGTCAGTGTGAGTACTGAGTATTATGGTTGGCATGTTTATCATCAAAATATTGTTTTTCAGATTAGAAGTGCAAGCTTTTGACTTTAGCTGTGGATTGTCACAGTGTTCGGACACTAACCAGAGTCTAATTTATACAAGTTCATTTTGTAAGTATAAATCTGTCTTTTCAATATCTGCCTTCATATTCAGCTCAGAGACGGTCTTTGAGTGCCCAGATTACAGAACGGCGGGCGAGAATTCATGTTTCTTCAACAAAAACGACACATCGCTTTGGGTCAACTACAACATCACCGTGGTGGCCACCAACGCCCTGGGAAAGAACATTTCAGACCCTGTGGAGGTGGATGTAGTCTACATAGGTATGCTTATATATGTCCACTATCTCATTTGTACTCTCTTTATCTACCTCTCTTTGTATATTTGTCTTTTTCCGCCCCTTTCACCTTATGTTCTTTCTTGCATAATGTGTCATTTGTTCGTAGTCTTGTGAATTAGTACATAATAGACGGTACAGATTACTGTTGCAGATTTTATTGCAGTAGAGTCATCAATAAGAAGAATGTTATTGCTGCCTGTCAGGAATCACTGTTGCGAAACAACATTATTTGGTCCTTTGGGCTGTAAAATATTGCACACTATTTTTGACAGTCACTGCATTATGCCAAAAGGCTATTTTTTTTTTTACTAATCTAAAATCTGAAAATTAAGACTCATTTACCTTTAGTACCAATTTTAGTTTTATCCCGCACAGTTTGCCATGTCGCATTCCTTGGATCTGATTTGTTCGCTCAGTCCAATTCAGTCTTATCATTAACTCATATGTACAACTATAACTGAGACTAAACTTTAACTAATGTTTTTATTTATGCTGAAGGGGCAAAAGAGTCATTCACACTACAAAGCACAGTTCTGTTCTTTCTTTCTTCCTTCTTCAGCAAGTTTGCGTGCAAAGGTCACTTAGGTCAACTTATTAGGTGTCAACTAGTTTTTCACCCTCAAACTGGAAGAAGCTAGTTTTGTGTGTTAGTGCTGAATTTGCAGTGTTAAATCAACAGTTCACCCAAAAAAGAAAATCAAGTCATTTACTCACCCTCATGTTCCAAACCTGCATGACTTTTTTTTAAATGAGATGTTTAAAAACATCTTTTTTTTTGATGTAATCAAAGCATTAAGTTACTATAGGGGTTGTCGAGCTCGAAACTGGTTTGCAAATGAGCAAATGAGATTTGAGAGCTACAGCGGAGAGCAGTGACTTACATTTCAGTCTGCTCCTATTGTATGGCTTTAAAAGATTTGCTTCAAAGTGTGAGAGTCATATAAAGCACTTTTATGGTGCTTTTATGTCCTTTTTAGAGTTTGAAATGCCCTAGTTTCTGTATGTTTTTATCATACTCTATAGAAAAGCATAAAAAATCATCAAAATATGATGTGTTCCATGGAAGAAAGAACAATATACAGGTTTAATAGAACATAATATTAACCCTTACGAAAATTAACCACGGTTTAATTGTAGTAAAAGCGTAGTAACCATGGTTTTTTTGGCGTGTTGACTACCATTTACCTCAAATACCATGGTTAAACCATCTAAACGCTTTGAAGACAGTCAGTTTCTCTCAGAGATACATTCATATAATCCCAATTCAATATTTAGGATTTTCTTCCAATGTTTTGCACATCGTGAACAGTGATTTTGTTCTGCCTGCTACAGTATTTTCTCCTCTTTGCGTTTGTCTTCAGCGTTCTGACTTCTGTTAACAGCCGTTTACAGTTGGTTTATTTGCCAAGGTAAAGAATTGGTTGTGTTATTAATAGTTCTCTAACCATTAGAAGTGTATGCAGTCAAAGACTTTATATATAGAAAGACTGTGCACTCCTAATACTTATGAATGGGAGAAACTGCAACGCCCAATATGGCGAATAAGCCCCGCCTTCTAAAATGAAAGAGCCAATCGTTGATTAGTAAAGTCACGGACCTTTGATTCTCGTTCAGCAAAATGAACGAATCTTTTTTCGAGTCATTTCGTTCATTTTAACAAAATATAATTAAAATGTTACGTGTTACCTCCCTAACACATCTACTGCTTACACAAACATTGATCACACTACAAACAAGACAAAACTATAATGCTATAAGAAACAGAAAAGATTATTTCATTGTTTACCTGGGTCTTTAGTCTATGATTAGCTCACCTCACCTCTTATCTGACAAGTTTTCTCGTTCGTTCATCACGTGACAGCCCCATAAGGTGAACGAACGACTCCAAAAAACCCGAAGACTCGAAACTGGTGAACAAATTCCAGTACAGAACCTAATAGGATGTTGCGCATGCGCGACTGAACGAATCACTCCCCGAGACGACTCGTTCGTCCCGAGTCACATTAAAGATTCGTTCAAAATGAACGAATCGTTCAAGAACGACCCATCAGTAGTTCGTCCGCAAACCAGCGCTAATGACCGTGTATGCGCATTGGCTGGTCTAGCTTGAAAAATAAACATTTTTAACGATATTGGAGCATAAGAAACAACAGCTATGAGGTAGCTGTTGTCAGATTTCAAATCTGGAATTTAATCATGAACTTGGTGAACCTTTCTGGAGAGTTTTATGTTTCCCCATTCAAAGAGATAGGAGCTGCACTTGCATGCCCGAAGAGGCGTTTTAAAGATGGCCGCTGAGTGAAAGGACTTTGATGTAGTTGACAAGGATTTCCTCTCAGTTTACGACGCTGTAGTATGCCGTTTTTGAAAGAAAAAAATAAAATAAAAATCATACCGTGTGCGTAATTCAAACCAGTTTACCGTTTGAACCGGTATATCTCCCAGCACTTTGGTTATACTGGCGGTACTATGTAAACTGCCACTGTACCGAACGAAACTCGCATATTTTGCTGATTATTGCTGCTGAAAATGGTCAATTATTGTCATGTTTTGGGCTGTACTAATCGGTCGAACCGGGAAAAAAAACATTTGGAGTACTATAGGCTGCCAAAAGTTATAACAAATGAGATAAGTGCAAAAAACTAAGGAACAAAAGGCGTTTGTGGTTGGTCAAACTAATCCAGGATTTACAGGGCAACAATCTTGACAACGTTCGTGTTTGTTCTTATCATTTACGGTCAGGTAGGTGAAATGTTAGGCTAATATCTTAATTAATACTGCTCGTACGTATTTTTTATTTTTTTTTTACCACCTATTAACTTTAGTTTGTCAAAATAATGCGCCATTTCCTGCTTAGTAAGCCCTTCTCTGCTGGTTTAACAGCTGGTTTAGACAGCATAAATTAGCAGAACAATTATTAAGTAGTAGATGAACCGTGAAATCCATACTGTTGTTTACATCCGAGTATCTAAATGGCTGTGCATCCGGGTTACTGACCAAACTGTGACGTAAATCCTCTATATTACCGTTTTGATGTATTTCTATCAAATAAATCCAGCCTACACATCTTCCAAAAATGTTACTGCCCCCAAAATTTTGAATAGTAGTGTATGAATCACATTTCAGTCTTTACACACTCAAAATCAAATGTACTGATGAAAATATTAGTACGTATCAAAACAGTTGTGTTAAAGTGAGTGATAGTAGCAGTAGGTTTAACTGTTATATATTTTTCTTATGGACTTCTTGTCTTGTTCTGTCCTTTTCTTTTCACCCACAGTTCAACCAAACACTCCAGAGAACGTGACAGCGGTTGTGGTTAATGACGACCAGGGTCCGTACGTGAGAGTGTCCTGGGAGAAACCCCGAACCGCAGACACTCGCTCAGGGTGGATCACGCTACTTTACCAGCTACGAATTAAACAAGAAAAAGATAAAGAATGGGTGGTGGGTTTGAACAACAAATAATCCTTTTGTCTTCAAAAAATGTTTAATTATCAGTTACATTTGTAACTGTTTAACTAGAATTAAATATAGATAAAATTGAGATGGGCTAGAATACAGCAGGCCATCTTCATAACACGCTTTACATGCTTGTTTTTCTTGGTATTATGGACTAGTTGCCAACCAACTTGTTGAATGTGAGCCAACAAGTTAGTAAAATAGAAAATAGTTAACATTGTCTGTTGTTTGTTTGTGACTTTATCCGAGATCTTAAATGAATGGAATGCTAAGGGCAAGTGTGCCAACATTATTAAATCAGCTGTTGCACAAAGCAGTTTAATCATTGACTGTCCCAGTCTGGGTTTATGTCTTCATTAGTCCGTAGAAACCTGAGGGAGGCTAGATGTGCAGAACAACAGTGACTAGATCAAACCAGCTTTTTCACCCCAAAGGCTGTGCTTCAGTAACACAGAGGCATGACCAATAATGATTGTTTAGTGACAAAGTAACCTAAGCACGGTAGTATTGGCTCTTTGAACGGAGACAATGTATGTAACTGATGATTATTGCTGATGATGTAATTGCCATGAATTTAAGTGCTAACTGGATAAATATTTAACTAAATTCTACTTTGATTTGCATTCACACAACTTTAAGTATAAGCTGACATTTTGCAAAGCAGCAAATACCTGTGTAGTATGTGATATATGTATTTTTGTTTAATGAAAATTTAGTTAATTGCAGTGGTACAGTCACTTATGCTTTTTTTTTTTTTTATATCTGTGTAGAAAGTAGACTTATTAGGAAATTGTGCAATATGCAACAAATGAAGTGTTTAATATTTGCACTTTTTAATTTAATATCTTATCATTTATTTTAAATAAATGTATTTTAAAAAGAATTAATACAATTACAGTTATTAATAATAATAATAATTGTTTTTTATTTATAAAATATTTTTATTATTTAATTTTAATTTTTATATTATTGTTTTTTATTATATCTGTAAAATATAGAAATAGAAATTAGAAATAGTTAGGAATCTCATATAAAAGAGTTATGTAAATTACATAAATATATAAATTATTTTCTGATATTTTCTTATTGATTAATGAGTTTAATACAAAGTGTTGCAGTGATAGCTCATGTTTTCTTTATCGTTTTGTTTATTTATTTTTTCTGTAGGAATGTGATGCTGGCATGCAGAAGTACTACAATGTGTTCAGTCTTCATCCCGATAAAGAATATATGGTGCAGGTGCGTTGTAAACCCGATCATGGTTTCTGGAGCGAGTGGACCCAAACCACCTATGTCAAAATGCCCAACTGTGAGTCTTTATTTTTCTTTGTTATTTAAGTAAACTTGGTTATTATAAATATTTTGGGGAGAATTTGTTTCTTTAATTTTTCATAATATTTTTAATAATATTTTAAAATGCTGTTGATTAAATTTTTTTTTATAATATTTGTATTTACATAAATGTATTTATATTTATATACATGTATTGTATTTAACACACTACCAGTCAAAAGCTTTTGGACAGTAAAAATTTTGATGTTTTTATTTTAAAGAAGTGTCTTCCGAAATATTTTTACTTATTATTTTTATTTTAAAATAACTGCTTTCTATTTGAATATATTTTAAAATGTAATTTATTCCTGTGATCAGATCTACATTTTCAGTATCATTACTCCAGTCTTCAGTGTCACATGATCCTTCAGAAATGATCTTAATATGCTGATTTGCTGTTCAAAAAATATTTATTATTATTATCGATTTTTAAACATTTGAGTAATTTTCTGGGGGGATTCTTCATCAGATCAGCATTTATCTCAAAGAAAAGCTTTTGTAACATTATACACTACCATTCAAAAACTTGGAGTCAATTATTTTAAAAAGTAAAAATATTTAAAAAATTTACTGTTTTTGCTGTACTTTGGGTCAAATAAATGCAGGCTTGGTGAGCAGAAGAAACTTTAATAAACATTAAAAATTTTGCTGTCCAAAAACTTTTGACTGGTAGTGTAGTAAAAATAATTTATTATATTAAATTAATTTAATTGTTATTAAATTACATTATCAGCATAACAGTTTCCGTTTATTATTATTTTCAGACTTTTGAACCTTATATAAATGTAAAGACATTGAAAATGCCAGTCCCCAAATGTTTCAAATGTGCACCAGGAGTGATCCGAAAAATCACATTAGACACAAGCAAAACATTTCTATCCCAGTAGTTTGAGGCATGCTTGAAGTCTATTAGATTATCATCCAGCATGGCCAGAGAGCCATTTCAGGACTACAGTCTGTGTCTCCATGGTCTCCCGCTGAGCCTGAGAACAAATCTGCTCTACGCATATGTATCTAGCAGTGCAGACAATACTAGAGGGAATACCAACAGGCCTTCAGTTTCTCCAGGGAGTTATGAACTCATCTTCACCTGGCTAGCACAACCTCACTAGGACACGTTTTTGAGCCACAGCTCCGGCTGGGCCTCAGTTGCCCCGGAGCTTCCATGGAAAGTCAGGCCCGGTGGGAGTCGCACCTGACGGCGTCGAGCATGAAATAGAGCAAAATGAGTCAGAGATCGTCCTGTTTCCAGCTCACAGTGTTCTCAAAAACCACACTGTTCTTTTTTTTTTTTTTTTTTTTTTTTTCATGGTTTTTAAATGCAGTGACCCAATTTTACCCACTGTTTTTGTTATTCTTTCTAATTTTTGAGAGTACTGTTGGTGACACTGTTGGTGACACAATTTGATTGGTCATAAGTAGAAAAATAAATTGCAGTACTCTTCATCACAATTTCCTGATTTTGTGTTTGTATAGATATACCCAGAGAGCGTTCGTTGTGGATCATGATCACGATATTCTCCGTCTTCATCGTCCTCATCCTCACCTGGACACTAAACATGAAGCGAAACAGGTGTTTCTGTCTATCATATTTATTCACTTTTTACATGTACATTTTTTTTTCTTATATATTTTAAGATTATTTTGCTTGGTTAATATTAGTTTAGTTTTACATTTTTTCTATATTATCTTATACTGTCATTGGAAAATCAAAAATGAATGGCTTTTATGTAATTGAAATCACATTTGCTCAGACCAGTTATATACACATAATTTAATTTCTTGCTGACAAATACTTATACTTATTATGTAGGATTACATTGCCATTAGAGGATTGATCCAGATCTTGCAGTTCCTCACTTTACTCTCAAATGTAGTTTTTAGGCCAGTTTTTCTCAGCACAGATTTAAATAGACAAAGATAGACTAATTACATTGTCAGATAATGTGAGGCATTTTTAACAGTACAAGGACGAACGGGATCCAAAATTAATCTCTTAATCCTGTCGGGACACATGGAAGCTTTTGTTCCGTATTCTAGATAAGTCCCTTTTCAGTATCCATAGTGCTTATATTATAATCAAGCAGGAAAACATTTGTTGATAGATATTGATCTGTGCACTGATCTAAAAATTAAGACAAATCTCACCTCAAGTAAATATCTTAAACATTGGTCTAAATTCAAATTAAGTACATTTTATTTATATAAAGCATTTATTTAACCATTGAAAAACAATATCAGCTATCATTCTTATTCTGGTTTTTATATTTGTCTTCAGTGTGAAGCTTTGTTTGCTGCCTCCTGTTCCTGGACCAAAAATCAAAGGATTTGACAAACAACTGCTCAAGGTAATAGAAAGATCACTCATGCATCTCAGAAAAGTATGGAAGCCCGTTTAAAAATTGCACTGATTAAAAATAAAAAAGGTTATTGCGACTTTTTATCTCACAATTCTGGCTTTTTTTTTTTTTTTTTTCACAGAATTGAGAGAAATAAACTCGCAATTGTGAGTTTTAAAGTCAAAATTGCGAGATATAAGCTTGCAATTTCAAATTATAAAGTCAGAAATGCAAGATATGAAGTCACAATTCTGACTTTCTTTCTCAGAATCGCATGATATAAACTCGCAAACTGCAAGAAATAAAGCCAGAATTGCGAGATAAAAAACTTTTTTCTTGCAAATGTGAGTTTGTATCTTGTAATTCTGACTTTTTCTTTGAATTGTGAGATGTAAACTTGCAATTGCGAGTTAAAAAGTCCAGTTTGAGGGGGAAAAAAGACTGAATTTATATCTCACAATTCTGACTTAATTCTAAGAAAAAAAGATTTGAGATATAAGAATAAAGAAGATTCTAGATATAAACTCTCAATTCTGACTTTTTTCCTCAGAATTGCTAGATAAAACTTGTAAATGCGAGTTTGTATCTCGCAATTCTGAATTTTTTCTCCAAATTGGGAAATATAAACTCGCAACTGCGAGTTATAAAGTTCAGTTTTGAGGGGGAAAAAGACTGATATGTTCTCAGAATTGCGAGTTTATCTCACAATTTGGACTTAATAACTTACAATTGCGTGTAATAAAGTCAGAATTGCAAGATATAAACGTATCAGTCTTTTTCCTGATGATATAAATTCAGTAAGTTTATTTCTTGCAGTTCTGACTTAATTTCTCAGAATTATGACTTTGACAGAATTATGATTTTGTAACTCGCAATTGCGAGTTTATATCACACAGTTCTCTGAAAAAAAAAGTCAGAATTGTGAGATGCAAACTCGCAATTGCAAGAAATAAAACGTCACAATTACCTTTTATATATTTTTTATTCAGTGGTGGAAATAGGCTTCCATAGAAAGGGCTTGTGTCAAATCAAATGTGACACTTTTTTTCAGGTTAGCTTCAAGGTAGACTCCATAATTGCAACATTTTTGGTGATTTTTGTCAACATGGTTAATAAGATCTTAGCTTCTGTGTCTTTTGTTGAATCTTCAAACATCTGATGGCACGTGTTTTTGAATGAATAATTTCAGCCAAGTCACTTTTATTCATATAATGGTTTATATAATACAGATTGTAGTGTCAAGGCAGCTTCACAGTAATAATCAGGAAATTGCAGAATTCATGAAACAGCTCTACTCACTTTCAAACCAAGCAGCTTTCTGTTGGTCAGGCATGGTAAATTTAAGTGACCAACTTGAAAATGAATGAAACTTCTGATCGGTTGATTCATATAGGAATATAGGACTCAATTTTGTCTGCAAAATATTACTAAGCAATAGTAGATGCTTCTACATAGCTCAATTCAGCTCAGTTTTTGTTCTCATCTAGTTAATAATATTACTAAACATTAAATGTTTAAACCCCAAATGAGCAAGCCAAATTTAAGAAAAAACATTTTTTGTAAGGCATGTCCTCAGGATATAAAGATTTTGATATCTTCTGTAATGCCACATTTTTAATTGCATGTTTGAGGCAATCATCTCATTTGCTTTACTTGCTTTTTTGCAGAGTGGAAAGTCAGAGGAAGTTTTCAATTCTTTGGTGACCCAAGGTTTCCCTCCAACCACCGATTACGTCGACTTAATGGTAGAGTACCTTGAGGTGTATGACAATGAGGAGCAAGAGTTGGTATTGGATGGTAAAGATCTATCAGAGGGCTGCATGAAGTCCAAAAGCCCGTCGGACAGCGATTCAGGCCGGGGAAGCTGCGACAGTCGCACTCTGCTTTTGGAAAAGTGCATGGAGGGACAGGAAGGAAGCACGAGCGATCATCATCACTACAGCCAACATGGAGAAACCAGCTGGGCCTCTACTGAAAGCAGTGAAAGCCAGGGTCCCGAACCCGGTTCTCCGGACTCCACCAATGGACACCTAAAGACCTGGCCCGTCGTGTTTTCGTCTCCCCAAACGCAGCCTCACCATCATTACCAAAACGGAGCTGTGAAACCGGCCTACCACAGCGTCCCAGAGATCCTCAGCCATTTGTCGCCACTCGCAACACCAAGCAACTACCACCAGCTATCACCGCAACAAGGGGGCCGCTTCAGTAAACCAGCCTGCCGACATTCTCAAAGCTACAACCAGTTTAATCTGGGCAGCGTTGCTGCTCCTGTTCCCGGCGTGCCTCAATCACATTCTTTGGAATACGTAGAGGTGCAAACGGTCGACCCACGGAATATGCTACTGCTTAGGCCGCTTTCAGACCCAAACCGTGAACCCGAAGGGTCTGATTACGCCGGGGAGGACTACAGCAAAGTCAAAGACGTGACGTCAAACAATATTCTGCTTCTGCAGAGGGAAACGTCCCATCAGTGCATGGACTATTACAGCCAGGACTTGGACAGCCAGGCTGATCAATGCACATCCCAGCAACCACCTCATCCCTGCAAACCTGCCGTCCACCAATCGAACAGTGGGATGCCACAGGAAGGCATGAGGGTGATGGGAAACGGTTATGTAGATTCAACAGTCTTAATGCCAACCTACTAGCACACAGTGGTCCAATGCATGAATGCGATCTGCCTCAAATGCAACAAAAACTATAAGCTGACCACAAAACCACTAAACTGTCAACAGCTCTTGCCAAGCCCTAAAAGAAGCGCTTTTCTCCTTCACAGACCGGTTTAGGAGGATTTATATATTTATAAGAATATTTACTTTTAATTAGATCATATTAGCAAGAGGGTGGTCTTGTTTCAGAGCTGAGGTCTGAACAGGGTCTGTGCGCTGTGAACTTTTACATTGCACACTTTTATGTAAAAACAGGTTCTTTATTGGCTTTTAAGGTTTCATGGAGAATCTTTAACATCCATGGAATCTTGCAATTGCACAAAAGGTCCTTTATAGTGAAAAATGTTCTTCATAACAAGAAAAAAAGTTATTTTTAGAATTATGAACTGAAATGTTCTTTGGGGAACCTAAAAAATGAAAACCCCCCTTTATTTTTTTAAGAGTGTGAGAAGTCATTGATTTTGTTTCTTTGACAGATTGTGTATTTTGATGAGGTTACGCTTATAAACACCAAAAAAAAGTTTCTCTTTACACTTAAAAGAACTGTTTTAAATCAAGTCTTTGAAGTTAACATGAACTGAAATGGATCCCATTCACTTTAATACACATTTCTGTAAAATTAAATTCTTAAATTCTGCTCAGTTTTGATACTATGTTAATCAATAGCCAAATAGCCATTCAGGCATTGGGATTTCATGGGAAATCAGTTAAAGCAGCAAAAAATCCAGCAATTGCCATTGGATTTCTTCTATATTTTTATGCTGTTTTACTCAAATACACTACCACTATCAAGATTTTTATTGTTTTTTTTAAAGTATTCTCTTCTGCTCACCAAGCCTGCATTTATTTGATTCAAAATGCAGCAAAATCAGTAATATTGTGAAATAATATTACTATTTTAAAATAACTGCTTTCTATTTGAATACATTTTAAAATATAATTTATTTCTGTGATCAAATCAAAATTTTCAGCATCATTACTTCAATGTCACATGATACTTCAGAAATCATTCTAATATGCTGATTTGCTGTCTAAGAAACATTTATTATTATTATCAATATTTAAAACAGTTGAGTACATTTTTTCAGGAATTTCTGATGAATAGAAAGATCCAAAGATCAACATTTTTTCTGAAATAATAAGCTTTTGTAACATTATAAACTAAACCATTCAAAAGTCCATATAATTTTTTTTTCATAGAAACTAATATTTTTATTTAGCAAGCTTTAAATTAATCAAAAGTGATGATAAAGATATTTTAGATATGTTGTTCTTCTAAACTTTCTATTCACCAAAGAAATCTGAAAAAATTCTGCTCTGCTGCTTTCAACATAATAATAAGAATAATAATATTAATAATAAATGTAAATAAATGTTTTTGAGCAGCAAATCAGAATATCAGATTGATTTCTGAAGGATCATGTATCTGGAGTAATAATGCTAAAAATTCAGTTTTGTCACAGAAATAAATTACATTTTAAAACCTATTCAAATAGAAAACAGGTATTTTAAAAAGTAAAAATATTTCAAAATTTTCCCATTTTTTTTCCCTGTACTTTGGTTCAAATAAATGCAGGCTTGGTGAGCAGAAGACACTTCCTTAAAAAACATTAAATATCTTACTATTCAGAAACGTTTGACTGGTAGTGTATATGGTGAAAGTAAAATGGGTTGTAAATGCCATGTCATGTTAACTTTTAACTAGTTGTCATATTTAGAGATTAATGAGATTTGAAAACTTAGCACTTAGCATAGTTGCCCTCAGCAAACCACTATGCATTGTTAATGTATGTATGTTCATCATGGCACTGTTACGTGTTCAAAGCCACTACTTTTTAATGCCGCTGTCCACTCCTAAACTACATGATGGGGCCTGTTGCTATAATGTACATGGACTATTTTTTATAAACTGATCTTGAGTATTATCATTATCATGAGCATTCACTCAATTCAAAACCTTTGCTTAATGCATTTCACTATACATTCCACTTCTTTTAAATATAATGGCAGTTATTTAAAACTCCCACCGCATATTATATAAACACAAGAGCACTGTTTGCAGTCAGAGGCGGGTTAGTCCTACTGTAATCGCACTGCAAACATATTATAATCTCAGCCATAAGATTTAAGTGTCTTTGCTTATTAATGATACACTAATGCAAAAGTAAATTGTTTAAAAGGGATTTGAACTGATTGTAGACTCTTGTAATTGTAAAGAATTTGCCTTTGATATTTAGAACTCTCAGGTGGAGGAAAGCTTGCTTAAACAGTCCTGCCGAATGTATGTGTTATAAAAGTTATAGGCACTGATTTTAAACATACTGTGAGCACGACCGTAAAATCATACACTGCCAGCATTCAAATATTTTTCCAAATATGTTACAGCGAAATGTTCATTGTAAGAATTTGTGTGTTTTTGTGAATGTTAACCTTGTGAGAATCTATTTTTCCAAGACTGTATATCTTTAGATCATAGGTAGCCATTAATTCAGCACTGTAAATTTTTATGTTTGATATAAAAAAAAAAGAAATTCTAAAAATATTTTTCAAATTAGAGAGATCGGCATATATGCATTTAATCCAACAAAACAGTTATCTTGTGCATGTATAAATCACTGACCATTAAACCAGTTACATGGAGACAAGGAAGATTTTAGCCCTTGCCAGTGCAAGAGTCAACCTCCACATGTTGCCTTATTTTATGCATAATTCTCTGAAAGCAGAGTAAGGTGTATTTTTTTTTGTTAAATATACATTTATGTGTAAAGTTGCATTATGCAGTCATGTAAATATACAAGATAACTGTATAATAAATGGATAATTTATATACTTTACTGAGACATAGTTTTGTTAGGTTTGTCTATGCCATACAAAAAAAGTTCCAGTCACACATTCTCAGATTCAAGCGTGATTAATCTGCATGGAAAAGCATATTTATTTTAATAGATTTCTAACTCAGGCAATGGCAAATCTACAAAATGTGTATTTTTAACAGTATCTAATTTAATGTGAAGCCTCAGGGCAACAGTTTGAAATAATATTTGTCTATTTCATCTGAAAGCAAGATATTTTACGGTAAAGAAAATGCGTATACCGAAATCTCCTGGAGTGATGATTATATTCTCATGTAGAGATTAAAACTTTCCAACTTAAAACCCCAACACCATATGACTAAAAGAATTGTTCAAATCACAAAAAATGTGTTTGTTATACACTAAGAATACTATTATTACTATATATACAGTATATCAAATTATGTTGCTGTTTTCTTTAGTCTTTTTTTCTTTACTGTCAAGTCACTGGAGGTGCTGAAATTAAATCTGTGAGATTAACCTATCTAAGAAATACATCTTGTGCGTTCTGCTTTTCCATAAACATTATTTGTGAAATCACATAGCAAAACCATTAAAAGATATGCTCAGATTGTTTCAAATGTGTTGGAGTGGTTAATGTTTTTATTATTATTATTTTTTTTTTAAGTTTTGTGATTGATTTCTTGACTATTTTAGATTATCATAATTTATAAATTCTAATTATATATATATATATATATATATTAAAAGTCTCATATGCTCAAAAATACAGAAAAAAAATATAAAATATTATTGCAATTTAAAATAACAATTTCTATATTAATATACTTTAAAATGTAATGTATTTCTGTGATGAAAAGCTACATTTTCATCAGCCATTACTCCAGTCTTCAGTGTCACATGATCCTTCAGAAATCATTCTAATATGCTGATTACTTTTATTATCAATGCTGGAAACAATTGTGCTGCTTAATATTGTATTTATTTTCAGGTTTCTTTGATGAATAAAAAGTTATTTGTTTATTTGTTATAAAAGTTTATTTGATTAAAAATACAGAAAAAAAACTGAAATATTGTGAAATATTTTTTTTTCTATTTTCTAATTCTATTTTAATATACTTTAAAATAGAATTTATTTCTGTGATGCAAAGCTAGATTTTCAGCATCATAACTTTTCAGTGTTCAGTGTTCCATGATCCATCAGAAATCATTTTAATATGCTGACTTACTATATCAGTGTTGGAAACAGGGCTGCTTAATATTTTTTTGGAACCTGTGCTATTTTTCAGGATTCTTTGATGAATAAAAAGTTATAAAGAACAGCATTTATTCCAAATAGAAATCTTTCCTAACAATATAAGTCATTTTATAATTTTAACACATCCTTGCTGAATGAAAGTATTAATTTCTTTCAGAGAAAGACAGAAAGAAAGAAAAAATGTACTGACCTTAAACTTTGAACGGGAGTGTATATTGTTAAAAAAGATTTCTATTTTAAATAAACACTGTTTTTTTAACGTTTTATTAAACGTTTTATAAAAAAAATAAATAAATAAATTAGGCAGCACAGCTGTTTCCAAAACTGATAATAAATCAGCATATTAGAATGATTTCTGAAGGATCATGTGACAACAAAGACTAAAAATGTAGCTTTGCATCACAGGCATAAATTCTATTTTAAAGTATATTAAAATAGAAAACCACAATTTTAAATAGCAATAATATTTCACAATATTTCTGTTTTCTTCTGTATTTTTAATCAAATAATCGCAGCCGTGATGAGCAGAAACAGTTTATTTTATATTCTAAATATTTAAAATTATTAATTTATTATTTTTATTTATTACGGACACAATCTGATGAACTTAAACTATGTTCCATAAACTTTAGCCGTTTATTAAATAGAACGTAAGATAATATTCAAACGAAAAGCTTTGCTGTCTGTGAAACACATCACTCTTCAGTAAAAAGACCTCGAGACTTTACCCCCACATACCATTGGCTGAACTTGCCCCTCCCCGAGCACTTTTGGGGTAGACTTCACCGCTTTCAACACTTTAATTTTGGGATTTCCTGCAGAAGAGTTTGTCTTAAAAACATCAGTAATGCATAAAGTTTGTTCTCGGCTGCACGGTCCGTATCTCTTCGGGAAAACGGACCCGTGGAATTCAGTGGATGCGTATGTGAAATTCCACAACGGTGGCGGTAAGAATACAGTATTTGTCTCACATTTAAAGTGACCGCAACATTTATGTTAAGTTTTGATAGTTACATAAATTGTGTTTGCGAATTTCGACTCGAACGAATCTATAGTCCGGATTCGTGAGCATCGAATAACGGCCCTGTCATCATAACAAAAAAGTGCAAACGTATGTTTACCATGGCGATACTGTGGTATTTGATGACGAATGACTACCCAGTTTTAGTATAATAACAACTTTATCTGTCTGTCAGATATTTAAAAATAAGGGTATTATACAAAACAATACTTACTATACTGATATGATAGATAGAAAGATAGATACTGATATAATATCCTATATCAACACTGCAAATCTGTGCCAACGCATACAAGGTTACCAGGAGGTTAGCAGGTCTCAGAACAGGGCTTTCTTACAGCTTAAAAGATAAAAATATCTCTTTGCATATGAGCTGGCAGGAAATATCGTGACCCATAACTCTCTCTATGGCTTATTGAGCACTAAATGTACCTTTGCACAGGTGTGATGTGCCAAAAATCAGCTGTGAAACACCCACCACCTGTCCTGCCCCAGATTCCCCCATGTGACTTTAAACCTGAGCCGTATCAGGTAAGCGGTTTATATCTGAGGGCATTCATAATAATAATAATCAGATAGAAATCGAATCATTTTTAAGCATGTATGCATTTCTTGTTCAGGGCATGTCTAAAGACCGTTTACTAGACATAAGGAAACACAACTGCAACCCCATGACTATGAAGGTAACCTATTACAAGAAGCCAGTCTTCATAAACCAGGGTTACATGCAGTGGCTGTGGGACGTGGATGGAAGACGCTATCTGGATTTGTTTGCTGGGGTCGCCACTGTTAGTGTAGGACATTGCAACCCGTAAGGTTCAATTTGTTGCCATGCAACAATTTTATTTCATGACTATGCATTACAGAAATAAATGACTAAGCTTTAATTAGATTAATGATTATGGACTTGTTCCAGCATGTTAAAGGCTGCTGTTTTTCATTTTTGTTTACAAAATGGAATTATTTCTAATCAGAAGTTTCAATATGGATGCAGGAAAGTGACAGAGGCGGCCGAGAAGCAGCTGAGGCGTCTGTGGCACACGACAGCCATCTACGTGTACCCGCAAATGCAGGAGTATGCAGAGAAACTAGCCTCCCTTTTCCCAGACCCACTGAAGGTACTGCTGAAGGAAAAAATACAATTTACCAACCGCAAACTTTTGAGCCGTAATATGTCCATGCATTTTGTGATGTAGCATTAAAATCATGATGGTTTTCTTTTCCAGGTTGTCTATTTTACCAACAGTGGTTCGGAGGCTAATGACCTTGCAGTGCTAATGGCCCGGCTTTACACAGGAAACTTTGATGTCATCACACTGAGGTGATTGACCTTATTTGCCCATTTTTGAGTGAATGGAAGTTCTTGCTGACAGATCAAGCATCCCTATACCATAACCATAGATAATCACTGCATCATTTGTGTTTGTGTGCTAAGGGGTTCCTATCATGGTGGCAGTCCACAAGCAACGGGCCTGACGTCCAACGCAGATTATAAATATCCCATCCCGTCTTCTATGGGTTGCCATAATGTACGTCTCACACCCACACATCTCCTTTGTCAGCTACCTGCATTATAATGTAATATTCCTCAGGGTCAAGTCTACAAATTGCATTAAAAGAGGAAACGTCATAAGCCATGATGGTGGTGGTGGTGGTGTTTAAAGGGGTCATCGGATGCCCATTTTCCACAAGTTGATATTATTCCTTAGGGCCTTAATGAAAAGTCTATAATATACTTTGAGTAAAAATTCTTAATGGTAGTGTAAAACAACACATGGGTGTCGGAAGCAAAAAAATTTCTAGAGTATATGCCATTTTCTGTAGTCTGGTGCATTTTATTAGCTATATTACCTTTGCCCACGTGACAACATTACAAAAGATGACCGTTTAAACACATTTCCAGTGGCTTTTTTGACGCAAACGACCCGAGTTCGCGTCCGCCTATTACTGAAATCGTTCTTCTGCTTTTTCACATCTCATTTTACATTGGAAAGGCATTTGTTTTCAATAAAGATAAAAATGAAGGAAATAATCGAAAAGTATCGGGTAGGGTTAGGTGTATCTGAGCAGCAGATAAGCTTAGATGATTTGTTTACTTTGCTGTGTTACAGGAGTGCAGCAGGCGCGAATATTCCCTAAACACACCCATTATAGACAGCGATGCGGTCAGGACCGTGGCGCCCGCTTCCTTTGAAATATGATGATTGCGCCTGATGCGCCCGCGTCCGGGCCCGCTTCGTCCACTCCTCCACCCCAAATGCTGCCTGTTCATACGCGTGAGCATAGAACTTGATCTATTAGTGCATTCGCATTCATGTGGAATGGATTTGGCTGATGGCGCTCTAAAAGTGCGCAGACATATTTGCCGAATTAGAGACGGTAAAAGTGGGTGGGTCCGATATCATTGGTCTTCAAAAGTGGGTGGGTTCTGTCCCACCCACATTCAATGGTTCCGACGCCCAATGAAACAACACCATTTTTGCCATGTCAAAATTAGCTCTGCAAAAATCAACCCATTCTGATGGATTGCTCCTTTAAATGCAAATGAGCTCTGCTCTCCCCGCCCCTCTCTGGGTGAGCTGTGCTTTGAGAGATTGTTTACTTCAGCCGCATTTAACGCATTTAGCCACGAAAGCTGCTAATTAGCAGGTTATTAGAAAAGGTGATTGCAAAAATTCATTAAAAAAAACCTTATACTCACTTCTGCTGTAGGTGAAGCTGGATCACAAATGATTTGCGTGAACATTCTTCTTTAAAAGAGAACTCCACTTCTAGAAGAACAATTTACAAATAATTTACTCACCCCCTTGTCATCCATGATGTTCATGTCTTTTTTTTCTTAGATGTAAAGAAATTGTTTTTTGAGGAAAACATTTCAGCATTTTTCTCTATATAATGGACTGATATGGTGCCCCGATTTTGAACTTCCAAAAGGCAGTTTAAATGCAGCTTCAAACTATCCCAGCTGAGGAAGAAGGGTCTTATCTAGCGAAACGATTGGTTATTTTCATAAAAATAATACAGTTTATGTACTTTTTATTCTCAAACACTCGTCTTGCCTTGCAGTCCTTGAACTCTGTGTTTTCTGGTTCAAGACAGTTAGGGTATGCCGAAAAACTCAGACCGTTTTAAATTTTAAATTAAAATTAAATTAAATTTAAATTTTAAAGTTGAATTTTCTCCCTCAACTTCAAAAATCATTTCAAAATCATCCTACATCGCTGCAGAAGTTCCGACCCAGTCTTTGCAAAGTGAACATGCAAAGAAGATCAAACACCCTTAACAAAAAAGGTAAAACACAGATATGGGACGATTTTGAAGTTGAGGGAGAACATGAGATGGGAGTTTTCGACATACCCTAACTGTCATGAACAAGAACAAAAACAGTCCAGGCAGAGTAAGACAAGACGAGCGTTTGGCATGAAAAAGTATCTAAACTATATTATTTTTGTTAAAATAACCGATCGTTCCGCTAGATAAGACCCTTCTTCAACGGCTGGGATCGTTTACAACCACATTTAAACTGCATTTTGGAAGTTCAAAGTTGGGGCACCATGTCAGTCCATCATATGGGGAAAAATGCTGAAATGTTTTCCTCAAAAAACATAATTTCTTTACGACTGAAGAAAGAAAGACATGAACATCTTGGATGACAAGGGGGTGAGTAAATTATCTGTACATTTTTGTTCTGGAAGTGAACTTCTCCTTTAATTTGAGTTTTGAAGATGAACGAAGGTCTTACAGGTTTGGACCGACATGAGGAGTAATTAATGACAGAATTTTCATTTTTGGGTGAGCTATCCCTTTCATACATTTGTTAAATTTTTGTTCCTGTGTGGGTTGTATTCATTGTAGACCATGTGTCCGGATGTGTTCAGGGGCCTCTGGGGAGGAAGCCACTGTAGAGACTCCCCAGTTCAAACCATCCGAGAGTGCAGCTGCTCCCCAGGTACAAAAACACACATTCACACACAAAGCTTTATGAGGGCATACCATAGACGTCTACTGTTTTTTTATAAAGGTAATACTCGATTTGAAATTGTACAGCCCAAAAGTTTAAGGGTTAAAAAATATTTAAAAAATGAAAATGTGTGTGTTTTTTGTTTTGAAAGGTTTATGAATTAGAAATTTAAAAAAGAATGAAGATCTGTAGATTAAATGCATTTGTTTGCTCTTTCCTTCTGTGCATGTTACTGTAAAGCTGTTTGAATTACCAGTGTATATGAACAATGGCATAGGCCTATAGAATTGCCTGGTCTGGAGGAAAAAGTTGTTTGTTCTTCTTAAAAAATTTCACATATAATCAATGATTCCCTGTTAAAAAACTCAGAACAGTGTGTTTAAAGTACAAGGTCTGATTGTCTCATCAGGTCAAACATTGACTATATTAAAAAAAAACGCACAACACATGATCAGAGCTCTTAACTCTTCACTGTAATAGAGGGTGTGCATTTACGTCACGGACATATTGGCGATACTCGGATGTAAACAACAGCATGGATTGCACGGTTAATGTACTACTGAATACCTTGTTCAGCTAAATTATGCTGTCTAAACAACAGAGAAATGTGTGGAAGCTGCAAAATAAATTAGAGAAGGACTTAGTATGCAGTAAACGGCACAATATATTGACAAACTAAAGTTAATCTGTGGTAAATATACCTTTGAGGAGTATTAATTAAGATATTAGCTTAATATTTCACCTACCTGACCAGAAATGATAAGAACAAATATGAATGTTGTCAAGATTTTTGCCCTGGAAATCCTGGTTCGGTTTGGCCAACCACAAACGCCTTTTCCTCAGACAGTTTTTTTGTACTCTTCTCCTTGATTTGGTATAACTTTTGGTAATCTATAGTACTCAAAACACTTTTCCTGGTACGTGTCGCGATTTAGCTCAAAGGGAAATGTATATAAATAATTACAATTAATTATGATTAATTACAATTATTTATATCAGCTGCCAGTAGTAACTGTAGCAGAATTAATTTTCCATCAACTAATCTGTTCGTCCAGCGAACATTCAGTATAAGTTTTATATCAACTCTAAGAAATGATATTTTCTTGGGCACAGAAAATAACTTCCTTGAAGTACTATTGCATTAGAGCATGTAGCTCGGATCGGAATCGTAAAGGGACATTAATTTGCAAGGCAGAATCAGAATCAAAACTCATGTAATTTGTGCACAAGAGTTTATTAACGAAGGACTAACACATAACTAATCTAAACAAACAGACATGAAATCATTCATACATGGGGGAAGGGTCAGTGAGAACTGAAGTTAGAGAGACCAGAGAATGTAGCTATGAAAAGAGTCAGTTAACCACCTGAGTGAAACCATCAGTGCTGTCTACAGCTTATACTAAACCTCTGTTTTGTTTAGTTAAATGTACGATACTTGCATTGCCTTGGTCGATGAACAAGTGTCCGAATGCAGTCTCGGGTGAAAGTCTTGATGGTTTGGAGCAGTGGTGGTTTGGAATCGCGATCACGTTCTTCTGGGTCCGAAGAGTGATGAACTCCAAAGATGTTCTGACTCGATGGTGACTGGGAGTTTCTTCCCATGTGACAATTGAAGAAGAACCAAGAGCTGAGAGGGACCCAGCTGAAGTCCTGTGGTCTTTGGAGAATGGAAAGACAAGGCCGCAAGGCCTGGCGCAGCTTAGAGTTCCGACGAGTTCTAGCTCATCCTCCTCATCCTCTTAGGTTCTGAAAGAACTCACGTGAGACGAGTGAAGAAAGCTAAAAGCACGGAATAGAGAAATGTCTGTTCGAGGACATTTCATGAGGATGAATTCCGGGGTTGAGTAAAAGTGTCTGGCTCTTTGTGGTGAGAGCCATAGCTCTAGATGTTGGGGCCTGTCGGGCCCGCCGGGCACGGCCTGTGCCGGCTCAGGCTCCCTGTGGGTTCCTCCACAGGCAGCAATCGGAAGATCTTGCAGAAGAGCGTGAAGAGAGTCAAGAGGGAGAAGAGAGAAAGGCGGAGTAACGTTTGATGCCTTTAAGGTCTCTGGAGGCTGCGCCTCCAGGAGGTCCACGAACCAATGGTAACTTTCTCCTTTGGAGGGAAAGTTTACGACTCTTTGTCTGTGAGCATGGTATTTTGCATATGTAATTCGATTGGGTGTTGATGCAAAAACTAGTAAGGTTTCTTAAAACACTAATATGTTGCATAGGTATCAACATCTAATTTACCCCATCTTTTAGATCATCAAAACACGAACTCAAAGAGTCCAAGCATGGCATAGGTGGGTTATACTACTAGTCATCTATCAGAACACATGCATAAAACAGCAGAAAGACAAATACAAATACAACAGATAAAATTAAAATACAATGCAGTAATACTGTACACAATGACCTGGGCTATGTGTGATAGGAAGGTCAAAGAAAGGTTTGTCTGTGAATGAATAGGAAAGAGCCTATAGGCATTGTGTCTTTCTGATGGCAAATGTAGCATGGGCAGATGTGCATTCCTGCGGGCAATAAAACCTCTTATCAGATCGTCGTCCTGGCAACTGTGCCCTTTCAGGGTGTTCGTTGCTTTGGGGGGATTTCTCCAAAACTCCAGCATATAGCTGGGGTTGTTGGTTTTGAAGATTATTTGTTAAATGTAACAAATAACTGTATGTCTGATTGGTCCAGACGCTACATACGACTGAGTAGAACAGCCCAAAACACGACAATAATTGACCTTTTTCAGGAGCAGCAGTCAGCAAAATATGTGTTTTGTTCGATTCAGTGGCACTGTTTACGGTCTGTGCCACCAATATGGCCGATTGATGACGCTTCGTAAAAAAACTCTTATAGGCCACATTCCAGCAACTTGTGGAAAACCACTCTCAGCAGGCACAAACAAGCACCACTCTACTCTAAATGTACTTGTTAGCACAAATGTCACATATCATATTCGTTTCTATCTGTTTTCAGGTCACTGTCAGGCCAATGATATGTATATTAGGGAGCTCAAAGAGATGTTCGCCACAACCGTTCCCAATCGTATTGCTGCTTTCTTTGCGGAACCCATCCAGGTTTGATTTACATTTGAAACTTTGATTGTAAAATGTGTTCCTGGACCACAAAACCAGTCTTAAGTAGCACGGGTATATTTGTAGAAATAGCCAAAAATACATTGTATGGGTCAAAATTATCGCTTTTTCTTTTATGCCAAAAATCATTAGGATATTAAGTAAAGATCATGTTCCATGAAGATATATTGTAAATTTCCTACCGTAAATTTTTGATTAGTAATATGCAATGCTAAGAACTTCATTTGCACAACTTTAAAGGCAATTTTCTCAATATTTAGATTTTTTTGCACCCTCAGATTCCAGATTTTCTAATGAACGGCCAAATATTGTCCCACCCTAACAAACCATACATCAATGTAAAGCTTATTTATTCAGCTTTCAGATATTGCATATGTCTCAATTTTTAAAAATTGGCCCTTATGACTGGTTTTGTGGTCTAGGGTCACAAATATGAATGCATCGTTTACCATATACACTTACAAATAAAGGTTCTTTATTGGCATCTATGGTTCTATAAAGAAACTTTAACATTTTTTCAAAATGTTCTTCACACAAGGACAAAATGTTTTTTTTTCCAACTGCTCACTGAAAAGCTTTTTGGGGAACCTAAAATGGCTCTTTTATGGCATCACTGCGAAACCCCCTTTTTGGAACCTATATTCTAGGAGTGTAATCAAAGTATTTCAGTTGTCATAGAAACATACACTGACGAACAAAATCACAGCCATTAACCAGCACTTTGCTAGTAGACGTCATAAGTTAAGTAAAAGGACATCAGGTAAAATAACTTGCATTTTCGTAGCAGAATGTCAGTATTTTGCTCTATATTGTATATTCCAGCACAGTCCAGTTAATTGCATGTAATGTTTGCGATTATACAAAAAAATTCCGAGCAGTAATTGCTTTCATTTTCATTCAAGTACATAATTAAACAAGCCAGCAGCCTCCATGGATGTTAGGTTTGTCTGTACTGTATTTTCTGTCTGCATTTCTATACATATAATGTATGATTTCCAGCACTGACTAAAAATTACACAAAGTCACTGCCCTCAAATATTAACATGTGGCAAGTTATACCACGATTATCATTTTTATCTTTCTACAGGGGGTCGGTGGGGCGGTTCAGTTCCCGAAAAACTACCTGAAAGACACCTACCGGCTTGTTCGGGAGAAAGGAGGAATCTGTATAGCGGATGAGGTCTGAAGAATTTGCTTGTAAATCTCATTCTGTACATCAGTGAAGTCAGAAACACAGGGACAGTGCTAGTTGAGGTAGCTGTGATTTTTCACCCCATTTCCCAAAATCAAAACCAAACAGATGTATCACTTTAGAGAAGTAAACAGAAACACCTATGCTTAACCCCGCCCCCAAGTGCAGGTAAATGAACCAGCATGAAATCATGCCAGTGACCCCAGACTGTTAGGGGCAGTTTACACGACAACATTTTTTAACTAAAAATGCAAAACTTTTTGCGTTTTGGACGTTTATTTACACGAAAACTGCGTTTTGGGAGCCTGGAAACACAAACTTTTGAAAATGAGTTTCAAAATGCAAGTTGAAACAAAAAAAATGTAATTTAATCATTGTTTTGGTTTGTTTTAAGGCTTTGTAATATCCAAAAGCTTGCTTGATTATTAAATAAAGTTATAAAGTTAAATTTATTGGTATTTTTTATTCTTTTAGGTCCAGACTGGCTTTGGCCGCACAGGGAGCCACTTTTGGGGTTTTCAAGGACATAACGTCCTTCCAGACATGGTTACCATGGCAAAGGGCATAGCGAACGGCTTCCCGATGGGGGCTGTAGTGACCACAGCAGGTGAGGCTAGTGTGAAATTCAGGCAAATTCAGATGAACTTATTGTGTGACTTGCTTATTCAAGCTGTCTGTGGCTTTGTAATATTTATTCAATTTATGCAAGTGTGCGTTCAGAGATTAAATGAACTGCATTTAAACCCAGAGGTGTTTTAAATGAGGTACACACACTGAGTGTTATTCTATTATAAGTTCAATGAGGGTCCGTGCAGGAAGACAACGGTCAAACAGGAAGCAGAATTAGTCAGCTCTGTGAACCCAGTGGTGAGCTTGAATCCGAGTTTCAGCGCACTCAGTGCACTCAATTAAAATATTCTTAGAAAAAAATTAAACACAAATTCTAAGTTAAATCTGTCTCACGTTGCTTTTAATAGGCTTACTGTTGTGTTCACCCTAGTGCCTTGTGACTTTAAAAATCTCCGCTTGAGTACCAGTGTTTCATATTGAAAAGCTCTGCAGCCATAAAATGCAGCTGGATATTCCTTAAAAAAAAAAAAAAGAATGCGGCAGAAAAGTTCGACACAGTAGTTTGTTTTGGATTACGTTTGTTTGTGAAGGGAATGCGCCTCCCGATCTACATATATCCGTCTATGTTCGCACAAATCATTCGTGATCCAGCTTCACTTACAGCTGAAGTGAGCATAAGGATTTTGTTTTTATGAATCTTTGCGATCGCCTTCCTAATAACGTGCTAGTTAACAAGTTTAGCGGCTAAACGCAGCTAAAGTAAACAGGCTCGTCACTCCACTGAGAGAAGAGAGGGGCGGGGCGAGCAGAGCTCATTAACATTTAAAGCAACATCGACCAGAACAGGATGATTTTTGCAGAGCTGATTTTGGCAAGGTAAAAACTTTGTTTTTTACTCTACCACTGATAACTTTTATCCAAAGCATGTTATAGACTTTTCATTAAGACCGTAAAGAATCATATCAACTTGTGGAAAATGGGCATCCGATGACCCCTTTAAGAAACAGCACATTAATTACTAAATTACTAAGATTTAAAATAATAATTAAAAATAATAATATTAAAATGTAATGATAAAAGCTCATTTGAAATAATAATAAATACAATAACAGTATATAAATAATACTAAAATGATCTTGGGACAGTGGTTAAATAAATTAATCCAGCTTTTCAGGATTAAAGCAGAAGTTCACTTCAAGAACAAAAATTCACAGATAATGTACTCACCCCCTGGTCATCCAAGATTGCAAGTCACCTGAACCCAAATATGGCTCCTACAAAGATGTTCATGTCTTTCTTTCTTTAGTCGTAAAGAAATTATGTTTTTTAAGGAAAACATTTCTCTCCATATAGTGAACTTCTATGGTGCCCGCGAGTTTGAACTTCCAAAATGCTGTTTATATACAGCTTCAAATGGCTCTAAACAATCCCAGTTGAGAAAGAAGGGTCTTATCTAGCGAAATGATCAGTTATTTTCTAAATGATCTTTTCTAATTATTTGTAAATTTTTGTTCTGGAAGTGAACTTCTCCTTCATGTTACATTTATGCCATTTTATTGTTTTATCCCTGTCTCAGACTGGACTTCCAGTCCAAAA
The DNA here is from genome assembly GCA_036247105.1 of Cirrhinus mrigala. Classification (NCBI taxonomy): domain Eukaryota; kingdom Metazoa; phylum Chordata; class Actinopteri; order Cypriniformes; family Cyprinidae; genus Cirrhinus; species Cirrhinus mrigala. Next base: position 24,686,397 of record CM070027.1, on the reverse strand, counting down.
TAATAAAAACCCTAGTAAAAAGTAAATACACTAAAATATATTTAAAGTACATTTATTTCATGCTAAGTGTACTACAAATGCATTATGCACTTAATAAAAAATACCCTGCAATTGTACTTTTAGTATACTCAACTGTTATATTTAAAGTCTGCTAGATTGGAACAACTAATTTTGTACTTAATGCACTTTAATTGTGCAGACGTAGTGCTGAAGTCCAACTAAAGATATACTGAAGTATATTAGATTGTGCTAAAGTGGAACTATAAACCAATTTGGAGCAGACGTCACAGTTACGTCACTTGCAGCTGTGCGTGCATAGTGGTTGCAGAAAAACACTGGTAACAAGTGAAGGTAAACGGGTAAAATCATGGAATAAGAGAAAAAAAAACATTTTTGATGTGAAAATTGGAATGCAAATCATTTTTATAGAATACTGAAATCAAAGACGCCATTTGAAGCTAAACGTATACGTTTAAACGTACATACTATAGATGAAAACTGTTTTGATTACTCTACTTTTGATTTGATTTAACTATAGGTCTCCATAATATTCACATATGCTGTTCATAGGGGACATATTGTATTATCTGTACAGTTACAGCATGAAATGTTATTTAAACCTATTACTATTAACATTTTTACATAACATTTATTTATTTTATCTCACAATTATACATTTTTTTCTTGCAAATGCAAGTTTATATCTCCTAACTTGGGCTTTTTAACTCGATTTAACTCAAAAATAGTGAGTTTGTCAATTCTGAGGGAAAAAAGCCAGAAGTGTGGGATATAAACTCCTATGCTGAGCTGAGGGGAAAAGAAAGAATGACGAGTTGTTTTTCCTCATTAGAATTATGAGATATAATCTCAGAATTGCAAGAATAAAGTCAGAATTTTGAAATATAAAATCAAATGTACTTTTTTATTCTTGAAAACTGTCATTTTCTGTCACCAGAAGACACAAAAAAATCATCCCAGTTTCGGATCTGCAAGACTATCCCACTATCTAATGTCAATTTCGTTGAATAACAGTGCTTATCGCTTATGACAAACTCTTGTAATATGTGGAGAACATTTTGAAAATAACATCTAATCAATATAATCTATAATCTTTTTAAATGTAACTATTTTGTACTGTATCCATGTAATTCTCTCCGGGGCTTTCTGCAACCATGATGCGCGTGCATCCCGAATGTTTACAAACCTATAATCGATCTATTGCAAGTATACTTCAGGTATATTTTGCATTTGAAGATCGATATTATTTAAAGATCATACAATCCTCATCAATAGTGACATTAAAACATATTTTAGGATTAATATTAAGAAATGTGCACAAGTAGAACGCCAAATAAAGTTTCATTACAATTTTTATTTCAGTAAGTCTTGAGCAATATGTCAGTAAATATGTTAATAGACTTAAACTGTACTGTAAAATAAATGCATGCATTCGCATTCAGTAATATTTACTGCATTAAAATGATTTCTTTAATAATACACATACAGTATAGTAACTGTTCCTAAATAACTGTTTCCACCACAACCACCAATTTTTTCCCAAATAAAGATTTTTTCAAAAGCAAAAACGGTGCTCGAGGTGAATGTCATTCTTCCAGATGCTGTGGATGGAGCTTAAGTTGTTTTCTGCTGAACACAGAAGAAGATTCTGAAATCTTGACAACCAAACAGATCTGGTTCCTATTAACTCTCATTTTATTTTGGGTCCATACACTGGAAGTCTTCTTTTGTGTTCAGCAAAAGAAAGAAATGGATGGTCTGGAATGACGTGAGCGTGACTAAATGATGACAAAATGTCATTTTTTTGGTTGAATTATGCCTTTAAGACTTTGAGTTTGTGTAAATAAGAATGTTGTCACATCATAATAGTTAATTAGGTCTGAGATAATGCTCCTAATGAGGTACCACAGGGCCACATTCACCTCACTCACACATGTGAATCGAGTAATGAGTTCCAATTCCCCATTAGTCTCACATACTTGAACTTTCAAAGCATGCTGTTGTGGTACTGCTCGCTTTATGCTTTTTGTCCATTCACTCTAATTATGTTCCTCTGGCCCTCGCCTGTGAGAAGCTGAGAGAATAAGTGAATAGAAAGAGTGGGTCAGGTCATACAAAATCTGAGTAGATGAATTTGATTTATAATAATGTCTAAAATTATGAGTGTACCTAATGCTTAAATTTGTGACAAATGCATGAAACCCCAATGAAAATCATGCAGTGAGTGGGTTGCATGCATATTGAATGATTGTTTACAGCACTGATATCATGTGTTATGCATATTTTGCAGAAATTGCCAGGTCATTTGGGAAGGGAGTTCATTTCAACACATTTGGAGGAAACCCGTTAGCCTGTGCAGTCGCCTCATCAGTGCTAGATGTAAGTACAAATCATTTGACTTCTCAGTCGTGTATAGTTACGTTGGTATAAGCAATAGTGAAGCATAAATTGTCGAATGTGATTAATTACACACTTGTAGAAAAATAAATAATAAAAAATTAAATACAATTTTAAAAATCTGGTATTATGATATACAGTATATGCTTGTGAGATCATGATTTAAATTGTACATAAATATACATAAAATCTGATATTTAAGTAGCATTATAAAACAAAATAATATTAAATCTAACTAAAATAAAAAAGGTCAATGGTTAACAAAATAATATAAAATATCTGCTGTCAGTAATAGTGAATACAAAATGTTATTAATGTTATATAGTAAAGCATAAACTAGTATAAAAATATAAATAATGTTAAAAATAGTATACATAAAATGTTGATTAGTGTTATAATAAATTAGAAACTAGTACAAAAATATAAATAATAGTATAAAATATAAATAAAATAAATGTAAATTTAAAAAACAAAAACAAATGAGACCTTCCAGTTGCAAATTTACACCTCTTGTTATGTGCCCAAGTTTTTAATAATTGGATTTAAGTGCAGTGTTATTCCCTGTATCATATCCATTATACTAGATTATAAATACTTGAAACTGAATCCTGTATATTGCTCTCAGACGATAAAAGAGGACAGGATGCAGGAGAACAGTGCTGAAGTGGGAACGTACCTGCTTACTGAATTGGCCAAACTAAGGGACAAGTATGAAATCATTGGTGACGTGAGAGGAAAAGGCCTTCAGATTGGGGTGGAGATGGTCAAAGACAAGGTAAAAGAAGCAGATTAAATGCATGTAACTTTCCTTCATATTATACTGTTGATACTCATTAGCCAATACAACAAATCTGTGTATTAATGACCTATGGAAGCCGGCTTCCGTCACAAAAAAAAAAGAGGTAAAAAGGACTGTTTTCTCACAATTTTGAGTCTACAGATCGAAATTCTGACAATTTCTCTAAACATTGCATCTCACAATTCTGTTTATTTTGTTTCCACCATGAAACAAAAAAAGCTAGTTGCAAATTTTTATCTCTTTGATTCTCAATTTTATAACTTTTAAAAAAAGGTGATTGTGATTTTTTTTTTCTTGCAATTCTGACCTTTTTATCTACATTTTGAGTTTACATCTTACAATTCTTTTTTTTCCAACACAAAATAATAAAAAAAAGGTATCCATTTCTCTCACAATTCAGACTTTTTTGTTGCAATTTTGACTGTACAGCTTTTTTTTTCCACTATAAAACAAAAAAAGGTAATTGTGACTTTATCTCACAATGCTGATTTTATATCTCACATTTTGGACATTTATCTTGCAATTCTGACTTTTTTTTCTCTAAATGTTGAGTTTGCATCTCACAATTCTTTGTTTGTTTCCACCACAAAACAAAAAAAGGTAATTGCGAATTTTTATCTCTTTAATTCTCAATTTTACATCTGACATTTTTCATGCAATTCTGACTTTTTTCTTTACATTTTTACAATTCATTTTTTGTTTCCACCACAAAATTAACAAGGTAACTGTGACTTATCTTGCAATTCTGAGTTTATCTCTTATAACATTTTTCTTGCAATTCCGAACTTTTTAATCTAAATTTTGAGTTTACTTCTTACAATTCTTTTTTTTCCCACCACAAAATAAAAAAAAGGTAACTGTGAAATTTTCTCTCACAACTCTTGAACAATTTTGAGTCTACAGCTTGTAATTCTGACATTTTTCTTAAAAATCTGAGTTTGAATCTCACAATTCTCTTTTTTCTCCACCACAAAACAAAAAAAGGTAATTGCAACTTTATCTCGCAATTCTGATTTATATCTGTCATTTTGGACATTTTTCTTGCAATTCTGACTTTTTTTTCTCCAAATGTTGTGTTTACATCTCACAATTCTGTTTTGTTTTTTAATTGTTTTTTTGTTTCAACCACAAAATAAAAAAGGTAATTGTGAAATTTTCTTTTTTTACAGCTTGTAATTCTGACATTTTTCTCTGAACTCTGAGTTTGCATCTCCCAATTATTTCTTTCTTTTTTTCTTTCTTTCTTTTTGTTTCCACCACAAAATTGCTACTAAAAAAGTAGTTGCTACTTTTTCTCTCTCAATTCTGACTTTATATCTCACATTTTGGACATTTTTCTTGCAATTCTGAGTTTTTCTACAAAGTTTGAGTTTACATCTCATTTTTTTTTAGCTTCCAACACAAAATAAAAAATAAAAAAGGTAATTGTGAAATTTTCTCTCACAATTCAGACTTTTTTTCTCAGAATTTTGAGTCTACAGCTTGTAATTCTGACGTATGAGGGTTCTAATTTTTCTCTGACATTTTTTTTCACCACAAAATACAAAAGGTAATTGTGAAGTTTGCATTTTTTTTCAACCATAAAATAATAATAATAATAATAAAAAAAAAGTAATTACAATTTGTTCTTGCAACTGCAAGTTTATATCTCATAATATTGAGAAAAAAACTTAGAATTGCTGGACAAAAAGTATAAATTGTGAGATAAAAAGTTACCTTTTTTTATTTATTTATTTTTATCCCGTGATGGAAATAAACATAATGACCTGTTGTACATGATTTGGATTAATAATTTGTAAGAATACAAACCATTTATTCATATCTTGATGTGATATCTTTATAAGTTACAGCATGACTTAAATGAGTCTATAAATATTTTATTTGCTTTAGAAACAAACTTATATTTCTGCCCAACATCAGTAAGGATCCGTAAGTACAATGTTTACACCTTACAAAAGCAACAAAGTGTCCTCAGTTGTCAGCTGAAGGATCATGCAACTCTGAGTAAGGACATTTTGATCCACCTTAACTAATGCCTTGAATACACAAAGACATCTGGCGGTGCACGTGTCCTTCTGTGCGGAGCTTTAATGATGGAAACTGTCTCTCATCAGGCATTGTAACCTTGCTTTTACCTTTTCAATACAAAGTGCACTGAGCACAGGCTACTGCAGCTTTTTTCTAGGAAGAGCTCAAAGTAAATTCAGGACAAACAAGAGTCTGGACATAAAAAGTATTAGTATTTTACATAAAACAGCACGCTTCGGTTTTAAATGTCTAAGTTTATCTTGTGACTATTTTGCCCAGTGACACCTCAGGCTTTGGCACGGTTCAGAAATCACTGTGAAAATCTTCAAGCTTTGTGATTGTGCATCCACTTCATTAAACTTTATTTGCAGAGCAATCATGGTTTTTTGACCTTGAGGTATGAGAAGAGTCACGAGTAGGAGTTACTTGAGGTCCAGATGGAATAGTTAATGATTCAAAGTGTTTGTTGTGAGTGTATGTCATTTTCCTCACAGGAAATGAGCTAGATGACTTGTTAGCCATTAACTAGAGCAGAGAGCAATGAGACAGCGTGTTTGAACATTCCCAGAACACACTCCACTCTACGCCAGAGCTAAAAACACCCACTGAACCTCACTTACCTGTGGCTATTTATACTGGAAACTCTTCAACGATTTATCTAGAAAAATAAGACAGACACACAAAGTACATTTCAGTGTGTGTGTGTGTGTGTGTATATATATATATATATATATGTATATCTCGTGTTGTCCAATGAAATAATGTTTATATTAAAGTTTAATTCACTAAAATAAAAACTAAAGTAAATAAACAATAGCACAGATTAAATGAATTATGTTTTGATTACCCCATTACTGCTATCTGCTGTCAAAAAATACACTTACTTGTAGACAAGGTCAGAAATTAATGATGGTTTGTGGCAAAAAAAAAAAAAGTCACCAAAATTAACAACACTAAACACTCATTTGCATCTCACAATTCTGTTTATTTTGTTTCCACCATGAAACAAAAAAAACAAACAAATGTAGTTGCAAATTTTTATCTCTTTGATTCTCAATTTTATAACTATAACATTTTGGACATTTTGGACATTTTCTTGCCATTCTGACTTTTTTCTCTAAATATTTACAATTCTTTTTTTGTTTCCACTACAAAATAAAAAAGGTGATTGTGATTTTTTTTCTTGCAATTCTGACCTTTTTATCTACATTTTGAGTTTACATCTTACAATTCTTTTTTTTTTCCAACACAAAATAAAAAATAAAAAAGGTATCCATTTCTCTCACAATTCAGACTTTTTTGTTGTAATTTTGAGTGTACAGCTTTTTTTTTCCACTACAAAACAAAAAAGGGTAATTGTGACTTCATCTCACAATGCTGATTTTATATCTCACATTTTGGACATTTATCTTGCAATTCTGACTTTTTTTCTCTAAATGTTAAGTTTGCATCTCACAATTCTTTTTTTTTTTTGTTTGTTTCTTTCCACCACAAAACAAAAAAGGTAATTGCTAATTTTTATCTCTTTAATTCTCAATTTTACATCTCACATTTTGGACATTTTTCTTGCAATTCTGACTTTTTTTCTCTAAATTTTTACAATTCATTTTTTGTTTCCACCACAAAATAAACAAGGTAATTGTGACTTATCTTGCAATTCTGAGTTTATCTCTTATAACATTTTTCTTTCAATTCTGAACTTTTTAATCTAAATTTTGAGTTTACTTCTTACAATTCTTTTTTTGAAAATGCCCCATAGATTCAAGACGAAGGAGCAAAAAAATGCCCAGCACAATTAAACAATGTATTACGGCTTTCGCGATTAAAATGGAATGTGAAAATGAAAAGTGTCTACTTGCTTTTATGCATTTTATTTGTGCAGCGTTCTGCCTTTTAACCAACCAAACGCGTTTCTGTTGAACTTAGGAACGCATTGGCCAATCAGGGGCTCTGAAAACGCGCCAATAGGTTGTTTGCACATGACGTCATTGTTGTGGCGCGAAATGCAACTGAAGCGCAGGAAGTGATATTTCTCCATAGGAATCACTAGCAGAAACTCAAAAATGCCTATGTTTTGCGTTGTTTATGGATGCTCAAATCGGTCAAACCGAGAAACCATAAAATATCTTTTATCATGTATGAAAATTTGCTGTTCATAAGGGGGGAAAGGCAAGAAATTGACTGAAAAGCCCAGGAAAAAGTGGCTTGTAAACCTCCGTCTGTGGTCAGGAGGAGAGTCGGATAATGTTTGTGTGCAAATGGTTAAGAAAAGACATAATATAAGATATGAATAAAGAAATATATAAATATATACAGGGTGAGACAGTGAGAATTCACCTAATGCTAAACGCCACACGTAGACACAATGTAAGCTATTATATTTGTAGTTTCGAGAGCGTCATTGCTCATAACGGAACATTGTGAGATTGCAATAAATTGGAGTGACAGCTTTTTAGTGACTATATGGAAGCGCCATTTGCTCGCTTTCCATAATCAGTTCTGAATTTGAATAAAAGTTTCGCTTTACGTGTTGCTAACAGGACCGATAGACACAAAATCCTGCACATGCAGCGAAGTTTCAGGAGTGATTGAAAAAGCAGAACGGATGAGATGAACGAAAGTCTGTACTGTACAAGAGAAACATATGAACAGAAAATCACAGCATATGTTGGATGTCATCCTTATGTTATGAAGAGGAATGATTTTTCAACTAAATTGAAATAGCTGCCTCAGTTGCCTGTCATCGAGGGGGTGGAAATAAGCTACGCAACTAAGCCTGATAGCAAACAACTGTTTTGAATGTGATTCCCACATTTATATGAAGGATGCAGGATATATGTCACTCCTGAAATTACTGCTGTACAGGGTTTTTGGCCATTGGTCCTGTTTTTTCAAATTCTTAATTCTGATATAGCCTAGAAAGTGAGCAAATAGCGCTTTCATATAGTCACTAAAAAGCTGTCACTCATTCCAATTTATCGCAATCTTACAAGGTTCAATTGCAATTAACTGCACATATAATATCTTATTTGCATTGTATCTACGTGTGGCATTTAGCATTGCGTGAATTCTCACTGTCTCACCCTGTATCTATTTATATATTTCTTTATATCTTAATATTATTATCTTTTATTAACCATTAGCGCACACAAGCATTATCTGACTCTCCTCCTGACCGCAGACGCAGGTTTAAAAGCCACGTTTGTCAGTTTCTTGCCTTTTCCTCCTTATGAACAGCAAATGTTCACACACGATATGAAATAAAATTTCTCGGTTTGACCGATTTCCATAAACATCTGAAAGCATAGTCATTTTGAGATTCTGCTATTGATTCCTATAGAGAAAAATCACTTCCTGCCCTCCATCCGCATTTCGCGCGTCCTCAGAATCACGTGATTGCAAACAACCTATCACAGCTTAGATTAGTCCCCGCTGGAAATGACGGAGCTGTGCTGAGTGTGGATGCTCGCAAATTCCCTCGGGCTACCTTCACACTGTCAGTTTTTGGGACAGACAACCGCATTTACTTACTGGTGTGAGTCTCGAAATTTCCCGTTTACACAGAAGCGTCTAGAATACTGTCTGTATGACCATGTAACAGGAGTCAAGCCTGTATTCCTTACTAGTAACCATAGCAACAGTGACCAAAGTAATATCAAAGATTACATTTTTATCACTTTCTGACACGGCAAGAGTCCAACTGAGCCGCGATTTCATTCATCAGACCTTCATTAACCGACAGCAGCTTTTATGTTGGAGAGCGGAGCATTTGTGCCACGCACAGAACACAAACCTGACGGGAACGGCTCCGCTGGAGACTGGATATAAAACTTTCAGATGACACGCTCATTTCTCCATCACTGTAAGTTACTGAAACCACACATGAACGCACGCAACACAAGGTAGACGCGCGTTTGTGAGGCAGAGTGGCTCTCTGGCACTGAATGACGTGACGGACAACTAGTTGTCCAGTCCTGTTCCGTTCACACAGCGCGTGTGTTCCGAGAATGCGGTTGTAAGTCCTGAAAATTTACGGATGTGAGTTCGTTTATAGAATGCGGTTGTAAGTCCTGAAAATTTACGGGTGTGAGTTCGTTTATAGAATGCGGTTGTCACACCGGTAAATAAGCTACTGTGTGTAAACGCAACCATGTTAAGGACTCGAATACGGGATTGAAAACGGAATTCTGCTGTGGCCTCATACTGTTTATAAAAGATTAATTTCGCTTCAGTGATTATAACGGGAGTTTTTGCATAACTTGTGCTAGACTAGACTAACGTTGTGAACCGACATGTTTGTCTGTGAAGCCAGAATGTGACGTGCCCAAACAAACGTTTTTATATTGTTTTCTATATCGATATTAATCATCATTACAATATAAAGAGCATACATAATCTACAATAATGATTTTTGTCATAATATTACAGCTCTGTGAGATCCTGTATAATTTTGATTTGAAACATTCTGTTGTTATTGACAAAAAAAAAACAACTAAATACTGATTGAATTGGGTACATAAAAAACCCTAAGCTTGTTTGTTCCAACAGCATACCTGAAATTGCTCTTCTAAAACCCACTGACCCTCTCTCTCAAATCAATGTGTAGGCCAGCAGGGACCCGCTTCCTCCTGAGGCCATAGCTGAGATCTTCGAGGACACTAAAGACATGGGTGTACTGATTGGAAAAGGGGGACTGTATGGACAGGTAGGCGAGGGTTATCTGGAAAGGCCATGTGTAAAGCGATCATTGCAGAGGTGGAATATGAATGCATAGGGTGTGTGGGGATGTTGTGCAATGGAAAAGGTATTTCAGGGATTCCCTTGTAGTCTTGTAGTGACATGGACGCTCAGTGCCTCAGGAATATTGCTTGTCTGAACTTATGGAAATAGTCACAGTTTGCAAGGAATGTTGCCTACACTTAAAGGAAGAGATAAAACAAATTTTTATAAATATGTTTTGTTAACATTTACAATTAGATGCATTTCTAAAACTTTGTATAGAATGTATACGACTTTAAACGTTAATTCATATTAGTTTATATTGGTAAATAGAAAATTTGTATTAGAAAATATCTATTTAAATATTTTAAAGCAGTGTAAGAAAAAAAGACTACAGTAAAACATACAAATTTTATTATTTATAAAAATAATTTTTTGATGATAAGTTGTAAAATTTTTATCATTTTATAATTTTAATTATATTTTAGTTACAGTATATAAAATGTTTTAAATGTATTTACATACTTTTACTATATATATATATTTTTTTTTTAAAGTAAAAACTACAGTAAATTATATACAAATTGTACATGTATTTTCTACAGTAAAACCTTATATTTTACATTTTTTACCTTTTTGTCAACATTAACAAATGTTTTATATACAGTGATTTTAAATTTGTAATTTATTTAAAAAATATAAAAATGCAACACAAAAATGAGATATTTCAGAATTTCGCAACATGCTTTGTTTTAGGTCAGCTTGGGAAAATTATGCAGTTTTTTTTTTTTTTTTTTGGCTAAATCTGACATGTTTTGTAACATGCTTTTTTAAAAATACACATTTCGTTTTTATGTATTCAAATCTTTGAATTTTAGTCTTGCTCATCCTCAAATATTTTTTTTCCCCTCTCACTTGTTCTTTTTCCAGACTTTCAGGATCAAGGCTCCTATGTGCATAACTAAAGACGACGCAGACTTCTTCCTCGCCGTGTTCAATCAGGCAGTGCAAAACTACATGGAGAGAAGATAAGACATGCAGAACATGGCAAAGACACATTGGCTTATATTTCATATATACAAGATATATATGAAATATCAAATATAGATTGCATAACAGGTCCAGGCTCATCAAAAAGATTGAAAGGCAGCCGAAGGCAACTAACACAATTTCACACTCACATTCTTTAATATATGAGAGTGATATATGTCAAGAGTGGTTCTCAATGGACTCCCTCTTGCTTCATTAATTGAGTATGCTACACTTCTAGCACTTCTAGAAATCTAGCACCTTCACAAAGTATAACCACTTGAGATTTCTGTTACCTGACTGACCATCTAAGATCAGATCTTTCAGGAAATGGGGCTAGTTTACTCTCAAATCATTTAGACTTATCAAACACTTTAATTAAAAGAAGTGTTGCAGAAAAACATAAATAATGCTAATCATGTTACCGCCATGTAATAAAGTATACTAACTCAAAATTATTAAAAAAAATTATTTCAGTATCTTTTAACAATACAGCATGATATACTTGCTATAACAGGTTTGTGTTGTTTTACAGGTATGGCTACATGATGTCAACTGATATTATACTTTAAAAACAGCATTTGACAGATTACTTTGTGCAAGAATCAAACAAAAAACAAATCCAACTATTTTTTCAATTAGGTAATTGTCTTCAGTGCTGAAAAATATAACGACTAAAAGACCAAAGCACATTTGTAGTATTTATAATTACAATATCAAGAGATTTTGACAACCTCGGTTTTTAAGTAAAATGACACTATTATAAATACATAAAACGAGTTTGGAGAGTTTTGCGGAGATTAAATTCAAAGCTGACCCAGTTCACATTCATAGTCTATACGATTAAGGCAAGCAATGTCACTTTTATAATAAATCTGTTGTCCCTTAAAACAGTATGTCCTGTAAAGAAAGCAACTGTATACTAAATAAGCATTTGTGTTCCTGGAAATCCTATGGTATTTGTTTTGCATAACACTAAGCCTTTTTATACCACAGCTGACCCAATACACGTGGTATAATAAAAATATCTGAATGTTTAGCTTTTAACCTTTTGAATCCTAATCCCTTTGGTCTTATTAGTAAAAATAACACTGTTGTTAAATTTTGCGGTTCATATGAACACTTCAATGTTCCAAAACATTTCCAATAAAATGAAATCTCTGTGAAATATTGTCAGAAGCACTTTAAAAACATCCATTGGCGTTTTATTCCTCACGTAGCCGCTTACAGGTTACCAGTCTGGAATTGTGACTATGAAAACCCAATTAAACGTGACAAAGCATGCCAGCTTTAGCAGGAAAATAATTATTCACAATGTCCTAAAATCAAAACAATACATTCGCACGGCCTACTCAAGTCTCATTCGCCTACAGAGCAGATCTGAGGCACCAGATTACACATCAATTATGGTGGGAATAAAATGGCAGCTCTTGGGAAATCTTTTGGCATATGGCGTGTTACAAAAGAGATGTTCATTCTTCTAGGGACATATATACAGACACTTCCTGACGGTTGCACAACTGCATGTCATCAAACGAGCTGTAAAAAACAGCAGAGGTTGTGTTTTCTTAGACAAATGTACAATCAGAGGAGCTTCAGTCTTTCAGGCTGCCTCTCGGTTATCTGTTCTTCCTGGTGTCCTTCTTTTTCTTGCACGTTTGGGCGGCGTTACTAGAAGAGAGGGCGGTGGCGTGGCCTGTGGTTTTCAGGTGATCGAATAGTTTGTTCCTGGTGGCGAATTCATACTGACAGGTCACACAGCGCAGGTTGACTTCCTTCTATAAGGAGCAGACACACACACACACACACACACACACACAAAAAAAGTTACATTAAGCTTATCTACTACAAATTTGCTCACAAATGCCATTTTGGAGAGTGATAACTAACAAACTAGGGCTGCACAATTTGGGGGAAAATTGTAATTGTGATTCTTTTTTGGAAAAAATGTGATTTTGCACAATTTAGCCAACATATTGTGATCATATATGTGACCCTAGGCCACAAAACCAGTCATAAGTGATCATTTTATCATTATATATTATATTTACCGGTCATTTTTTGAAAGATTTATGCTTTATCTAAATAAATAAGCATTCCATTGATGTATGGTTTGTTAGGACAGGACAATATTTGCCCAAGAAAACTATTTGAAAATCTGGAATCTGAGGGTGCAAAAGAATCTAAATACTGAGAAAATCACCTTTAAAGTTGTCCAAATGTAGTTCTTAGCAATGCATATTACTAATCAAAAAGTAAGTTTTGATATATTTATGGTAGGAAATTTACAAAATATCTTAATGGAACATGATCTTTATTTAGTAACCTAATGATTTTTTTGCGTAAAAGAAAAATTTATAATTTTGACCCATACGTATTGTTGGCTATTTCTACAAATATACCTGTACGACTTTTGTTTTATGGTCCAGGGTCACATATCAATATACCTATAAAATAATAATAATAATAATAATAATTATTATAAATAAAATATACAAATTTATTTGAGTAATTTTATTAACCAGTGTTTTTCAGTTATACATTAATATGGCTTTATAATAATAAGAATAACAAATTTTATTATTATTAGTAATAGTAGTAATAATAGTAAATAAAATATAAAAATTATTAAAACAAGAAATATTACTATTGTAATATTTAACTGTAAAATAAAAAAATATATATAATGATAAAAACAAATTAAACTGTAAAAATAAATAAATAAAAAAATAAATCAAGACTAATGTTTATGGCTTGCCTTAATTTCTTCATGAAACTGTCAAATTTTTCACATTAAAGCAACCCAAATACAGAGGAAAGAAGGAGTTGAATCACAGCCTTTGCGTTTTTGTAATCACACTCATTCATATTTCCAATTTCAGTTGTATTTCGATTAATCTTTCACCCCTACTCTAAACTATGTAATTATTAAAAATGAATGCACATTACATTTTTTAAATTAAAATCAAAAATAAAATCAACAGTCCAGAGTTTTACTTAAAGGGATAGTTCACCCAAAAATAAATATTCTGTCATGAATTGTGAAAAATTAAAGGAATTTTCATTTTTGGGTGAACTATCCCTATTCTCATAGCTTCATTAAATTAAGGTTGAACCACTGATGTCACTTGGACTATTTTAATGATGTCCTTGCTAGGGCTGGGCAGTATATCAAGTTCTGGGGATATATCGATATGATTCCCCAACGCGATGCGGGAATATCCAATATCTTTCATATCGATATGGTTTGAGGCCACACATGCGCGTGCGCTTTCTGCGCGAAACAGACCACTCCAAGGTAGCACGCAACATGGAGGAACACGCAGCGCTGGTCAACACAGAAAACGTACTGGGGCCGGTTGCACCAGCTAGGCATAAAAAAAGCTGGGTGTAAGCCATACGCTGGGCTTTGCAACGTCCAACTTTACGATAAAAATTTACACCTGTTGCACCAGCTAAAACTACGACCAGGCGCAACTACGCCCGGCGTAGAGGATGCGCGTCCACACAAACACATTCTCCCGCAGTGATAGTTGAGACGGCACCCACGCTGCAATGGCTACAACTACTGATATAAAACGGAATTGCTCAAGACATTATAACAAGTGAAGCCACCGCGAAATAATTTTATTAACTTAATATATTCTAATGTCCGCGTTTTTGTATCTGAGGTCTCCCTGCACATTCCCATGACTAACACTAAAAATAAAGGCGACAGGTTAAGTAAAATATAATGAATGTAATACAATGCTTCTTTCTATATCTTTTTTTCTTGCTATCGAGTTTATGTACAATGAATCTTTCCTGAGGTAAATGTGAATTTACGTGACAATTGTGCATTTTAGCCTCTTGACATCTTTCTGTGGCTGAAAAACCACATTTATAAATTGTAGAGTTTGTAATAGAATTGACAGAATTTGAAAGCTGATACTTTATTTCTGATTAAAAAGTAAGCACAAAACTTACTGCGATTATTAGATGGTAGGAACGCTGCAAATGATGAGATGAATTAAAGACGTTAAGTATTTCCAAGCATTTATACTGTCCCAGCAAGATGTCGAATAGAAATATTAAGGGGATACTTTAAGACAGTTATATACCATTATCAGCATGGTAAAGTAGATTCGTCTCTCGTTGTCTCTGAGAGAATTTGTGTGGTTAATATAGTGTTAGCCGTAGTTTCTTTTTTACTTTCACTTTTATAACTTGCGCAAAGTTTGCGCGTTGCTTGCATGTGTTGCTTGACCCCTCCTTAGAATAACTGTTTATAGGCCACATTAACCTACCCGAAAAGACCATAAATGTTACAGTTGGGATCTGCAATAGGTAATTAAAAACGAATCATGTCCGAGTAAATCGTGACTTTTCACTTTACGCCTATCTTTGACTATTCGTAAAATTTAGTCTCAGACGTAGCACTACGCCGAGATGGTGCAACGGGTATAAATTCTACGCACGACTTAAAGCGCATTTTACGTCCAGCTTAGTCTTACAACCGGGCGTACGCCCAGCTGGTGCAACCGGCCCCTGTACTGTATTTATTTATCAAAGATTTTTTTATAATTTGAAATGTTGTGCAGCGTATAGTGTTAAGCAGGAGAAACAACATGTACTGTATTTTATTTATCAAAGATTTTGTGCAGCTGTTTATTTGTTGTGCAGCTGTTTATTTGTAAACAGGGAGGGAAATCCCTGTGTTGGATTATATTTTGCCCAAAAACTGTTTAATAAAGGTTTAATAAAGGCTTTGACTCTCAAGTAACCATTTATGGAAAAATACCGGATATATATCGTATACCGTCATTCCTCCTAAAAATACAGAGATATGAATTTTTGCTCATATCGCCCAGCCCTAGTCCTTGCTACCTTTCTGGGTCTTGAACGTGTCAGTTGTGTTGCTGTTAATGCAGGGACAAAAAGCTCTTGGATTTCATCAAAAATATCTTAATTTGTGTTCCGAAGATGAACGAAGGTCTTACAGGTTTGGAACGACATGAGGGTGAGAAAGTAATAACAGAATTTTAATTTATCCCTTTACAGTTTACGTGAATAAATGAATCTGTTGCATATGCACATATTACTCTTTGTTACAGGAAATCACATCAAGGCATATGAAGTTGTTTATGTCCGGATGATAATTACAAAACTACTATAACATCATAGAGGAGTGGCTGTTTGCTCACATGTACACACATGCTAACAAAATTGCAGTACACACCTCTTGTGCAACTTCCACACCTCCGTGTGCTTTGCTGTTCTTCTTAGAGTCTTTTCCACCTTTCTTTGCTTTTGTCTTTGCGGTGCTGTAAAGGGTCACATTAAGAGTTAATCTCAGTTCATATAAACATAAAGAGGACTTTACCCATAATCCAAGGGCTTAAACACTTTACAAGAGTTTCAAACCAGTGGATTGTTAAATAAGAGATACCTTTTTTGGTTTGCGGGTTCACAACCCTCTGGTTTTAGTTTCTCATCTGGGTCCTCAGAGGGGACAGGGGCGTCTTCGTTGTTACCCGAATCGGGCGCAGGTGCGGGACGCTCTTCTGTGGACTGTAGGACTGGGTTGTCAATCTCTGGCTCTTCACTTACATTTACATTTTTCTGCTGGCGTCTCTTTTTCTTCTGCTTTTTAGATAGTCTGTAATTAAATCAACCAATCAGTGGACAGGAACAGACAGTAATGCCTCCAGATGCTCTTATCCTCATTTTTGTGACCCTGGACCACAAAACCAGTCATGAGGGCCAATTTTTTGAAATTGAGATTTATACATCATTTGAAAGCTGAATAAATAAGCTTTCTACTGATGTATGGTTGGGCTGAGATACAACTATTTGAAAATCTGGAATCTGAGGATGCAAAAAAATCTAAATATTGAGAAAATCACCTTTAAAGTTGTCCATATGAAGTTCTTAGCAATGTGTATTACTAATCAAAAATTAAGTTTTAATATATTTATGATAAGAAATTTATAAAATATCTTCATGGAACATGATCTTTACTTAATATCCGAATGATTTTTGGTATGTAAGGAAAATCGATAATTTTAACTTTATTGCAACAAATATACCCATGCTGCTTACAACTGGTTTTGTGGTCCAGGGTCACACATTACAGTTTCAAAAATCAGGTTTAATCATTTTAAATAATAATTAAAATGTCTGAATTATTAATAAGCAATGACTTTATGTCAGCTGTGCATGATCTATGCATTTTTTTGTTTACATTAATATTTATTCATATTATGATTATTCATTTTACTATTTCATTCATGTTCATTTTAGACATCAGGGATATATTGTGAAATACCATAAAGTTGCAAGCTATAATCGAAGAGAGCATCGCAAATGCTGACAGGCATGTTTTACTTTTGTCTCGGTGTGTCATCAAGTTCATCTTCGTCGTCGTCATCCTCTTCCTCTTCTCTCTCGGCAGAATTCTGACTCAGCGTCATGTCTTCCTCCTCCAGCTGTTGCCGTAGCAATGCCACCATCTCTCTGTGTTTCTTAGACTTCTCATGGTTTTTCATACTAAAAGAAAAATCATACTGCTGCATTAAATGGAGTGGAGTACTGATGCTGAAAATTCTGCTTTGCATCACAAGAATGAATTGCATGTGAGTGTATTAAAATGGAAAACAGTTCTTTTACATTATAATAATTTCTTACAGTAGTGTAAATATATATTTTAGAGATGTAAAGCAGCTACGTATCTGAACTGAAATGTTATATAATGTTTTTAATGACTTAAAAATTTGAGATCTAAAAAATGAAATACAAATTTCCATCTCTGAAGTGATGGAGGGTGTGCATGGAGGGTTTCAGTGCGGTGTATGTGAGTTGCTCTATTCACTCACGCTTTATCGGATTTGAAAGATTTGTCACAGGCAGGGCAGTACAGGTCATCATAATAGTCGTCCATTTCCGCAGCACCATCTGCCTGCACCACATCTGACAAAAGTCATACAGCAGTGAGATATGTGTGCTATCCATTACTCATAAATGGTTACAGTATAACTGAGGTGTTTTTCATGGCTTGGTGACACTGGTGAGTCACTGCATTTAAGTATGAATCACAGATGTTTGCTCAGACTTGTCCTGTTTATTTATAGTGGCATCAACAGGTATGGTATTTGTACACTGATGTCACACCTATATCTGAATATCACTGCACAGATATAAAACAACACATATATTGTGCTTAAAAAGATAAGTACTTGAGCTCTCTTTCTTTTTTTTTTAAAAAAAGTTTTTGTTATGCTTTTAACTCTTCTGAACATTTTTCAGTCTCAGAATAATCAAATGTGGTCTGAACCTTTGACTGGCCCCTGAACCTCTGACCTCCTCTACCCAGAATCCACTCAAGTATATGAGTACATGAGTTCAGAACTCACCTCCCGCGTCCACATTTGCCCTCTCCTGCCCGTTTTCCACCTCCTCCTCGTCCTCTTCACTCTCTGATGCATCACCGAACTCTTGACCGTACTCTGCTTCCATCTGCTGCAGTTCTTTCTCCAGCTCTGACATGGCAGTCCAACTTTGTTCCTGATAGTCCTCCGCCAGCCTAATGGCACACAATCAACATATATACAGTTTGGGAACGCCTTGCAGAATCTGTGAAAATGTGAATAATTTTAACAAAATAAGAGAGATCCTACAAAATGCATATTCTTTTTTATTTTGTACCGTCCAGAGTAACATATTTGACATGAAAGATGTTTATATAGACCAAAAAATAGCTGAAATTATTAAAATAACCCCCTTCGAATGTTTAGGAACCCTTGGTTCTTAATACTGTGTTTGTGGTTACCTGGATGATCTATGACTGCTTTTTTGTTTAGTGATAGTTGTTCATGAGTCCCTTGTTTGTTCTGAACAGAACAGGAATCTGCAGATTCTTCAGTTTTCCAGTATCTTTTGCATATTTGAACCTTTTTTCAGCAGTGACTGTATGGTTTTGAGATCCATCTTTTCACACCGAGGATAACTGAGGGACTCAAACACAACTATTTAAAAAAAAATGCATCAAAATGCACAATGCATTAAGAGGAAGATCATCACGGTAAATTGTACTTTATTTGTCTTCCTGGAAACATGCAAATATCTGTTGCTTCTGAAGGGCAGTACTAAATGGAAAAAAATTATACTTCAACAAAATAAGAAAAATCTTTATCCTGTTCAGGATCCTGCCCCCCCCACCCCCTTTCTGAGGAACAGTGCTCAGTTTAACTGTTCAGAACACACAAGGGACCCAACAAAACCAACCACACACAGTATTAAGAACCAAGGGCTCCCAACCTTTTGAAGGAGTGTATTTTAATAATTCCAGTGAACTATATGTAAATATCTTTTATGTAAAATATCTTACTCAGGACAGTACTAAATAAAAAAAATAACATGCATTTTGTATGATCTCTCTTATTTTGTTCAAATTATTCACATTATTCACCCAAACTTTTGCATGAAACTGTATAACCGTGATATATTTTATTTACAACAACATATATACACATACTCACCCTCATGATGTTCCAAACTTGTAAGACCTTTGTTCATCTTCAGAACACAAATTAAAATATTTTTGATGAAATCCGAGGAAGAGAAGAAATTGTTGAATAAAGTTGTTAAAAACTATTCTTGTAGCTTCACAAAATTACAGTTGAACCACTTATGTCACATGGACTATTTTAACGATGTTCTTACTACCTTTCTGGGCCTTGAACAAGTCATCAAAAATATCTTAATTTGGGTTCCAAAAATAAACGAAGGTCTTACGGGTTTGAAACGACATGAGGATGAGTAATTAATGACAGAATTTTCATTTTTGGGTGAACTATCACTTTAATGCAGTGGTTCTCAACCTTTTTTGGGCCAGCGCCCCCCTAGCCATTATCCAGGTCCCTCAACGCCCCCCCCATCAAATAAAACGGTCTAATTGTCCTCACTGAATATTAAAGTTGTTTATTATGATTTTGTGTTTATAATGAGGACTGTTATTATATTTACAGTAATTCAAATGTATGGGGTCATTGCAAAAAACAGTGAAGTACCTTTTTTACAGTAAATTACTTTAAAACAAGTGTAATAATAGAGTTTTTAAGCTTATTGGTGATTTTCATTGCTACAGATTCAGTGTTGTTGAGATGCTGACATACCTTGTTGCCCCAAATTTAAAATGACTAAATAAAAATTCTTGTTTAGAACATATCCACATGGACTTTTTTACAGAAGAGATTTTAGTTTGTTCTTCCATTCCTGGAACTCTTGAACACCCTTTTTACTGCTGTGATATGTTTGGATGTTTTCAATTAGCTTTCAGTGAAATATAATATTATTTATCCTAGTTTTAGAAAATACCCTGTTTTCTGAGAATATATGGAATTTCTCTTTTTTTTCCTGACATAGTTATTTTGGTGGGTAAATACCACATTTACACATGCAAATGAAAAATGTAACATACATTTTGTGAGAAAATTTTGCTTACAAATACTTAGTAAAAGAAAACTTAGTACAACCCTAATTCTGGAAAATGTTTCTTAAGTAACAATCAGCATGATTTCTGAAAGATTAAGTGACACTGAAAGCTGAAAGCAATGAAGCTTAGCATATTCAAATAGAAAGTTTTTTTTTTTTTTCAAATGGTAGTTTATTGTTGTTACTTTATTTTTAAAACAAACAAAAGCAACATTTTTTATGAAGCCATTAACAAATCTTACTGACCTTTATTTTTTTAATGGTATATTATAGGCTATATATTTATTTATAATATGTAGGCCTATTTTAAAACTATTTAAAACTATATTTTAACCCAAATATAACAGCCCACATTAGCCCATACATAATTTTATTTAAAATATGTCATTGAATGCCACATGACATTTATCAATTATTTGATTTGACTGGACTTTAAATATCATTATCATTACAAGGAGCAAAAAGGCCACGTGGATTTAATATAGGCTTTATTTGTGAGCTTTGAATCAACTAAAATTAGAAATTTGGCATTCAAACCAACTGCAGCCAATCAGCAAACAAAAAGCTTTCATATTCATTTTTCTAAACGAGAAAAAACATCTCATACTTTATCATGTCTAAATGCTTGCTATTGTTTTGACGGGAAGTTCGGCACCTGCGCGACAGAAAGTCAAGCGAACACTGAAAGGAGAAGTCCACTTCCAAAACAAAGATTCACATATAATGTAAATGACATTTTAAAATGTATAATGTATCTTGTCATCCAAGATGTTCATGTCTTTCTTTCTTCAGTCGCAAAGAAATTATGTTTTTTGAGGAAAACATTTCAGCATTTTTCTCCATATAATGGACTGATATGGTGCCCCGATGTTGAACTTCCAAAATGCAGCTTCAAATGATCCCAGCCAAGGAAGAAGGCTCTTATCTAGCAAAACGATTGGTTATTTTCATTAAAAAAACACAATTTAAATACTTTTTAACATCAAACGCTCGTCTCATCTTGCTCTCCTTGAACTCTGTGTATTCTGGCTCAAGACAGTTAGGGTATGTCGAAAAACTCCAATAGATTTTCACCCTCAACTTCAAAAATCATTTCAAAATCATCCTACATCACTGCAGAAGTTCCGACCCAGTCTTTGCAAAGTGAACATGCAAAGAAGATCAAACACCCTTAACAAAAAAGGTAAAATAGCGATATAGGACGATTTTGAAGTTGAAGGAGAACATGAGATGGGAGTTTTTCAACAGTACAAAAACACTCCAGGCAAAGTAAGCCAAGATGAGTGTTTGACATGAAAAAGTATATAAATTGTATTATCTTTATGAAAATAACCAATCGTTATGCTAGATAAGACCCTTCTTCCTTGGCTGGGATCGTTTACAACCGCATTTGGGATCGTTCGAAGCCGCATTTAAACTGCATTTTGGAAGTTCAAACTCAGGGCACCATATCCGTCCATTATGTGGAGAAAAATGCTGAAATGTTTTCCTCAAAAAACATAATTCCTTTACAACTGAAGAAAGAAAGACATGAACATCTTGGATGACAAGGGGGTGAGTACATTATATGTGAGTCTTTGTTTTGGAAGTGGACCTCTCCTTGAAGTCATTGCTAAGGAAATGATACACTGTCTAGCCTAGAAGCGGGAGTACTGGTGTAAACTAGCAGTGAACGGCATGACACATAGATCCCTTTATAATCAGTCGTTCAGTAACAGAGCATGAGTGCTACAATAAACAGAAGCCGCATTCTATTTCAGCGGGATTCCACGCATTCCACGATCTTGCGCTACCGACAAGTTGACAAATACGTATAGAAAGTGCGCTTTGATCCTTCCAATGTAGAAACGTTAGGCAGACCATGGCAGACCATTTTCTTTTGCAGGTTTCAGCTCATACATCGTTTGTGTAAACTCGCCTTAACCAAACGCCCCCCAAGAACAACTCAGCGCCCCCCTTTCAAAATTACTGCTTCCAGCACCCACCGATGCTCTCAGAATGCCCCCGTTGAGAAACACTACTTTAATGGAAAGGGGGTTTTGCAGAACATGCATAGAGTTGAGTCGCCTTTAAACAAAAATGCATGGGTCAATCTTGCTCTCCCAGATGACATATTTTTATCACTGCATGAACAAAATATCATCATATTGTATAAAATGGGCCAATCTTACTCACTTGGCCTGGTTGAGCTTCTGTTTTCTTCTCAGTTCTTCAACTTTTTTGGCCTTCTCTGCATTCTGCTCTTCCACCAGCTTCTTATGGGCCTGAACGCGCTTGTCGCGCTTTCTAACGAAGGCCACTAGTTGGCGCACCAGTTCGTTGTGCTCTTTCCTGGCCTTGTCCCTGGTTTTCTTGTTCTCTTTCTCCATGGCTCTCTTCTCCCAGCGGTTGGAGGCCTGTCGCGTGTCGTACTCCTCCTTCCATGCAAAGTTTTTGCGCGTACAGAAGCTTTGCCAGTAGCCATAGAATAAATGCACCACCTGAGAGCATGAATGAGACAAATATAGATTATTATTCATGAGAAACAAAGACAAATGCAAAGAAAAAGTGTAATACTATACAACTAGATTGTATGTATAGACTTGAATGCTTCATCTTTTTAACCACAAGATGAAGAGTTTTTAGAAGGCTGGTACATTCATCCTCTTCATCTGCTTCTTGCAAGCCTCCACCAATGGCAAACACTCCAAAACATCCATTAGGTAAAGTGCAGGTACGAGCCACACCGGAAGGGGAAACGGTTAAGATCATTTAAGAGCCTTCAGGACTAACTGGAGTGGGATGAACCTCATCGTTCAGACTCTGAAGAAAATGGTCTCAGCAACTAAAAGATATGCTGGATCCCTTGAACTAAATGTGAAGTCTTCCATTAAGATTTTGTCCCCTTTTTTAGCTAAAAGTCTGAAAAATGTTTTCAGATATAGAAGAGTGCCATCCTGTAACCTGTAGTAGCTCGGAAAAGTATTTATAGATGGAATACTTGTGTGTTCCATTTAGCTAATAAGTTAATAATCCACAGTCTCATTTGGCTGTAAGATCTAAAATGCACTAGACCCCTTTAAAAAACTCTGA